>JAGFNQ010002326.1:0-29891 GCA_024364735.1 Boesenbergia rotunda
ATTGTTAGTATTGTGAGAGAAGTGTCCTAAGGCAATCGCCTTATGATTGTAATCATTTATTTTAATAAATGAATATTCACTATTTGAGTATACTTGTTTGTGTATTTGATTGAGATCTTAAACTCATTTACTGAATGTCCGCAATACAATTCACAGCATGAGAGAATTTATGATGAATTCACAACTAGTGATTATCTCTACATGTGCAATTGTGAAGTATTGAAATTGTCCCTAGTCGATGAATTAATAAATACGGACACTATCAATTCTATTGAGACTAGCATGGGTTATTCTCTAATCAGCTGATTCTCACTGGCTGGAGACATTGGGATGTCCAGAGATAAACATGAATGCTAGTTAAGGGAACTAGTTCATTGGAGTGACTGGCTGTAAAACACCATATGGTAATCTACATATAGATATGTCAATAAAGTTCTTACTGCAGCTTAAGTGCGATGTTCCTTTGACTTGCGGTGTTCAAGTCATCTTGGTCATGGAGACTTATACATTGACAACTTAAGCAAGCATCTCTAAGGAGGTGTGGACCCAGGATGGTTGGATATAAGCCGAAGTGCCCGAAGATGTTTAAACAGCCTACAAAGGATTCACCACTCCTTGCGAGGAGATGTATACCCAAGGCCTATCGTCGGATTGTTACTCGAAGCCTCTGGCCAGAGCATCACATGTTCAGAGTATGAATCTCTCAGATACATGAGAGTAACTAGAATCCGTAGGTCGAGAAAAACATTGCTTAAGCTAGGTGTGACGTAGTCAGCCTAGTGGGGACTGACACACATAGACCGTGTCCTGAACCAAGTGGGTATAAGATGGTGAAGGGAATGGGGCACGACTCATTATAGCTGCTGAAGGATTTCAGAATTATTTCTGAAGTCAACCGTTGATCTTTCGATTAATTGGGGGTCATGATGTACTACTAGGTGCCACTCATGATCGTTCTATAATTGGTTGATTATAGACGGCCAACATAAATCGAAAGCCTATTTAGTCACACGCACTACGAGTAATCCGAGGGATTTAAAACGAGTTGAAAATTAGATTTTCCGATCAAGAGAGATAAGTCGAATCTGAATTTTTCAGAGACGCATCGGAAGCATAAAATGGTTAAGTCTTTTGAAGACTTATTGGACGAATTGAATGAGTTTAATTCATATGGTCTTGGCTTGGGTTTGGCCGGCCAAAGAGGGTCCCCACCCTCTTTGTTTGGCCGACCACATCAAAAGGGGAGAACCAAATTGTTTGGTTCAATTTATAAAATAAACCAAGTGTGGTTTGTTTTATAAAATTATGGATGATATAAATTTTATAATAAACCAAGATTTGGTTTATTTTTCATGGAAATTAAAATGAACCATGGATTGATTTATTTTATTTTATAAAATCAATAATGGATTGATTTACCATGATAAAGAAATTTATATAAAGAAATTTATATAAAGAAATTTATATAAAGAAATTTATTTTTCATGGAAATTAAAATGAACCATGGATTGGTTTATTTTATTTTATAAAATCAAAAATGGATTGATTTACCATGATAAAGAAATTTATATAAAGAAATTTATATAAAGAAATTTCTTTCCGTAAGAAAAAAAAGGGGAGACATGGTTGCTTTTATCATAATTTAAATTATGATAAAAACTTGGCATGATGGAATAAATCATATAAAAATTTATATGATAAATTTCTTATAAAAAAATTTATTCCATAAAAGGGGGACTTGGCGATTGGGAGGCTACTATATAAAGGAACCAAGGCAAGGCTTGGATATGAATCTATGAGATCTAGAAATAAGCCCTCTCTCTCTCTCCTTCTCTCCCTCTCCCTCCTCTAGTGCCGTCGGCCCTAGAGGACCCCTTTGTTGCTGTGAGCTTCATCCACCAAGCAGCTGCCGAAGAAGAAGAAGAAGCGGGCGCAATTCCTTCCTTCCTCCCGGAATCTTGATTCCGTTCTTCGTTTGGTGGTTAGTCTTCCCATCTCTCTCTTGGTATTCTTGTCGTGCCTTTGGAGAATCTAGTAGTTCTTGTCGGCACGAAACTCGTGGCTTTGCGAAGTCATCCCGAAGAAAACTCGGCGTGGACGCGAATAGAGGCGGAGCTTCCAAGGGACGCTTACGGTTGGATCTCGTCCTTTCCTTCGAGTTACGCGAGGTATTAAGTAAATTAGTTTACTTTCTGCAAAATTTTAATATATGATCATGTCTACACAATATAATGTTGCATGCTTAGAAGTGTGGTTAAATAATTTGGGAAATTATTTATGCTAAATCTTCCGCTGCACGTAATAAAATTTAAAATTACGAACCCGCATCCATGTCAACATGCACCCGGTCCCAACAGTGGTATCAGAGCCGGTTAGTGTTCGACATAATCATATAATTGTTTTGCGGAAAACTTTGTCATGATCTCAATTTTGGAAAATTTTCCAATTATGCAAACTTTCCAATTATGATAAATTTTAGATTTATGAATTTCAAAGTTTGGAAATCCTCATGAAATTTTGCAAACTTTTGAAATATCCTAGTTTCTGAAATTTTAAGATAATTGTGAAAACTTCCCATTTTTGGAAACTTTCTAATTTTGGAAATTTCCAATTTTGGAAATATGTAAGTTTTCTTTGTACCAGAAACTTACAATTATTCTGAAAACCTATTATGGAAAGCTCGCAATTTTGGCCACTTTCTTTGTACTAGACAAATTTATGGAACATTAATTGACAATTAAATTCGAATTGGTTTTTAAATTATTAACAAAATTCTTTACTTTGGGGAGTGCCTCGGGGAGCCACCCAAATTAAAGTTAGTTGTTGTAATTTAATTTTCTATTTTGAACAAGAATTGTCAAGTTTAATTTGGCTACGCCACGGGGAGCGGGCCAAATTAGATTTAGGACAAATTTCGTTTCATTGGGTATCTGAGCCTCGGGGAGCCTCCTAATGAAAATAATTTGTTGTAATTAATTAGTCCATAAATAAAATATGTGATCAAATCTTGAAAATTTTTGAGGTGATTCTCAAACGATAATTTCCTTATTTGATTTCTTACATATTATTGTCTCCAAAATTAATTAGGAAAATTGTTTCCTATAGAGTTCATTTCCTTAAATAAGATTTTCATGAAAATAATATGTGGTTGAATTAAGGGAATCTGTCTCTTAATTTAATAAGATTTGATTTAGAGAAATCAAAGTCTTAAACATATTATTTCTGAAATTGATTATGACAATTTAGGAAATTATTTCCCAAAACAATTCCTTAAATAAAGTATGAAATTAGAATTAGGAAATCCGGTTCCTAATTCAATTAATGAGACTTGATAAATTGAGTCACATACATTCTTTATTAAGGAAATCGTTAGTACATGACATAATTATATGTCATGAATGTGCTTAGAAAGAAAAGGATGAGACCCAAAACCCCTTACAAAATATTAAGGCCAACACCTTCCATTAATATGGTTAGAACTGGAGTTTTGTTTCTCGTTTGGGTTGATGGACACGTCCATGCCCGGCTTGAACCTCAACATGTTCAAACCATGGAATTAGTTTATGATTAATATAGTTGGAGTCAGAGGTCAATCCTTAGTTTTGGTTGTTGGACACATCCAAGCCTAACTAAACGGTTGAATGAGCTCCAACCATATTAAAACTATTTCTTGATTAATGGGTCAGTCTTAAGCTTGGAGCATCGATTTGTTGTGCCACAGCCAAGGTCGATGTAAAGAGAGGTGCAGTTGGGTGCTATGTATATTGTTGGATACATGTTAATGAGTTAACAACCCAATGATTTATGCAAACATTCAATTAGTTGATAGCATAAAGTGATAGTTACATATATGTGATATGTAATCGGTATAATTACCTACCTTCATAGCTAAGAATAACTTGATGGCCACAGTCATGGTTGTTCTTATCTATGATTGGATATCAACCTATTTGGAGATGTTCCTACGATCTCCCGAATTGATAAAAAGGGTTATTCAATTCGAAAAATAAATAGGATTTAATCAATGTATATTGATGCATTCTTTATCATTCTTCTCACATAAGCTCAATTTGTATTTCTAGGATAATCACTTGATCATGTCTTCTCTGAATTTGCATTCCATTTTGGACACCAATAAGTTAACTAAGACCAAAAAGACTAAAAAGGCACCAAAAGGCACTTGCCATCACTATGGCAAGGAGGGACACTAGCGAAGAAATTGCAAGGTTTATCTTGAGTCCTTGAAGAAGAAGGCATCCGATGCCCCATCCTCTTCAGGTATCTTCGTTGTTGAATGCCACTCTTTTTCCTCGTACACCTGGGTACTTGATACTGGGTGTAGCTCACATATATGTAATGACATACAGGGGCTAAGGAATAGAAGAAGACTCGTCAAGGGAGAAGCGAATTTGCGAGTTGGAAATGGAGCAAAGATTTCTGCTATTGCCATTGGAACATATTTGCTAAATCTCCCTACTGGACTTGTCTTAGAATTGGATAATTATTATTTTGTTCCTTCGTTAATAAAGAACATTGTATCTATTTCATGCTTGAATGAAAAGGGTTAACATTTAACTTTTAGTAACAATTGTTGTTACATAACTTTAAATGATGTTCTTTATGGGACTGGAACATTATGCAATGGTATCTACACGTTAGATTTATCCGGTGACGTTTTCAATATCGAAGTTAGCAACAAACGTGCTCGAATAGATAATCAAATAGACTCCTATACGTGGCATTGTCGTCTTGGCCATATAAGTAAGAAACGCATGACCAAATTACACCGATGTGGAATTCTGGAATCATTTGAACCCGGTTCATTTGATATATGCGAATCATGCTTAAAAGGCAAGATGGCCAAATTACCCTTTTCCGAAAAAGGTAAACCAGTGGGAGAATTGCTTGGTCTAATACATACTGATGTATGTGGACCAATGTCAACTCTTGCACAAGGAGGCTATAGCTACTTCATTACCTTTATCGATGATCACTCACGATTCGGGTATGTGTTCTTGATGAAACACAAATCTGAAGCTTTTGAGAAATTCAAAGAGTTCATAAATGAAGTAGAGAAACAGCTTGACAAAAGTATTAAGATACTTCGATCCGATCGGGGTGGTGAATACTTAAGTCCGAGTTTCAAGATTATCTTAGGGACAATGGGATATTGTCTCACTGGACTCTGCCGTATACACCACAGCATAATGGTGTATCTGAGAGGCGTAATCGAACCTTGATGGACATGGTTAGATCTATGATGAATCATGCAACTCTTCCAAAATCCTTTTGGGGCTATGCGCTTAAGACAGCTGTTTACTTGCTAAACAGAGTCCCGACCAAGGTAGTCTCTACTACTCCATATGAGACATGGAATAGTAAGAAACCTCACTTAACTCACCTTAAGATATGGGGTTATCCTGCTTATGTGAAGCGGACTGTATCAGACAAATTGGATGCTAAGTCTGATAAATGTCTATTTATTGGATACCCTAAGGAAACAAAGGGTTACCAATTCTATCATCCCTTGGAACAAAAGGTGTTTGTTTCAAGGCATGCTATATTTCTGGAAAAAGAATTTCTTTTACAAGAAGATAGTGGGAGTAGTATTGAACTTGAAGAAGTTTAAGAAACTCCAATAGACATTACAGAGACACCTAGTCTAGACCCACAACCAATAACTCATAGTGATGAGCTATCAGTTGAACCTAAAACAACACCACTTCTTCGTAGATCTGATAGGACACGCAATATTCTAGAGAGATACGGATTTCTCATAAGTGAATCGAATGACGTGTTACTCATTAGCGATGACGAACCTATCAGTTATGATGATGTTCTGAAAAGTTCATAAAGGGACAAATGGCTTGAAGCCATGAAGTCGGAAATGGATTCCATGTACGAAAATCAAGTATGGGACTTGGTTAACCCACCTGAAGGGATTAAGCCCATAGGGTGCAAGTGGGTTTTCAAGAAGAAAACCGACATGGAAGGTAATGTTGTTACCTTTAAGGCTAGATTAGTGGCAAAAGGATATCGTCAGAAACAAGGGATTGATTATGACGAAACCTATTCGCCAGTAGCTATGCTAAATCCATTCGGATGCTCCTGGCCATAGCAACTCATTATGATTATGAGATATGACAAATGGATGTGAAAACAGCTTTCCTTAATAGAAACATGCTTGAGGATGTATACATGATACAACCTGAAGGTTTCACATCTGTTGATAAAACCAAAATATGCAAGCTTCGACGATCCATATATGGACTAAACCAAGCATCCAGGAGCTGGAACATCCGTTTTGATGAGACAATCAAAGAGTTTGATTTCTCACAAAATCCTGACGAACCTTGTGTGTACAAGAAGGTTAGTGGGAGTGCAGTCGTATTCCTAGTATTATATGTCGATGACATATTACTTATACGAAACGATATATCAATCTTACAGTCGGTTAAAATTTGGTTGTCCAAAACTTTCTCCATGAAACACCTGGGAGAAGCAACCTATATCCTTGGGATTAGAATCTATAGAGATAGATCAAAACGGTTGCTTGGTCTTTCGCAGTCTACATATATAGACCGAGTGCTAAAAAGGTTTAGCATGTCGGAATCCAAGAAAGGTTACCTTCCCATCAGGCATGGGATCAACCTTCCAAAGTCTATGTGTCCGCGCACACAAGACGAGAGGATTTGCATGAATAAGATTCCTTATGCATCCGCGATAGGATCTATCATGTATGCTATGTTATGTACTAGGCCCGATGTATCGTATGCTCTGAGCGTCACAAGCAGATACCAGTCTGATCCAGGAATGGATCATTGGGCAGCTGTCAAGACAATCCTTAAGTACTTAAGATGAACTAAGGATGTGTTCCTAATATATGGAGAAGGTGATATGGTAATACGTGGGTATACAGATGCCAGTTTCTAGACAGATAAGGATGACTCCAAATCTCAGTCTGGATACGTATTTATCTTGAATGGAGGCGCAATAAGTTGGAAAAGTTCCAAACAAGACACCGTAGCGGATTCTACCACGGAAGCAGAATATATTGCAACTTCGGAAGCAGCAAAGGAAGTAGTCTGGATCAAGAAGTTTGTCTCAGTACTTGGTGTGGTTCCAACCATTGATGAAGCAGTGCCGGTTTACTGCGACAACAATGGAGCTATTGCACAAGCAAAGGAACCAAGGTCTCATCAGCGATCCAAACATGTGCTTCGCCGCTATCATCTGATCAGAGAGATTATAAGTAGGAATGATATACAAATTGAGAAAATTCCCACTGAAAGGAATTTAACGGATCCTTTAACTAAGGTCTTGCCTCAAAGCAAGTTTGAGGGTCATGTTAGAGCCTATGGTATTGGATACCGTAGCGATTGGCATTAGGCCAAGTGGGAGTTTGTTAGTATTGTGAGAGAAGTGTCCTAAGGCAATCGCCTTATGATTGTAATCATTTATTTTAATAAATGAATATTCACTATTTGAGTATACATGTTTGTGTATTTGATTGAGATCTTAAACTCATTTACTGAATGTTTGCAATACAATTCACAGCATGAGAGAATTTGTAATGAATTCACAACTAGTGATTATCTCTAAATGTGCAATTGTGAAGTATTGAAATTGTCCGTAGTCGATGAATTGATAAATACGGACACTATCAATTCTGTTGAGACTAGCATGGGTTATTCTCTAATCAGCTGATTCTCACTGGCTGGAGACATTGGGATGTCCAGAGATAAACATGAATGCTAGTTAAGGGAACTAGTTCATTGGAGTGACTGGCTGTAAAACTTCATACGGTAATCTACATATAGATATGTCAATAAAGTTTATACTGCAGCTTAAGTGCGATGTTCCTTTGACTTGCGGTGTTCAAGTCATCTTGGTCATGGAGACTTATACTTTGACATCTTAAGCAAGCATCTCTAAGGAGGTGTGGACCCAGGATGGTTGGGTATAAGCCGAAGTGCTCGAAGATGTTTGAACAACCTACAAAGGATTCACCACTCCTTGCGAGGAGATGTATACCCAAGGCCTATCGTCGGATTGTTACTCGAAGCCTCTGGCCAGAGCATCACATGTTCAGAGTATGAATCTCTCAGATACATGAGAGTAACTAGAATCCGTAGGACGAGAAAAACATTGCTTGGGCTAGGTGTAACGTAGTCAGCCTAGTGGGGACTGACACACATAGACCGTGTCCTGAACCAAGTGGGTATAAGATGGTGAAGGGAATGGGGCACAACTCATTATAGCTGTTGAAGGGTTTCAGAATTATTTCTGAGGTCAACCGTTGATCTTTCGATTAATTGGGGGTCATGATGTACTACTAGGTGCCACTCATGATCATTCTATAATTGGTTGATTATAGACGGCCAACATAAATCGAAAGCCTATTTAGTCACACACATTACGAGTAATCCGAGGGATTTAAAACGAGTTGAAAATTGGATTTTCCGATCAAGAGAGATAAGTCGAATCTGAATTTTTCAGAGATGCATTGGAAGCATAAAATGTTAAGTCTTTTGAAGACTTATTGGACAAATTAAATGAGTTTAATTCATATGGTCTTGGCTTGGGTTTGGCCGGCCAAAGAGGGTCCCCACCCTCTTTGTTTGGCCGACCACATCAAAAGGGGAGAACCAAATTGTTTGGTTCAATTTATAAAATAAACCAAGTGTGGTTTGTTTTATAAAATTATGGATGATATAAATTTTATAATAAACCAAGGTTTGGTTTATTTTTCATGGAAATTAAAATGAACCAAGGATTGGTTTATTTTATTTTATAAAATCAATAATGGATTGATTTACCATGATAAAGAAATTTATATAAAGAAATTTATTTTTCATGGAAATTAAAATGAACCATGGATTGGTTTATTTTATTTTATAAAATCAATAATGGATTGATTTACCATGATAAAGAAATTTATATAAAGAAATTTCATTCCGTAAGAAAAAAAAAGGGGAGACATGGTTGCTATTATCATAAATTAAATTATGATAAAAACTTGGCATGATGGAATAAATCTTAAAAAAATTTATATGATAAATTTCTTATAAAAAAATTTATTCCATAAAAAGGAGACTTGGCGATTGAGAGGCTAGTATATAAAGGAACCAAGGCAAGGCTTTGATATGAATCTAAGAGATCTAGGAATAAGCCCTCTCTCTCTCTCCTTCTCTCCCTCTCCCTCTGTAACGACCCACCTTCTAGTACACTAAGCTTTAAGGCGGATCGCTACGTAAATATATATATCTAACTGATTTCTGACTGAGTAACTTAGGAATTTCAACAACGATATGTAAAAGCATAAACATAAACGTGCCAAGTTTGCATCAACATAATATTGAAACCATTGATTATTCATATCTAAGGGAATTCTTAGCTACTACATGTCATTCTATATGGTGCATATATCTTAAAACAAGCATATCCTAAGTATTTAGCATGTAGATCAAAAGTATCAAGTTCTTATCTCTAAAGCTTAAGCATGGATTTGAATTACCATATTACAAGTAGTAACTCATATCATTCAACATTCGCTAAGCAAGTATTAACACAGGTAAATAAACTACTTTAATATACTAGGCACCACAAATAACGAGTCTAAACAGGTTAATATATGGTTCTCATAATATATCGCGAAATAACTAAAGAAGCATAAACAAGAAAACTAAAGAAGCAAACTAGGCACCACGAATACAAGTCTAATTAAGTTCATACATGGTTCACACAACATATTGCGGAATAACTAAAGAACCATAAAAAAAGGGTTATTCTATGCTTTGCAAGTTCCGAAGACTTTTATTCTAACTCCACCATCACACACACTTTTCATCAAGCCCGCCGCCTCCGCTACTAGTGCTTTCCATTACCTGTATCTGCAGTATAAGGAAATGCCAACTAATAAGCATAAAGCTTAATAAGTACCATCTAGCCATAAGAAAACTCGAATCATGCTTTTGGAAAAACATGTTATGCACATACATGCTCATATCCATAAGTAATCATGCTAGGCTCATGCTAAAATACATATCATAGAATGTCTTGGCATATAACTGAGACAGGGCACATATTGAACTAAAACTGAAAAGTAAGCTATAGCATGACATACATATCTGAACTGGAACTGAACTAACTAACATAAAACTAATTATTAACTTCACCACATGCTAATATGAATTTCTGAAAACTAAATACATATAGTAGGTGAAAGTAATAATCAACTGCTATGGGCCCGGCAATGTACCAACTGTGTGTGCATCCCTAATAAACCCGAGGTAGCAAATCCCGAATCCATTAGGGTTCTACTAAGTTATCTAAACCTAGGGGCAACTAGGAGCCCATCCTATACTAGGTTATCTAAACCTAGAGGCAACTTGGAGCCTATCCCTGGACCGGTGTCCGGTACAATGCCACTGAAAATAAAATAGTCCTTTATACTTTTCTTTCCTTTTTTTTAATTCTTGCTTTTACTAGGTTATCTAAACCTAGAGGCAACTTGGAGCCTATCCCTGGACCTTGGTCCCAATCATAAACTGGAGCAAGAATTTCTATTCTTTAATGCTTTCTATAGCATTAACTGAACTGAACATTTTAACAAACACCTAACGTGCGTGCTTGTTCATAATTTACGATTTCTAATTGTAGAACATACATATAAGGAGATAAAGCATACGGAAAATCGACCGAAACTACTTATACTGTAGGTGAGGGGTACTTACTTCCTGCGCTTGTTCTTACGACTCTAAAGCGTAGGTTTTTGGGAAAAGGAACGATCCTTAGAGTTTCGGAGAGCTTCTAACGGAGAATTCTTCCTCGGAGAGATTCCCTAACGTAGCCTCCTTCTTAAATCCTTTGGATCTTCCCTTGGTTCGCACGCGCAGGAGAGAGAGTGAGAGGAGAGGTCGCGTGGGTGAGGGAGGGCGTCGGCGTTGCTGGGTTGGGAGAAAATTAACCTAAAACTCGTAACTCCCTCTTTTATACTTATGGGGGGCGAATTTAACTAATTCTACCTTATCTATTGTTTCCCTTAATCTATTTCAACAAAACCAAATTCTTTCTTGGTAAGTCCATTCCTCTCTCACACCTTTGGTTTAGGGATCAAATCCCACTTAGACGTTTTTTTCTTTTTATCCCTTTTGTCACTTTCGTTTTTGAAAAAATTCTATAAAAATATCCATAAATTCGGAATAAATTCTAAGATATTTCTAAAATTAGTTTTGAGAATTTTCGGGCGTTACAATCCCCCATACCTTATAAAAAGTTCGTCCTCGAACTTAAGACAACTCTGGGTATTTCTGTCTCATGCTGTCCTCTGGTTCCCATGTTGCCTCTTCTACTCTGTGATTTTTCCATATGACTTTCACTAATGGTACCTCCTTGTTTCGCAATTTCTTAACTACTCGGTCTATTATTTGAATAGGCCGACTATCATAACTAAGATCTTCGCGAACTTGTACCGTCTGTGGCTCTATCACCTGGGTGGCATCTGGGATATGCTTCTTCAGCATGGAAACATGAAATACATTGTGGATTGCTGACATCTCCTGAGGTAGCTCCAACTTATAAGCTACTTTGCCAACTCTTCTAGTGATGGGGTATGGTCCTACATATCTGGGACTTAGCTTGCCCTTCTTCCCAAAACGCATTACTCCCTTCATGGGAGCCACCCTGAGGAACACTGAATCCCCAACTTCAAACTCTAATGGTCTGCGCCGTGTATCAGCATAGCTCTTCTGGCGGCTTTGAGCTGTTTCTATTCTCTGGCGGATCTGCTGTATGGCTACGGTGGTATCATCTATTGTAACGACCCGAAAAATTCTCTTAATATTTTCTTTAAAATACTGAGCATGTCTAGATAATTTTCCGAGGGACCTAGAAATATTAATACGAATTTTAGCCTAGAAATTCATATTTTCTTATTTAAATTGGGAAAAATAAGCACTAATGGGCCTTATATGGGCTTTCTAGTACCATAATTATGGGTAAATTTTAGGAAAAAATTAATAGAAATATAAAGGGGTTTTAATGAGAAATATTAACATAATTATGGGAGAATTTTTAAGGAATTTTCGAAATAATAAAAAATAAAATAAAAATAAAATAGAAAAATTAGTGCATGCACCAAGGATTGAACCTTGGACCTATTACAACCATGCATGCACTAACCAATTCACCTAGCAAGGGAGTGCTATGAGGAAATGAAGTGGATTATGGTTAAGGCTTAGGGAAAATGAAGAGACACCATGACTCTTCACTTACCCTCCTTAATGTGTTATAAAGAGGGGGCATGGGAGTTACTTTCTTTCTTCCATCAAGTCCACCTTTCTTCTTCCTCATCCCTCATTCTAGCCGAAACCCCAAGAGGGGATTCTCCCTTGGAAAAGGCTCACCTAAGGCTCCATCTCCAAGATCCATGGCTTTTACAAGGGTACAAAGGCTAGGGGTGGTCAAGAAGCAACAAGATCTTCATCCTTCTCCCAAATCTAAGGTCTATAATCAAGATCAACCAAAGTAAGACTCCCTCACCTGTGGTATAATAGTTCCTTTTTGATTTTTAGCATAATATAAAGTTGGTTTTGGGTTTGATGTTGAGAAAACCATGTTTTGGACCCCTATAGTATTCGGCCACCATGGGTTTTTGGGTCCATGATGATGTTAAAAATCTTAATCATGCTTTCTAATGTGTTCTCATGATGTTTAGAGAATAAGTATAATTTTTGGGAATTTTTGGAGTACCCTAAGACCCTTTAGGGTTTGGGACCATTATAAGGAATCCATGGCTAGGGTTGGATTTAACCCTTCAATCATGTATCTTGTGTACCCTTATGATACAAGGGGAGGTTGAAGGGGTTTATGTGAATTTTCACTAGGTCTTATGACCCTAAGGGTTTCGGCCAAGAAGGTTCTAGGGCAAGGAGTTAGGGCTTACCTCAAGTAAGGGCCCTAATGACTCCTATGGTATGGTATGGAAGGTGTTAGATGATTAATTAGAAATTTTATGAATTTATTCATGCACCCATGGCTCTTACATGTTTCGGCCAACCCTAGAAAAATAGGGCTAAAAGTTAGGGTAAACCCTAATCATGAGCCCTAATGGCTCCTTATGGCCTTAGATGTACTGTATGGTTATTTCTTTTTCCTTATACTACCTTACATGTCATGGAATGATGGAATCCCTCCCTTGTAGGTTTCGGCCAAGCATGGTCACTAGGGTTTGGGTGGAGTTAGGGTTTGAAGAATGATGGTTTATGCTTTATTATGAAGTATATATAAAGGTTCAAGCAAGTGGTAGAAATTAAGTTACCTATAACCCTAACCTTAAGCCCCATGTTTCATGTGTGTATGTTTGGATGCCATGCTTAATAGGGTTTATTTATGAATGTCTTATGTTCTATGCCATGCACTTGGATAATAGGTAGCATGTTTATGGAAGTCGTAACTATGCAAGCTTGAGATAGATATCATGCTTATGTATGAAATGCAATGCTTACCTTATGTATCATGATCATGCATGCCCTATGGATTAGGATAAGTGTCTACGTAAACATGTCATGTTCAATGAATATAATGCAATACTTACCTTATATGCCATGATCATGCAAGCACTAGGAATAAGAATAATGTTTTAGGTAAGCATGCCAGTTTTATGAATGAAGATGCATGCCATGTTTATGAATAATGATGCATGTCATGTTTTATGAATGAAGATGCATGCCATGTTTTATGAATGATGATGCATGCCATGTTTTATGAAAGAAGATGCATGCCATGTTTATGAATGAAGATAATGCTCATGGCTTCCAAGCATCATGATGCTATGCATTAAGTATGAACAATGAAAGGACAAGCATGTTTTAAGTCATGCTTCATGTAACAAGATTAGGCTATGTTTAAATATGCCATGAATGTCTTATGAATGATGAAGCATGTAAAGTATTTTACTTTATGAATGGGCTTGTACCGGACCGAAGTATGGATCCAAGGGATGGGCACCTTAAGAACGCCCCGGTTCTGGACTACCGACTATGCTATCCACGGTTCTGGCACTACCGAAGCTGTGCAACAGGGATGGGCACCTTAAGAACGCCCCGGTTCTGGGACTACCGACTATGCTGTCCTTACCCTAGTAGGTCGAGACTAGCTACCTCATATTTACTTAGGGATGCACGCACATGATGTATGTATGTGGTACAAGCCGGGGACCCCAATGATGTGATGATTATGTTTAAGTATTTAAAAGTATTATTTTAAAACTTAAGCATCCTTATGTATATGCATTTGACTCATGCATTCATTCATGTTGTGCATTATGCCATGATAGTAATGTCTTATGCTTATGTTTCATGTCAAGAAATATGCATGATAGTAAACGATTTATGCTTATGGTTATGTTAAGAATGGTTACTTATGTTTATGTTTATGCCATGTATCATGCCATGCTAAGAATGTCTACTTATGTTTACGATTATGTCATGTATCATGCCATGCTAAGAATGTTTACTTATGTTTATGTTCATGCCATGTTAAGTGAAATCTTATGTCCATGTACTATGTAAGAACTAGGTCATGCTAAATGATTTTAGATACTTATGTTCTATGTAGAGCACCAAGTTATGTTAATGTTTCTTGTGCTCATGATTAAGTGATGAATGGTTTTAGTGAGTAGGAAAGAGTCTTACTAAGCCTGTGTGCTTATAGTCTTATTTTCTTATACCGCAGATCACGCAACGGGACAATAAGGAAGCAGCGGGAGGGCAAGAATGCATGTGTGTGGTAGTGACTTGGCCAAGAAAACAATATGTTTACTCGTCTTATGCTAGAACTTTACTTTTGTTACTTATGTGCTTGAATGATGACTTATGTGACTCTATGACATGATGTTAAGTATGACATGATATGATCCTAAGTATGAAGTCAATATGCCAAGTTCCCATGTCATTATGTTAGGAATGGTAGTAGGTGCATGTATGTGTAAGATTAAAGTTATTCCGCTGCCTTATGATGTCTACCTACCCTACTCATGTTAACGTAACGTCGCTTTATGGAAAGAAAAAAAAAGCGGGCGTTACATCTATAAGATCTGTCTGTAGGCCTAACTCTTGCCTCTCACCACCCTCGTACCAGAAGATAGGAGATCTACACCTCCGCCCATATAAATCCTCATAGGGTGCCATGCCGATAGTGGCCTGATAACTATTGTTGTAGGCGAATTCTGCTAAGCACAGGTATCTGCACCAACTGCCCTTGAAATCTAGAGCACAAGATCTGAGCATATCTTCTAGTACTTGATTAACTCTCTCTGTCTGACCATCTGTCTGAGGATTGAAAGCTGTGCTAAACTTCAGTTTGGTGCCTAGTGCTGTCTGTACGCACTCCCAGAAGTGTGAAGTGAACCTACTGTCCCTATCTGAGATGATAGTCCTAGGGACCCCATGTAGTCTGACAATCTCCTTGAGGTATAACTGAGCTAGCTGTTCCATGGAATAAGAGATCCTGATAGCTAGGAAGTGGGCAGACTTAGTCAATTTGTCTACTATTACCCAGATTGCATCATATCCATTCGTAGTTCTGGGTAGTCCCGCTATAAAATCCATAGAAATATCTTCCCATTTCCATTCTGGAATCTGAATAGGCTGCAGAACTCCACCTGGTCTCTGATGTTCTGCCTTGACTCTTTGGCATGTCAGACAGGTACTGACATATCTGGAAATGTCTCTCTTCATCCCAGGCCACCAAAAACGTCCCCTGAGGTCTTGGTACATTTTGGTGGAACCAGGATGCATTGCATAAGGAGATCTATGTGCGTCTTCTAGGATCTTCCTTCGAAGCTCTTCTTGGTTCGGAACACATAAGCGGTCACCGTAGTGCAGTGTCCCATTATCTGATAGGCGAAATTCTCCATTTTTGGATTCTGCTATCCCCTGCTTGATTTTTTGAAGGTCAGGATCTTGATCCTGTGCTGTCTGGATGTCTTCAATTAGGGTTGACACTAATGTCAAAGTGGAGAGCTGCCCAACTAAAATTTCCAGTCCGAACTCTGTTAACTCTTTCCGAAGGGGCTGTGACATCGTGGACAAAGCTAGTAGGGTGGCACTAGATTTCCTGCTAAGCGCGTCTACCACCTTATTAGCTTTACCTGGGTGGTAGAGGATGTCAATGTCATAATCCTTGACCAGCTCAAGCCATCTGCGTTGCCTCATGTTCAGATCCTTCTGAGTAAAGAAATACTTCAGACTCTGATGATCTGTGAAAATCCTACACTGAGCTCCGTATAAGTAATGCCTCGAGATCTTGAGAGCAAACACTACTGCAGCTAGCTCAAGGTCATGAGTAGGGTAGTTCTTTTCATAATCCTTAAGTTGTCTAGAGGCATAGTCGATAACCTTGCCATTTTGCATCAGCACTGCTCCAAGTCCTAATTTAGAAGCATCACTATATATGTCGAAGCTGTCAGTGGTCTCTGGAAGAGTCAGGATGGGAGCACTAGTCAATCTTCTCTTTAATTCTGTAAAACTGTTCTCGCAGTCCTCTGTCCACTGAAACTTCCTGTTCTTCCTGGTAAGAGCTGTCAGTGGGGAGGCTATTCTGGAGAAATCCTCTATAAACTTCCTGTAGTAACCGGCTAGGCCCAGAAAACTTCTGATCTCACTGGCATTCTTCGGTCTAACCCAGTTACTTACTGCTTCTATTTTGTTAGGGTCTACCATCACACCATCCTTAGAGATGATGTGACCCAGAAAAGACACCTGATCGAGCTAAAACTCACATTTTGAGAATTTTGCATACAGTTGGCTCTGCTGAAGAATCTACAATACTGTCCTGAGATGTTCAGCATGTTCCTCCTGAGTTCCTGAGTAGATAAGAATGTCATCAATGAAGATGATGACAAACTTATCTAAGTATTCCCGGAATACTCTGTTCATGAGGTCCATAAATGTCGCTGGAGCATTTGTGACCCCAAAAGGCATGACTACAAACTCGTAGTGCCCATATCTGGTTCTGAAAGCTGTCTTCGGAATATCACCCTCTCTGACTTTGACCTGGTGATAGCCGGATCTCAAATCTATCTTTGAGAAGACTGTGGATCCCTTTAGCTGGTCGAACAAATCATCGATCCTGGGTAGAGGGTACCGGTTCTTGACGGTGACTTGATTCAGAGCCCGGTAATCTATACACAGGCGCATGGACCCGTCTTTCTTCTTCACGAACAACACTGGAACTCCCCAAGGTGAATGACTAGGGTGTATGAAGCCCTTGTCGAGCAGCTCCTGTAGTTGCTCCCAAAGTTCTCTTAATTCTGCTTGAGCCATACGGTATGGTGCTTTTGAAATGGGGTTGGTACCTGGAATGAGATCTATCTCAAACTCTATCTCCCTGTCTGGTGCTAAGCCTGGTAACTCGTCAGGGAAGACTGCTGGGTAGTCACATACCACTGGGACGTCTTCTAGCATTTGGTCCTTGACTTGTTCGGCATGGACTACATGTGCTAGAAATCCAGCACATCTTGTACTCAGTAGTTTCCGTGCTTTCATGGCGGAGAGAAATTTCTTGGCCTTCTTCTTCGGTTCTCCGATGTATTCAAACTGCTCTCCTGTCTCTGGTTGGAATACAACTTTCCTTTTTCGGCACTCTATAGAAGCGCCGTATTTGCTCAGGAAGTCCATCCCAAAAATGACATCATAGTCGGACATATTCAGTATTACCAGATCACAGTAGAGCTCCCTGTCTAAGATGCCGACTGGTATGGCACGGAGCCAGTGTGTGGATACCATGATGTCTCCGGAGGGCAGGGTAGTCAGAAACTGACCACTAAGTACGTCCAGAGGTATTGCTAGTTTTTCGGCGAATGCCCTGGATACATATGAATGGGTTGCCCCAGTATCGAAAAGTACAGATGCATGCAGGTTTAAAATACTAATCTGACCTGTAACAACTGTAGAGGCAGTGGCTACATCCTCTCTGGTCAGTGAGAAATCCCGTGCATTTGTAGTCGCCGGTGGAGCCTCTAATCTGCCTTGATTGATCTGAGGACCCTCTAGTGCCATCTGCATCAGGTGAAGCTGAGATGGCTTACCTCCATACTGAATAGGCTGTGGGGGAGGTAAGTTGGCCTTGTTAGGGCATTGCTTGGCCATATGCCCTTCCTGACCACAGGTGTAGCACCCTCGTGTGCCCAGGCGGTAGACTGCTGAGTGCTGTCTCCCACAGTTGGAACAAGTGGGATACTTGGTTTGCTTATTGGCTGGCTCCCCTTTTGGATTGTTCCACTGCTTTCTTTTGCCTTGATTCTTTCCTTTCCAGTTAGAGTTGGAGCCCTGGGGTTTCTGAGTTCCAATGCTACTGCCTTGGCCCTTATTCTCTGTCACGACTGTCTTCTGCTGCCGCATGTTGTTCAGGTAATGCTCAGTGATCAGAGCACTGCTCACTAGTTCTTCTGAGGTTTGCGGCCTATGGATGCCGCTGGCCACAATCAGTGCTATCTCTGGCCTTAGCATTTTGAGCATTAGCCTGACTCGCTCTCGTTCGGTGCTGACTAATTCGGGACACAGACGCGCCAACCTGTTGAATCTCTTCACGGCTTCCTCTACTGATAGGTCGCCCTGCCGAAATTCCGTGAACTCGTCGTAGTGGCGGTTTGTGATCCGCATGTGGAAGAATTTTTCAAAGAACTCTTCTTCAAAGCTAGCCCAGGTCATCTAATTGACTGGGTGTTTTATCTTGATACGCTCCCACCACATACGTGCGTCTCCGGCTAGGCAGAAGGAGGCACACTTAACTTTCTCATGCTATGGCCAGTCTACGAGCTCCATGGTACTCTCCAGGGTCTTGAACCAAGCTTGGGCATCCCATGGTTCACTGGTGCCTGAGAAGGTCCCTGGCTTGATCTTCTGCCACTGGATCAGATAGCTTCCCTTTTTGCCCCTGTTGCTGGGGCTACTGGCATGTCTGGTGGGACCGGCGCCACAGGTGGAACCTCCATCACTATCGGCGTCTCCACCTGGGGCTCTGGGGTAACAGTGGGAGTAGCCTACTGATTAGCTGTTAGAGCAGCAATTACTTGCTGCTGTTCCGCTACTTGTCTCTGTAGTTGTGCTACTACCTTTGTCAGGTTCGCTGGGGGCACTGAGTGGTCTGCCTCCTACTGAGGCTCAGTAACTGGTGCTCTTCTAACTGAGCGTCCTCTTGCCATTATCTAAAATAGAGGAGGATCATACAAATCATATTTTAATTCTAAAACATGCTATCAGATATAAACTAAGGTATTAAACATGCTTCCGTTAAATGTAAACAAGAACTGACTAGAAACAGATAGCATGAACAACATGAAAATACTATAAATCTGAAAGCAAGAAAATATAGTAATGTGAGAGATACTCTTACTTAGAAGCTGCAGGTCTGATGCGGATGTGTGTGAGGAGAAAAGATGGAACTTGCTCTGATACCACTCTGTAACGACCCACCTTCTAGTACACTAAGCTTTAAGGCGGATCGCTACGTAAATATATATATCTAACTGATTTCTGACTGAGTAACTTAGGAATTTCAACAACGATATGTAAAAGCATAAACATAAACGTGCCAAGTTTGCATCAACTTCTTATTGAAACCATTCATTATTCATATCTAAGGGTATTCTTAGCTACTACATGTCATTCTATATGGTGCATATATCTTAAAACAAGCATATCCTAAGTATTTAGCATGTAGATCAAAAGTATCAAGTTCTTATCTCTAAAGCTTAAGCATGGATTTGAATTACCATATTACAAGTAGTAACTCATATCATTCAACATTCGCTAAGCAAGTATTAACACAGGTAAATAAACTACTTTAATATACTAGGCACCACAAATAACGAGTCTAAACAGGTTAATACATGGTTCTCATAATATATCGTAAAATAACTAAAGAAGCATAAACAAGAAAACTAAAGAAGCATACTAGGCACCACGAATACAAGTCTAATTAAGTTCATACATGGTTCACATAACATATTGTGGAATAACTAAAGAAGCATAAAAAAAGGGTTATTCTATGCTTTGCAAGTTCCGAAGACTTTTATTCCAACTCCACCATCACACACACTTTGCATTAAGCCCACCGCCTCTGCTACTAGTGCTTTCCTTTACCTGTATCTGCAGTATAAGGAAATGCAAACTAATAAGCATAAAGCTTAGTAAGTACCATCTAGCCTCACAAAACTATGAAAACTCGAATCATGCTTTTGGAAAAACATGTTATGCACATACATGCTCATATCCATAAGTAATCATGCTAGGCTCATGCTAAAATACATATCATAGAATGTCATGGCATATAACTGAGACAGGGCACATACTGAACTAAAACTGAAAAGTAAGCTATAGCATGACATACATATCTGAACTGGAACTGAACTAACTAAAATAAAACTAATTATTAACTTCACCACATGCTAATATGAATTTCTGAAAACTAAATACATATAGTAGGTGAAAGTAATAATCAACTACTGTGGGCCCGGCAATGTACCAACTGTGCGCGCATCCCTAATAAACCCGAGGTAGCAAATCCCAATTCCATTAGGGTTCTACTAGGTTATCTAAACCTAGAGGCAACTAGGAGCCCATCCCATACTAGGTTATCTAAACCTAGAGGCAACTTGGAGCCTATCCCTGGACCGAAGTCCGGTACAATGCCACTGAAAATAAAATAGTCCTTTATACTTTTCATTCCTTTTTTTTTAATTCTTGCTTTTACTAGGTTATCTAAACCTAGAGGCAACTTCGAGCCTATCCCTGGACCTTGGTCCCAATCATAAACTGGAGCAAGAATTTCTATTCTTTAATGCTTTCTATAGTATTAACTGAACTGAACATTTTAACAAACACCTAACGTGCGTGCTTGTTCATAATTTACGATTTCTAATCGTAGAACATACATATAAGGAGATAAAGCATACGGAAAATCGACCGAAACTACTTATACTGCAGGTGAGGGGTACTTACTTCCTGCGCTTGTTCTTACGACTCTAAAGCGTAGGTTTTTGGGAAAAGGAACGATCCTTAGAGTTTCGGAGAGCTTCTAACGGAGAATTCTTCCTCGGAGAGATTCCCTAACGTAGCCTCCTTCTTAAATCCTTTGGATCTTCCCTTGGTTCGCGCGCGCGGGAGAGAGAGCGAGAGGAGAGGTCGCGTGGGTGAGGGAGGGCGTCGGCGTCGCTGGGTTGGGAGAAAATTAAGCTAAAACTCGTAACTCTCTCTTTTATACTTATGGGGGGCGAATTTAACTAATTCTACCTTATCTATTGTTTCCCTTAATCTATTTTAACAAAACCAAATTGTTCTCTTGGTAAGTCCATTCCTCTCTCACACCTTAGGTTTAGGGATCAAATCCCACTTAGACGTTTTTTTCTTTTTATCCCTTTTTGTCACTTTCGTTTATGGAAAAATTCTATAAAAATATCCATAAATTCGAAATAAATTCTAAGATATTTCTAAAACTAGTTTTGAGAATTTTCAGGTGTTACACCCTCCTCTAGTGCCGCCGGCCCTAGAGGACCCCTTTGTTGCCGTGAGCTTCATCCACCAAGCAGTTGCCAAAGAAGAAGAAGAAGCGGGCGCAACTCATTCCTTCCTCCCGGAATCTTGATTCCATTCTTCGTTTGGTGGTTAGTCTTCCCATCTCTCTCTTGGTATTCTTGTCGTGCCTTTGGAGAATCTAGTAGTTCTTGTCGGCACGAAACTCGTGGCTTTGCGAAGTTATCCCGAAGAAAACTTGGCGTGGACGCAAATAGAGGCGGAGCTTCCAAGGGACGCTTACGGTTGGATCTCATCCCTTCCTTCGAGTTACGCGAGGTATTAAGTAAATTAGTTTACTTTCTACAAAATTTTAATATATGATCATGTCTACACAATATAAGGTTGCATGCTTAGATGTGTGGTTAAATAATTTGGGAAATTATTTATGCTAAATCTTCCACTGCACGTAATAAAATTTAAAATTACGAACCCGCATCCATGTCAACATGCACCCGGTCCCAACAGTCATGGTGCATGGTTATGGCCCTTAGCTCCAATATGATTGAAGTTGTGTGTGTGTGAATGTTGTAATTCATAATACGGTTTGCGTGTCATGTCTTCATCTCTATATTTTTTAATTGTAAAATAGATTTACACTTGAATGTAACTCGAGTTTTCTTTATTTTGTAATGTACAAAACGAGGAGTGGAAAGTCAATTGGAGGATGAAGTTACAAGAAGGATGCCGACAACACATGATGACCTAAGGAACCACATAGAGTAGATGTTATCCCTAGGTTGACCATTCAATCTTATCTTTGGCTTGAGAAAATCGTAGTATACGGGTCATAACCATGTCACGATTATTACTTATATTATTACTTGTATGTGATGGATATTTAGATGATAAGTTTATCTTAATTAAGTCAACTCGATATGCCTACCAATGTTTGGTACTCACTACTACCTCAATCTTTTGTTGTTGGGTTTGCCAAAGCAAAGTGACACATTTTATCTTGGTAGAGTATGAGTGGAGAATTATGATGTCCCATTATTGAACTTTGGGTTAGACTTAACTAAGTTACCTTAATTGAATTGAGAACTTAGATGCATATCCCAAAAGATGGACAAGTTGGGTTGAAGAATAATTACACTATCTTGGGTGATTAGCTAAAGCTAACTTAAGATTATGTATAATGTGGATCATCACCTTTTGTTCATAAGAGTTGCATAAGATGTAATTGTTAAACATCGCCTATCTAATCATACTAAATTTTGGGTGATTAGACAAAGCTAACTCAGGGTATGTTTTGATATGGATCATGTCCCACATGAATATTGTCGCTATTGGGTTTGAGCTAGTAGTTTGGGAAAATTATGTAGGATCAGGGCCGGTCGATAGAGGGGGAGGGGGTAAATATCAACTCGAAAGACTTGTCAAAATTTTATCGGAAAACATCTTTCTATCAGGGTTAGTACGCAGCGGAAATAAAAATAAACTTAAAGAATGATAAGATGAGCACGCGGGATTTTACTTGGTTCCCAACCCCCTAGGGTCAGTACATTCAAGGCCTAAGCACTCAATCGGGAGTCCACTAATGGTCTCCTTTCCGGAGTTTTCGAACGCAGAGAAACCCGTCTTACAGTTTGAATTACAATCAAGGAATAAATAAATTCAATACATAAATAAAATGCAAACCAAATGAAAACTGAAGATCCGGCCAATCCAGAAGTCTGAAGTGTCGTGCACTTCTTCCTGGAGCCTCCTTGGTCACACAGCTTCGCCTTGAGCACTTTTACTTCGCACGAAATGCTTTAGCAAATGTGAAAGTCGATGTCTTGGAATGAGGTGTTGAACCCCTTTATATATAGGCTTCACAGGCGCCTGTAAGCTCTTGGGTACCTGCCACGTTGCAATCAAAGCTTATCCAGCACCGAAATCGTGAAAGGTCAATGATCCAGAATTCCTAGGTGCTTGGGACTTTCCCAGGCACCTGGGAAGCCACAAGCGCCTGTCTTGCCAGGTGCCTGGGAGTGGGCTGCCCAAACAGGGGCGCCCAACTTGCCTGGGGCACCTGATTCAAGTCAAGCGCCCAGGATGTCCTTCCCAGGTGTGTTTTCTCCTGCGTTTGCTTTCCTATGTTGCCTCAAACTCCAAGTACCTGCAAGAAAACAAACACAAGACAAACATGCAATTAATCGTAACCTTAAAGAATGGTTCTAACTTTGGATTTCACCTGAAACCCTAGGTTGAACAGATGCCTAATGTTCCCTTTCCCGGGGAACACGTCCTCACCTACTCCATGCTTGGAGAAGTTACTATTGCCAACCGAAATCTCCGGTTGGACTTTCGCTCTACCTCCGAGATCTCGAATCATGAGATGTCCGACCTCAACCTATCTCTACTTCTGTTCGTGATCCCTACTCGACTAAAGCTTTTGCCAACCGGGACCTACGGCTGGAAGTTTGCTCGGCCTCTGAGAACTCGGATCTCGAGACGTCCGACCTCGATCCGTCTCTACATCTGTCCGCCATCCTCGCTCGGTAAAGAATCTGTTGCCCGATCCCCAACTAGGAATTAGTGTTTAGTGCCCCAGACCAAGACTTCGTGGCCAGCTTCACCCACTAGGACTTAGTCCACATAGCTTCACTCACTAGGATTTAGTCCACCTAGCTTCACTCACTAGAATTTCATTCACCTAGCTTCCCTTGCTAGGACCTAGCTTCACTCACTAGGGTTTCTTTCACTAAAACACTCCTTTGCTAGTCATTATGATCCTGACTAGTCTTCCTCCAATCTTCAAGTAAATATAATCTCACACCTCATGTTCGGTGTGGTTTAATCCCTTGGTCAACTTGACCAACCCTGGGTTTTGTTCACTCTTCCAAACATCAGATCTTATTTGGCTAACCCTTTGTCAAACTGATTAAACCTGGATTTGCCCTACCAAACATAAGGTCCTATTTGGTTTAACCCTTGATCACTTTGACCACCCTTGTATTGTCTAACATATACTAACTTTAGTATATTGTCAAACATCGAAACCCTAGAGGATGACTGTTCATCACTGATGCATTTTTGCACCAATAATCACCACCTTTTTGATGTTTGACAATAATCTTAAGTTGGGTTAGGTCTAAGGGTTCCAGATTTAACACTTGAGAGATATCGAAAAAAAATCTAACTTAAGCTCTCTCCCCCGTTTTGTTTTTTTTTGTTTTTTTTACTCAAACTTAAGCTCTCTCCCCCTTTGTCACACATCAAAAGGAAATAAACAAAAGAGAATGATTTGCACCAACAATAAGAAAAAACTAACTTAAGTCATCCTTTTTAAGATAGTCTCTCTTCTCCTTTTGAAAATACTTAAAATATATATATATATATATATATATATATATATATATATATATATATATTGGAAAATGATTTTCAAAACTCTCCCCCTTTTTTTAAAAAAATTAAGTACTTGTTCTATAATGTATTAAAAAAATACTAAGTATTTAAATTGCACCAACAATATATGACTATATAATTTTTTTTTAAAAAATGAACTTTCCTAAATCTGACATAATCCTAAGAATCTTGTTGGCCACAAGAAAATTCCTATGTGTCTTAGAGATTTTCCATAAATGAACAACTTTAATGGATTTTGGTTTAAAAAAATATAATACTTTTCTTGATTTGGTTACTTTTCCAGTTTGACACAATCCTAGGAAACATTGTTAACTACAAGGAAAATTTTTCTAAGTGTCTTGGAAAATTTTTCAAACTCAAGATAAAGGATTTTTGAAACTTTTAAAATGTATTTAAAGGACAAAAAGTTTTCAGGATGAGTTTTGAAAATATAATATTATGTTTTCAAATGATTTTAAAATATAGTGCATGAAAGCATAATATTTTTGAAACTTTTTAATAGTTCTTTTAATTTGACCACCCCCTAAATTTGACACAGTCCTAGGAAGCTTGTTGACTACAAGTGATCTTCCTCTGAGTCTTAGGGTTTGATTCAAACGAAAAGGGTTTAAAAACATTAATAAGTATTTTGAAATAATCAGGAATAATACATTAATTTCCTTTGACATGGACTCCTCCAAATCTGACACAGTCTTAGGAATACTTATAGATCATTAAGAAATCTTCCTATGTGTGTTAGGAGTTTATCCAAATCAAAAGAGCAATTAAGGCAATTTTTGAAGAGTATTTTGGAAAGCATATGGTAGTTTTCAAGGAAATAATTTTGAAATATATTTTGAAATAAGTTTTTTTTATGAAAATATTTTTTGAACTGCATTTTGATAGAAATGATAATAATTTTTTAAAGCACAAACCATTTTGAAAGATATGACTTTTCGAAAAGAGTTATTCTGAAAAATAATTTTTAAAATAAAAATTCCCCCTGAATCTTACACCTTCTGGCTACCCTTGTTAACTACAAGGACCCCTACCTAAGTGTCTTAAGGGACTTTAGTGTTGACCTAAAAAGTTTGTGTCTAAGTGTAGGTCAAACATCTTTCGAAAAGATATAATTTTTGAAAATGTATTTATACATAAACACTCAATCAAACATGAAATTCATAAAAACATTATTATGTTTAAACATTATTTTGAAAATAGATTATAAGAAAATATCCTAAAGATTTTTTAAAACATTTTGAAAAACACTTGTCAATTAATTAGTCCTTAACATCTCACCCATTTTAAGTGTCGCAATACAAGCAAGCACGGTTGCCTTATAGGTGTTTGTGAGATGCTTGAATAATTTTTCTCAATTTAATTTATAGATTGCTTGATTTTGAGTTAGATTCAGGTTTAACAATTTGTAATTTAAAAGCATATTTCAATAATTGACTTCCAGGTCTTGGCGAGGCACAGAGGCCTTCTTTGGTCGTAACCTTATTGGATCATCAATCCTTTCCTTAGACAAAGCCTTTTAAAGAAAGAATACTTTTAATTTACCCTTTGAAAAACTTTGGTCTAACTAGTCTAGGATGTGGCTAGGTAGCTTCGGCTAGTTCCTTAACGTACTATCATCTCGCCCTATCCTAGTACTAGGTTAGGCAAGTATCAACCAATCTTTTCGTATCTATCCATTCTAAATTATGTATAAACGTAAACATGAAGGACATGATAAATATATTAGAAGAGAAAAGCAGATGCATGAATATGACATTTATACATGAGTCAATCAAGCCAAAACATTTTAATTGAGTTTCTAATAATGTATCAAATTCTCGATTTGTTAATGTCCATGTGAACCCGGGAATATGTCAACCCACTTTGACATATTTATTGTTATTTACTTGAATGTTTCGATTGGCTATAATTTTATTAGTTTCATAATTGAAGTTAATTAATTTAAATTTAGTTCGTGGATTTTGTTGAATTAAAGATTGAATTGTTAAGATTTTAAGTTGTTAAGAATTTAATTAACGATTTAAGTTGTAATGAGTTAGTTAAAATTTATGATATTAAGGATTAATAAAATTTTAAATTATTAAGAATTAATTATGATTTAAGTTATTAAGAATTACTTAAGATTTAAGTTATTATGATTTAATTAGCTAAGAATTAATTAAAGTTTAAATTGTTGATAATTAATTACTATTTAAATTATTAAGATTAATTAAAGTTCAAATTGTTAAGAATTAATTAATGTTTAAATTATTAAGAATTAATTAGAGTTTAAATTAGTAAGAATTAATTGGAGTTTAAGTTATTAAGAATTAATTAGAGTTTAAATTATTAAGAATTAATTAGAGTTTAAATTTTTAAGAATTAATTAGAGTTTAAATTTTTAAGAATTAATTAGAGTTTAAATTATTAAAAATTAATTAGTGTTTAAATTATTAAGAATTAAAAGAGTTTAAATTATTAAGAATTAATTAGAGTTAAAATAAAATTAATATTTAAGAAAAAATTTAAATTTAAAGTTTAATTAAGATTAAAGTTTTTAAGATTTGAGTTTGAATTTAATTAAGATTAAAGTTTTTAAAATTTGAATAATAATTTTGGGTCTAATTGCATCATTTCTATTAATTCAAAAAATTCTTAGATTTATCAGTAATATTATTATTATCCTTAATGTTATCAGAATTTTTAGTAATATTATTATTATCCTTAACATTATCAGAATTATCAGTAATATTATTAATAGATTTATCTGGAAGTTTATCAGATAAAATTTTAGAATTAATTCTAAAATTATTGCATTAATATTATGGATTAATGAGTTAATGTTTGATATTTTAGTATTGTCAATATTTCGTAATTTGTCATGTAATAAATTAAGTTGGCTATTCAAAAAAAACCAATTTATCGAAAAAATTACCAGTGTTAACTAAATTATCAGAATGCTTGTAAAACTGTGGTGGAATTTGAAATTTATTGCCAAAATTAATTTTTCGTACCATGGTCGGATGCTGGTTCTTGTAGTGTTCGTGCTTTTGACATTTGGAGCATCGTATGTGGCTCTTGTCCCTCCGGACTCCTGGCGCTGGTACCTCCTTTGCCGCACGGTGCTGGAGATTGAGTCTTACAAGTAGGACACTGGATTTTATAGTGTCCTCTCTCCCTGCACTTAAAACAAATAATATAGAACTTTAAAATTGACATAATTAATGAAATACCTATATTCACCCTTGCTGCCCCTCAATTCCTGGCATTCTTGCTCCTTCGACTTTTAGTCCGGTGAAGAGCGGCCTACTCTAATACCACTTGTAGGATTGGTATCGGTCGATAGAGGGGGCGGTGGATATCGACTCGAAAGACTCATCGAAATTTCGTCAAAAATGTCTTTCTATCAAGGTTAGTACACAGCGGAAATAAAAATAAACTTAAAGAAAGACAAGACGAACATGCGGGATTTTACTTGGTTCCCAACCCCCCAGGGTCAGTACATCCAAGACCTAAGAACTCAATCGTGAGTCCACTAATGGTCTCCTTTCCGGACTTTCCGAACGTGGAGAAACTCGTCTTACAGTTTGAATTACAATCAGGGAATAAATAAATTCAATACTTAAATAAAAAGCAAACCAAACGAAAACTGAAGATCCGGCAAATCTGGAAGTCCGAAGTGTCGCGGAATTCTTCCTGGAACCTCCTTGGTCGTAGAGCTTCACCTTGAACACTTTTGCTTTGCAAGGAACACTTTAGCGGATGTGAAAGTTGATGTCTTGGAATGAGGGGTCGAACCACTTTATATATAGGCTCCACGGGCGCATGTAAGCTCTTGGGCACCTGGCACATTGCGGTCAAAGCCTATCCAACACCAAAATCATGGAAGGATAAAGATCCAGCCTTCCCAGGCACCTGGGAGTGGGCTTCCCAAACAGGGGCACCCAACATGCCTAGGGCTCCTGATTAAAGTCAGGCGCCCATGATGTCCTTCCCAGGTGTGTTTTCTCCTGCGTTTGCTTTCCTATCATGCCTCCACCTCCAGGTACTTACAAGACAACAAATACAAGACAAACATGCAAATAATCATAGCCTTAAAGAATGATTCTGATTTTGGATTTCATCCAAAACACTAGGTCAAACCGACGCCTAATGTTCCCTTTCCCGAGGAACGCATCCTCACCTACTCCATGCTTGGAGAAGTTACTTTTGCCAACCGGAACCTCCATTCGGACTTTCGCTCAGCCTCCAAGAACCTGAATCTCAAGACGTTCGACCTCGACCCGTCTCTACTTTTGATCGCGATCCCCGCTCGACTAAAGCTATTGCCAACTGGGACCTCCGGCTGGACATTTGCTCGACCTATGAGAACTCGGATCTCGAGACGTCGGACCTCGACCCGTCTCTACTGCTGTCCGTCATCCTCGCTCGGCAAAGTCTCCAATGCTCGATCCCCGACCAGGAATTAGTGCTCAGTCCCCCGGACCAAGACTTCGTACCCAACTTCACTCACTAGGATTTAGTCCACCTAGCTTCACTCACTAGAATTTCATTCACCTAGCTTCCTTTGCTAGGACCCAGCTTCACTCACCTGGGTTTCTTTCACCAGAATCACTCCTTTGCTAGTCAACATGATCCTGACTAGACATCCTCCAATCATCAGGTAAATATGATCTCACACCTCAAGTCCTGTGTGATTTAATCCCTTGGTCAACCTGACCAACCCAGGGTTTTGTTCACTCTGCCAAACATCAGATCCTGTTTGGCTAACCCTTTGTCAAACTGATCAAACCTGGGTTTGCCCTACCAAACATAAGGTCCTGTTTGATATAACCCTTGATCACTTTGACCAACCTTGTATTGTCTAACATATACTAACTTTAGTATATTGTCAATCATCAAAATCGTAGAGGATGATAGTTCAGCACTAATGCATTTTGCACCAACAATTTCGTTTACCTATATTCATGACTAGCCCTA
>JAGFNQ010002327.1:0-12766 GCA_024364735.1 Boesenbergia rotunda
GCCGGCCAAAGAGGTGTTTAACCCTCTTTGGGTGGCCGGCCAATAAAGGAGAATAAACCAAGTTTATTTTGGTTTAATTAATAAAATAAATCTAGCGCGATTTATTTTATAAATTATGGATAAATAAATTTGTATAAAGAAATTTATATAAATAAAATTTATAGAAATTTATTCTTTTATGGAAGATTAAAATAATCCATGAATTGGTTTATTTTAATTTTATAAAATCAATTATGAATTGATTTATCCATAATAAGAAAGTTTATAAATTTCTTATAAAATTTATTCCATAATTTAAAGAGAAGACGAATTAGTTTTTATTATAAATTAGTTTATAATAAAGACTTGGTTTAAACGGAATAATTAGTTAAGAAAATTTATAGGATAAATTTCTTATAACTAATTCCGTTTAGAGGGAGACTTAGCAAAGAGTTGCTACTATATAAAGGAACCAAAGGCTAGCCCTTAATTCCGAACTAATCATCTAATGATAGAGCTCTCCCTCTCTCTCTCTTAATCTTCTCCTATCCCTCTCCTTCTCTTGCCTAGGGCCGGCGCCCTTCATTGAGTTAGGGCCAGCTCCCCTTTTGGTTGCTAGGGCCGGCGCACCCTATCAACTCCAAGAGAAGTTGCCGTGAGCTATACGAAGAAGAAGAACCACAACAAGAAGAAGAAGAAGCGGATAGCGACTCCTCTCCTCTCGAAATTCGATTCCGTTACTTCTTGTTGGTTAGTTTCTAACTCTTCTCTTGATCCTTCTAGTTGTGCCTTCCGAGAATCTAGTAGTTCTCGTCGGCGCAAAACTCGTGACTTTGTGAAGTCATCCCGAAGAGAACTCGGCGTGGACGCGAATAGAGGCGGAGCTTCCAAGGGACGCTACGGTTGGATCTCGTCCCTTACTTCGAGTTATGAGAGGTACTTGGTAAATTTGTTTACCATTCCGCAATGTTTTATTTTATGATTATGTCAACACACCATAAGATTGCATGCTAGATACGAAGTTAAAATAATTTAGGAAATTATTTTATGCAAACTCTTCCGCTGCACGTAAAAAATTTTAAATTTTACGAACTCGTATCCTTGTCGACATGCACCCGGTCCCAACAAAAATCCACGCCCAGGAGTGGGAAGACCTAGTATTGGTAACGGCACGGTCGACGGTCGACGGTCGAGACCGCCAAATGGGCCGCCAAATGGGCCGGGTCGTTACAATAAAAAGGCGCCTTTTTATTGTAACGACCCGGCCCATTTGGCGGTCTCGACCGTCGTCCGTCGACCGTACCGTTACCAATACTAGGTCTTTCCACTCCTGGGCGTGGATTTTTGCCTTCCCAGGATTCGAACTCTAGACCCAGGCTTAAATCTAGTTCTTTGTGAATCCTGAATACCAATTGAGCTCAAACTTAACTTCTAACCATTGAAACTCATCACACAAAATTCTGAAACATCCCTAAGGCATTATCAAATGAGGAAGCAACTTTCCTAAACATACTTAAGCAATAAAAACTTGATCAAAAGGGAAATTAATACTATCTTGGCACATGCATCTATTTCTCTAACAAAGTATCAATATTTCAAACCACCCACACTTCTACTCATCCAATGCAATCATAAGGATATGTATGCTAAATGAAATGACATGGAATCTTTACTCTAAGAAATTGAGCATGTAAAACTATCCAAAGCTTAAATGTTCGCTAAACTCCATAAAGCAAGAACTTGAAATTTGAATAAACTAAAACATTGTAATTCAAATAACTAAATTGTCTCGTCTCAAGGATCTCTCCAAAATCAGCCACCACACACACTTTACTCAGCACCGCCTCGTCGCCTTCCTTCAGAATTGCTTGCCTTTACCTTTATCTGCAGTAAGAGGAAATGCAACTAGTAAGCAAAAAGCTTAGTAAGTACTATCTAGCTCACAAAATCTCGAAATGTGCAAACATGCTTCTTGAACAATATGAAATCACATGAGATACTTATATGCTTGAAAGAAAACTAAGAACATGTGTAACTCAAAACATGCATACTCAAGCATTAATAAATCTCAACTCACTTTTCTTGGCTTAACTTGAAACTTTAGCAATTCTTAACTTAAAGTCTTTCTTAACTCTTTGAAAACTTTCTTAAACTTTAGAAACTTTGCTAAAGCATATACTTGAAAATAATAATCACTTGGATCCACTGAAGACGTAAGTACCATCTCATGCGCGTTCCCTAAAAGGTTGGGGTAGCGAGCCACCAATCCAAATAGAGCAGACCTTGGTCTACCAGGGCCAAGACCTTGGAATTGGACACCTGGATTTCTTTAACGACGCCCTTGGACGCCGGGTACTGGCCTTAGAAAATAAAATAGCTTTTCTTTCTTTTCTTTCTTATCTGTAAATGCCTTGGCATTTTCTCGAGCACCTTGCGTGCTAAAATCCCTAAGTCTTGACTTTTGGGGATTTCTTAAGGCCTTGGCCTTTTCTTTTCTTATCTTTATCTTCTCTTTTCTTTTCTCATAGCTTTTCTTGGACCCTAATCTCATATAGGGCACTCAATAAAATATATAAGCATATAATGAACTAAGATCACATGCAAAAATCTTAACAAGAAGTAAATATCTCTTTTAAAAACTTTTAAGGGAAATTCTTGCGGAAAAACCGCCTCTTACTGTAGGTGAGCAGTACTTACATTGATATCTTGGACTTACAACCAAGATTGACGTCTAGGGCTCGGAAGAAAATTGAGATCTCGGAGAATTCTTCTCGCCTACGCGTTCCTCTCGTCGTGGGGATCCCGAATATAGGAATATCTCTCAGAGGAGAGCCTTGGCCGGCCCTCTAGGGCTTGATGTGGTGTCGCCCAAGAGAGGAGAGGGGAAAGGAGTCGGCACAAGGTGCTGGGCGAGGGAGAGAAAGGGTTTAGGTTGAGAGAAAATAAAATTTCTCTCTTTAATTATCTATTTATACTTATGGGGCGAATTTACCTAATTATACCTTATCTATTGTTTCGCCCAGCTTATTTCAACAAAACCAACCAGCCCAGCTGGTCGCGCGCGTGCTTGTTCTTCCGGTGGTCGCGGGTTCGAACTCCCTGCTTGCTCTTTAATGTTTTTCTTTTTTTAAATATACTAAACGGACTCGGAAAATTCCATAAAAATATTCTAAAAATCCCTAAAAATATCTAGAATATTTCTAAACCATTTTTAAATAATTCTAAGGACTTTAAGATCTAAAAATGGAAATTTTGGGGCGTTACAATCCCCCATACCTTATGAAAACTTCGTCCTCGAACTTAGAATAATTCTGGATATCTCTCTCTCATGCTGTCCTCACGTTCCCAAGTAGCCTCTTCATGCTTTTGATTCTGCCAGATGACCTTCACTAGTGGCACATCTCTGTTTCTTAATCTTTTAACTGCTTTGTCCACTATCTGTGTCGGTCTGCTCTCATAACTAAGATCTTCTTGGATCTGTACTGACTGAGGTTGAATCACTTGGCTAGGGTCGTGAATACACTTCTTTAGCATGGAGACATGGAATGTACTGTGGATAGCTGACATATCCTCTGGTAAGTCCAACTCATATGCTACCTTACCAACCCTCCTTATGATCTTGTAGGGTCCTATGTAGCGAGGACTTAGCTTACCCTTTTTACCAAATCTCATCACTCCCTTCATAGGAGCGACCTTGAGAAATACTGAATCTCCAACTTGGAATTCAAGTGGCCTACGGCGTGTGTCAGCATAACTTTTCTGTCTACTCTGGGCAGTCTCAATCCTCTGGCGGATCGTCTGGATAGCCCGAGTGGTCTCATCTATAAGCTCAGTCTGGCTGTCTAGTCCTGACTCCATCTCTTTCTTCTCACCAGCTTCTTGCCAACATATGGGTGATCTACATTTCCTGCCATATAATGCCTCATAAGGTGCCATCTTGATAGTGGCCTGATAGCTATTGTTGTAGGCAACCTCAGCTAAGCACAGAAATTTGCACCAACTACCTTTAAAGTCCAACGCACAAGCCCTTAGCATGTCTTCTAAAATCTGATTTACTCTCTCTGTTTGTCCATCTGTCTGGGGATGGAAAGCTGTGCTGAACTGAAGTCTGGTGCCTAGGGCGTCCTGAACACACCTTCAAAAATGGGAGGTGAACCGCCCAACTCTGTCAGACACGATCGACCTCGGAACTCCGTGAAGCCTGATCACTTCTTTCACGTACAGCTGTGCTAATTGCTCTACCGAATGTGATAACTTGATGGCTAGGAAGTGGGCAGACTTGGTCAATCTGTCCACTATCACCCATATTGCATCGTGTCCATGGGTGGTCCTTGGGAGACCTGTGATAAAGTCCATGGATATTTCTTCCCACTTCCACTCTGGAATGGGAAGTGGCTGTAGAACTCCTCCTGGTCTCTGGTGCTCTGCTTTGACTCTCTGGCAGGTCAAGCAGGTACTGATATATCTGGCTACGTCTCGCTTGAGTCCAGACCACCAGAATCTTTGCTTTACATCTTGGTACATCTTGGTAGAACCAGGGTGCATAGAGTATGGGGTACTGTGGGCTTCTTCTAAAATATTCTTTCTTAGTTCCTCATCATTGGGGACGCAAAGGCGGTCTCCAAGATAGAGGATGCCACTATCTGATACTCGAAACTCTGAATTTTCTGCCTCTTGAATCTCCTGCTTGATCTTCTGGATCTCTGGGTCTTGACTTTGCTTTCTTTGTACGTCCACAAGCAGGGTTGACTCTAGAGTCAATGCAGAAAGTTGTCCAATTATTACCTCGACTCCAAAATCCTTTATTTCTTTCTGAAGTGGTAGAGACAGTGATGATAGGGACATCAGTGCTGGACAGGATTTTCTGCTCAGTGCATCTGCCAATTTATTAGCTTTACCTGGGTGGTAGAGGATCTCACAGTCATAATCTTTGACCAACTCTAGCCACCTGCGCTGCCTCATATTCAGATCCTTCTGAGTGAAGAAGTACTTCCAACTCTGATGGTCTGTGAAGATTCTGCACTGCACTCCATACAGGTAGTGTCTCCAAAGCTTCAGTGCAAAAACCACAGCTGCTAGCTCAAGGTTGTGGGTAGGGTAATTCTTCTCATAGTCCTTGAGCTGTCTGGAGGCATATGCTATTACTCTACCGTCTTGCATGAGGACAGCTCCAAGGCCCATCTTGGATGCATCGCTGTAGATGTCAAAGGCTTTGTCACTCTCTGGAACAGTCAGGATGGGAGCACTAGTCAATCTTTTCTTCAGTTCCAGGAAGCTGTGCTCGCATTTATCTGACCACTCATACTTCTGATTCTTTCTGGTCAGGGTTGTGAGTGGAGAGGCTATTCTGGAAAAGTCCTCCACAAATTTTCTGTAATATCCTGCCAGGCCTAAGAAGCTTCTGATTTCACTGGCATTCTTGGGTCTACACCAGTTGCTGACTGCTTCTATCTTGGCTGGATCAACTTGAATGCCTTCTTTGGATATAATGTGGCCTAGGAAGGTCACCTGATCAGCCAAAACTCACACTTTGAGAATTTGGCGTACAACTCCTTCTGGTGTAAGGTTTGCTACACTATCTTCAGGTGTTCTTCATGTTCTTTCCGAGTCTTTGAATACACTAGGATATCATCAATGAAGGCAATGACGAACTTGTCCAGATAATCCTTGAACACTCTATTCATTAGATCCATAAACGTCGCAGGGGCGTTCGTCACTCCAAAGGGCATGACCACAAACTCATAGTGCCCATATCTTATACTGAAAGCAGTCCTTGGCACATCACTCTCCTTCACTCTGAGCTGATGGTAACCTGATCGCAGATCTATCTTGGAGAACACTGTGGCTCCCTTCAGCTGATCAAATAAATCATCTATCCTTGGCAAAGGATATCTGTTCTTGATGGTTACCTTATTCCAGGCTCGATAATCTATGCACATTCGCATAGTTCCATCTTCCTTCTTGACAAACAGTACAGGAGCTCCCTAAGGTGAATGACTAGGGCGGATGAAACCCTTGTCAAACAGCTCTCGCAATTGTTCTTGTAATTCTTTCAGTTCTGCTGGTGCCATGCGATAAGGTGCCTTCGAATTTGGGTTGGTTCCTGGGGCCAACTCAATTTCAAACTCAATTTCCCGATTGGGAAGGAGTCCTGGTAACTCTTCAGGAAACACCTCAGGATAGTCACAGACTACCCTCACTTCTTCTCTCTTCAATCCTTCTCCTTGACTTGCATCCACTATATGAGCTAGAAAACCAGAGCACCCCTTCTCTAACATTCTCTGAGCTTGTAAGGTAGATAGGAACCTATTTATCTTTCTCCTTGGGTCCCCAATAAACTCAAATGAAGGTTCTGCTTCCGGTGTGAACTTGACTTTTCTCTTGCGGCAGTCTATAGAAGCATTATACTTGCTCAAGAAGTCCATTCCTAAAATGACATCATAATCCTTCATCTCAGGGACTACCAAGTCACTGTAGAGCTCTCGGTTGGAAATCTAGATTGATACTACCCTTAGCCTCTCAGTAGGGGCCATCACTTCCCCTGACGGTAAGGTTGTTAAGAACTTCATCGTTCAACCTTTCTGGTGGCCTTTATACTGTTTAAGTAGCGCTCAGTGATCAAAGCACTACTTATTAGTTCCTCGGAGGTTTGCAGCCTCTTAACACCGGTAGCCCCCCCCTTTAACGCTATCTCAGGCCTTAACATCTTGAGCATTAGCCTAACTATCTCTTTTTCTGTGCTAACTAGCTCTGGGCACAGATGAGCTAACCGCTTAAACATCTTCACTGCTTCGTCCACGGATAGTTCTCCTTGTCTCAACTCCGTGAATTCCTCGTAGTGCTTGTTGGTAACCCGCATGTGGAAGAACTCCTCATAGAACTCTTGCTCGAAATCTGTCCAGCTCATCTGGTTGACTATCCTCTTACTCTTGACTCGCTCCCACCATATACGAGCATCTCCAGTTAGGCAGAAGGAGGCACATTTGACCTTCTCGACTTCTGGCCAGTCAAGAAGCTCCATTGTGCTCTCTAAAGTCTTGAACCAAGCCTGGGCATCCCAGGGCTCAGTCGTGCCTGAGAAGCTTTCAGGTTTCAGCCTCTGCCACTGAACGAGGTATGCTTCTTGTCTTCGGTTCACGGTAGGGGTCTCCTGTGTGACTGGTGAAACTTCAGCCACCACTGGGGTTTCCACTCCTGCTGTGGGTGGTGTAGGGGGCACTGGGTGCTGATTTGCTATCAGTGTGGCGATGGTCTTCTGTGGTTCTGTAATCTAAGCTTGCATTTGAGCAATGACTGCCATCAGGTTTGGCGGTTCTGTGCCAGGATCATTGTTATCTTGAACTGGAGTTCTGTTATTAGCATTAGGAGCTCGGCCTCTTCTTGCCATCTAATAATGCATAAGGGAACAAGAACTCACTACTACCTCTCTAGGTATAAACTTGTCTTCTTACTTAGAAATCTAATATCCATTCTAGGGATTAAACATGATTCCGTGATACTAAGGTATTAAACATGCTTCCTTGTTCTATGCACATGTGAGTAAGTACTTAAGCATTTCTCTATACTGCAATTAAGTAAAGGAGCAATAGAAAAATTGAAACTTAAAGCTTTCTTACTTGAAGACGGCAAGGTTGATGCTGATGTGTGTGTGATGCTGGAGAATGGGAACTGCTCTGATACCACCTGTAGCGACCCGCCTTCTCCTGCCTTAGACGGATCGTTACTTTTGTCTACTTCTCGACTCTAATGCACGACTAAAAATGCGGAAATCTTTTTTTTTTCTTTTTAATCTATTTAAGAATGATATTCTAACTTAAATAGTCATGCATGATACCATGTCACACTTTCTTTCTCAAAAACTCATAAGAAAATACTTATTGAAACTTGCCTCGCCCAACTCAGCTTACGGGTATCAGTCGACTGATACTGTACCAGTCGACTGATAAGTCTGAAACCTGTTTTTCAGATTCGAAGCCTTGTTTCAAAACTCCACCAAACCTATACTTTCGAGCCATATAAAATCATGACACCATTTCTATACTCTATACCAGTTTTCTAAACAATTTAGCCAATCAAAACGAATCCATAAACTTGAAATTAGGACTTTTGCGGAATTTAGCAAGTTATGAAAAATCTACATAGACTTTAAGCTAGAGTTTGTACCAAACTTAACTTCTAACCATTGAAACTCATCACACAAAATTCTGAAACATCCCTAAGGCATTATCAAATGGAAGCAACTTTCTAAACATACTTAAGCAATAAAAACTTGATCAAAAGGGAAATTAATACTATCTTGGCACATGCATCTATTTCTCTAACAAAGTATCAATATTTCAAACCACCCACACTTCTACTCATCCAATGCAATCATAAGGATATGTATGCTAAATGAAATGACATGGAATCTTTACTCTAAGAAATTGAGCATGTAAAACTATCCAAAGCTTAAATGTTCGCTAAACTCCATAAAGCAAGAACTTGAAATTTGAATAAACTAAAACATTGTAATTCAAATAACTAAATTGTCTCGTCTCAAGGATGTCTCCAAAATCAGCCACCACACACACTTTACTCAGCACCGCCTCGTCGCCTTCCTTCAGAATTGCTTGCCTTTACCTTTATCTGCAGTAAGAGGAAATGCAACTAGTAAGCAAAAAGCTTAGTAAGTACTATCTAGCTCACAAAATCTCGAAATGTGCAAACATGCTTCTTGAACAATATGAAATCACATGAGATACTTATATGCTTGAAAGAAAACTAAGAACATGTGTAACTCAAAACATGCATACTCAAGCATTAATAAATCTCAACTCACTTTCTTGGCTTAACTTGAAACTTTAGCATTCTTTCTTAAAGCTTTCTTTAACTCTTTGAAAACTTTCTTAAACTTTAGAAAACTTTGCTAAAGCATATACTTGAAAATAATAATCACTTGGATCCACTGAAGACGTAAGTACCATCTCATGCGCGTTCCCTAAAAGGTTGGGGTAGCGAGCCACCAATCCTAATAGAGCAGACCTTGGTCTACCAGGGCCAAGACCTTGGAATTGGACACCTGGATTTCTTTAACGACGCCCTTGGACGCCGGGTACTGGCCTTAGAAAATAAAATAGCTTTTCTTTCTTTTCTTTCTTATCTGTAAATGCCTTGGCATTTTCTCGAGCACCTTGCGTGCTAAAATCCCTAAGTCTTGACTTTTGGGGATTTCTTAAGGCCTTGGCCTTTTCTTTTCTTATCTTTATCTTCTCTTTTCTTTTCTCATAGCTTTTCTTGGACCCTAATCTCATATAGGGCACTCAATAAAATATATAAGCATATAATGAACTAAGATCACATGCAAAAATCTTAACAAGAAGTAAATATCTCTTTTAAAAACTTTTAAGGGAAATTCTTGCGGAAAAACCGCCTCTTACTGCAGGTGAGCAGTACTTACATTGATATCTTGGACTTACAACCAAGATTGACGTCTAGGGCTCGGGAGAAAATTGAGATCTCGGAGAATTCTTCGCGCCTACGCGTTCCTCTCGTCGGGGGATCCCGAATATAGGAATATCTCTCGGAGGAGAGCCTTGGCCGGCCCTCTAGGGCTTGATGTGGTGTCGCCCAAGAGAGGAGAGGGAAAGGAGTCGGCGCAAGGTGCTGGGCGAGGGAGAGAAAGGGTTTAGGTTGAGAGAAAATAAAATTTCTCTCTTTAATTATCTATTTATACTTATGGGGCGAATTTACCTAATTATACCTTATCTATTGTTTCGCCCAGCTTATTTCAACAAAACCAACCAGCCCAGCTGGTCGCCGCGCGCTGCTTGTTCTTCCGGTGGTCGCGGGTTCGAACTCCCTGCTTGCCCTTTAACGTTTTTCTTTTTTTAAATATACTAAACGGAATCGGAAAATTCCATAAAAATATTCTAAAAATCCCTAAAAATATCTAGAATATTTCTAAACCATTTTTAAATAATTCTAAGGATTTAAGAACTAAAAATGGGAATTTTGGGGCGTTACAATCCCTGTAGCGACCCGCCTTCTCCTGCCTTAGACGGATCGTTACTTCTGTCTACTTCTCGACTCTAATGCACGACTAAAGGAAAATGCGAAAATCTTTTTTTTTTCTTTTAAATTCATCTAAGAATGATATTCTAACTTAAGTAGTCATGCATGATACCATGTCACACTTTCTTTCTCAAGAACTCGTAAGATGAAACTTATTGAAACTTGCCTCGCCCAACTCAACTTTCGGGTATCAGTCGACTGATACTGTATCAGTCGACTGATAAGCCTGAAAACAGAATTGTCAGATTTCGGCACTTGCTTCAAAACTCCACCAAACCTATACTTTCGAGCCAAATAGAATCATGACATCATTTCTATACTCTATGCCAGTTTTCCAATCAATTTAGCCAATCAAAATGAATCCATACCCTTGAAATTAGGACTTTTGCGGAAGAAAATAAGCTATTCAAGTTTATATGAACTTTAACATTAGAGTTTGTACCAATCTTGACTCCTATGCATTCATAACACCAAATACATGTTCTATAACCTTGCTAAGGCATTATGAAATGTGAATGCAACTTTTCTAAACATATTTAAGCAATAAAAACTTGATTCAAAGAGAAATTAATACTATCTTGGCACATGCATCTAATTCTCTAACAAAGTATCAATATTTCCAACTACTCACACTTCTACTCATCCAATGCAATCATAAGGATATATATGCTAAATGAAATGACATGGAATCTTTACTCTAAGAAATTGAGCATGTAAAACTATTCAAAGCTTAAATGTTCGCTAAACTCCATAAAGCAAGAACTTGAAATTTGAATAAACTATAACATTGTAATTCAAATAACTAAATTGTCTCGTCTCAAAGATCTCTCCAAAATCAGCCACCACACACACTTTACTCAGCACCGCCTCGTCGCCTTCCTTCAGAATTGCTTGCCTTTACCTTTATCTGCAGTAAAGAGGAAATGCAACTAGTAAGCAAAAAGCTTAGTAAGTACTATCTAGCTCACAAAATCTCGAAAGTGCAAACATGCTTCTTGATCAATATGAAATCATATGAGATACTTATATGCTTGAAAGAAAACTAAGAACATGTATAACTCAAAACATGCATACTCAAGCAATAATAAATCTCAATTTACTTTTCTTGGCTCAACTTGAAACTTTAGCTATTCTTTAACTTTTTGAAAACTCTTTAAACTTTAGAAACTTTGCTAAAGCATATACTTGAAAATAATAATCACTTGGATCCACTGAAGACGTAAGTACCATCTCATGCGCGTTCCCTAAAAGGTTGGGGTAGCGAGCCACCAATCCTAATAGAGCAGACCTTGGTCTACCAGGGCCAAGACCTTGGAATTGGACACCTGGATTTCTTTAACGACGCCCTTGGACGCCGGGTACTGGCCTTAGAAAATAAAATAGCTTTTCTTTCTTTCTTTCTTATCTGTAAATGCCTTGGCATTTTCTCGAGCACCTTGCGTGCTAAAATCCCTAAGTCTTGACTTTTGGGGATTTCTTAAGGCCTTGGCCTTTTCTTTTCTTTTCTTATCTTTATCTTCTCTTTTCTTTTCTTTTCTTTCATAGCTTTTCTTGGACCCTAACCTCATATAGGGCACTCAATAAAATATATAAGCATATAATGAACTAAGATCACATGCAAAAATCTTAACAAGAAGTAAATATCTCTTTTAAAACTTTTAAGGGAAATTCTTGCGGAAAAACGCTCTACTGCAGGTGGAGCAGTACTTACATTGATATCTTGGACTTACAACCAAGATTGACGTCAGGGCTCGGGAGAAATTGAGATCTCGAGAATTCTTCGCGCCTACGCGTTCTCTCGTCGCGGGGATCCGAATATAGGAATATCTCTCGGAGGAGAGCCTTGGCCGGCCCCTCTAGGCTTGATTGGTGTCGCCCAAGAGAGGGAGAGGGAAAGAGTCGGCGCAAGGTGCTGGGCGAGGGAGAGAAAGGGTTTAGGTTGGAGAGAAAATAAAATTTCTCTCTTTAATTACTATTTATACTTATGGGGCGAATTTACCTAATTATACCTTATCTATTGTTTCGCCCAGCTTATTCAACAAAACCAACCAGCCCAGCTGGTCAGCGCGCGTGCTCTGGTCTCTGGTGGTCGCGGGTTCGAACCCCCTGGCTGCCTTAAACGTTTTTCTTTTTTAAATATACTTAAACGGACTCGGAAAATTCATAAAATATTCTAAAAATCCCTAAAAATATCTAGAATATTTCTAAACCATTTTTAAATAATCTAAGGACTTTAAGAACTAAAAATGGGAATTTTGGGGCGTTACAATCCCCCATACCTTATGAAAAGTTCGTCCTCGAACTTAGAATAATTCTGGATATCTCTCTCTCATGCTGTCCTCACGTTCCCAAGTAGCCTCTTCATGCTTTTGATTCTGCCAGATGACCTTCACTAGTGGCACTTCTCTGTTTCTTAATCTTTTAACTGCTTTGTCCACTATCTGTGTCGGTCTGCTCTCATAACTAAGATCTTCTTGGATCTGTACTGACTGAGGCTGAATCACTTGGCTAGGGTCGTGAATACACTTCTTTAGCATGGAGACATGGAATGTACTGTGGATAGCTGACATATCCTCTGGTAAGTCCAACTCATATGCTACCTTACCAACCCTCCTTATGATCTTGTAGGGTCCTATGTAGCGAGGACTTAGCTTACCCTTTTTACCAAATCTCATCACTCCCTTCATAGGAGCGACCTTGAGAAATACTGAATCTCCAACTTGGAATTCAAGTGGCC
>JAGFNQ010002328.1:0-112817 GCA_024364735.1 Boesenbergia rotunda
TGAGGGTACCTTTAACATACCTTAGGATCCTCTTAACTACAACCAAATGAGACTCTTTGACACAAGATTGATACCTTGCACACATACCTACCAAAAAAATATATCGGGTCTACTAGCGGTTAGGTATAGTAAGCTACCAATCATGCTCCTATATTGCTTAGAGTCTACCATTTTCCCTTTAAGGTCACTATCCATTTTCACATTTGTTCCTATGGGGGTAGATACTACCTTAGCATTTTCTAGGCCAAATTTCTTTAGCATTTCCTTAGCATACTTAGTTTGAAAAACATGTGTTCCTTCATTAGTTTGCTTAACTTGAAGACCTAGAACGAAAGTTAACTCTCCTACAAGACTCATCTCAAATTCATCTTCCATACATTTGATGAATTCTTGTAGGAAGTCATTATTTGTTGACCTAAAAATGATATCATCTACATACACTTGGGCAACAAATATGTCCTTATCCTTAGATTTTAGGAACAAAGTAGGGTCAATTGTTCCTCTCCTAAACCCCTTAGACACTAGAAATGAAGAAAGCCTTTCATACCAAACCCGGGGAGCTTGTATCAATCCATATAAGGCTTTTCTCAATTTGTAAACGTGTCTTGGATAGTTAGGGTCCTTAAACCCGGGGGGTTGTTCTACATAGACCTTTTCCTTAATAATCCCATTAAGGAATGTCGACTTCACTTTCATTTGGTGAAGTGTGAAACCCATGTGAGCGGCATAGGCTAGTAGAATTCTAATGGATTCTAATCTAGCTACGGGGGCATAAGTCTCATCATAATCCAATCCCTCAACTTGGTTGAACCCCCTAACTACCAACCTAGCCTTATTCCTAGTGATTTTGCCTTGGTCATCTAATTTGTTCCTAAAGACCCATCTTGTGGTTACAATGGTGCAATCATTGGGCCTAGGAATCAACTCCCAAACCTCACTCCTCTCAAATTGATTTAGCTCTTCTTGCATGGCTAAGACCCAATCTACATCTCTCAATGTTTCATCAATAGACTTAGGTTCTAATTGTGAGATTAAAGTGATTTGACTAGTTTGGTCTCTAAAGTAGGACCTAGTCCTTACTCCTTGAGTGACATCACCCACTATTTGGTCAATAGGGTGATCTTGGTGATGTCTCAATGGCCTAGAGGTTGTGGGTTCATTGATTACTTCTTCTTCATCTTCTAGGGTACTTCTTACTCCCCCTTGATCATTGCCCTCCAAATGTAGGTCTTGGATTTTTTGGGCAAGGGGTTGGACTTCTTCCATATCCTTATCAATTGAGGCTTTTCTAGGGTAGGTATTTGTTGACTCATCAAAGTCAACATTTGAGGACTCCTCAATCACCTTTGTCCTTTTGTTGTAAACTCTATAACCCCTACTAGTGGATGAATAACCAACTAGGATTCCTTCATCGATTTTTGACTCAAACTTTCTTAGGTCGTCTTTGGTATTCAAAATATCGACCTTACATCCAAAGACCCTAAAGTAGTGGACTTGCGGAGTTCTCCCATTCCATAATTCAAAGGGTGTTTTGCCTAGGAACCTATGTACCAAGACCTGGTTTTGAATGTAACAAGCTGTGTTAACCGCTTCGGCCCAAAAATAGCTAGGAAGGGAGTATGCATTAAGCATAGTCCTAGCAGCTTCTTATAGGGCTCTGTTTCTCCTCTCAACTACCCCATTTTATTGAGGAGTCCTTGGGCATGAAAATTCATGCTTATATCCATTTTCTACACAAAATTGTGAGAAACTTGAATTTTGGAACTCCCCACCGCGGTCTCTCCTAATTCGATTAATTTTGAGATGTTTTTCATTTTCTACCCTTTTACTGAATCCTATAAAAATTTCTAAGATATCATCCTTATGTTTTATAAAGAAAACTCATGTAAATCTAGAAAAATTATCTACAACAACCAAACAATATTTACTCCCTACTAGTGAGGGAGTACTATGGCAATCAAACAAATCAATGTAAAAGCTCTAATGGTAAAGTAGTAGTGGTTAGGGTTTTACCTTTGTGTGATGGTTTTGATTGCTTACCCTCTTGGCATACATCACACAATTTGGTCTTCTCATACTTGATCATAGGTAGCCCCTTCACCAACTCTTCCTTGGTCACTCTTGCAATGCTTCTCATGTTGACATGTCCAAGCCTCCGGTGTCACAACCACCCTTCTTCTTCTTTAGACATGAAACACTTAGCTAAATTGTTAGTAGCAAAAGCAAGATCAAGATAATACAAGTTAGCCTCTCTATACCCTTCTAGTATGACACTATCGGATTCACTTTGTCTTATTAGGCACTTCCTAGCATGAAATTCAACCCTATAGCCCGCATCACATAACTGACTTACCCAAAGTAAATTAAACTTCATGTTTTTGATTAAAAGTACCTTATGTATGGAAATTATAGGAGATACCTCAATGGTGCCCCTACCAATAATTTTCAGTTTTCCACTATTTCCAAAGGAGACCGTCCCTTCTCTTAAGTAGCTAATAGTAGTGAACTTGCTCACATCTCCGGTCATATGTCTTAAGCATCCACTATCTACTATCCACATGGTTGAGGCCTCCTTCACCTATACAACATGGAAAACATACTCTTTTGGTACCTAAATTTTTAATCCACAAGCATCATTTAAAAATCTCTTAGGTACCCGTGCCCTCTTGATGTTTCCCTTAGTCCCTTGTCTCCTAGATGCACCAATCCTACCCATGAGTGAGACAAAGGCCACTTCCTTTGTCTTTGGTCTATATCCTAATCCGGCCTTGTTATAAACGGCCCTTTGACTATTAATTATCATATCTAAGTTGCTAGACCCCACTTGAAATTTTCTAAGTGTCTTTGTGAGGTCATCTACCTTTTTTCTTAGTTCTCTATTTTCAATTTCAAAACATGAATCATGTGATGTAAGAGAACAAGCATGTAAGTCTTCCTTAAGTTTTGTAGACTCTACTCTAAGCATGGCAATTTCATCTTTTAAGTCCTTAATCTTACTTCTAGCTTTAGCTAAATCCATGTTGGTGCTAGAAATAATTTTAACTAAGGTAGAGGACGGTAAGTGGTATACCTCACTTATCGAAGCTTCTGACTTGGATGATGATGAGGATGAGTCGCTTTCATCACTGCTTGAGCTTCTTTCATCATCTGATGACTCTGATGAGTCCACTGCCATGAGAGCAAAGTGAGACACTTGCTCCTCTTCTTCCTCCGAGGATAAAGGATCATCCCAAGTCGCCTTGAGGTTGGTGGCACTCTTCTCCTTTTCCCTTCGACCTCTTCTTGTCACCTTTCTTCTTCTCCTCCTTCTTTTCATCTCTTCTCTTTAGTTGAGGGCACTCATTCTTCATGTGTCCCTCTTGGTGGCAGTTGTAGCAAATGATATCCTTGGTCTTACCCTTGCCTTTGGACCCTTTCCTAGCATAAGACTTGTTAGAAAAACTTCTGAAAGCCCTACGCATTTTTCTTATCATGAAAGCCTCTTGGTCGCTATCTACAGAGGCGCTGGACTCCTCTGAGTCGGATGAGGAGGAATAGACTACCTTCTTCTTCTCCTTCCTCTTCTTCTTCTCCTTTTCTGCAATAAGAGTTATACCTTTCTCTTTGGCCGAGATATTAGCTTGTTCGTGCAGTTCGAATTCACAAAACAGATCATCTAATTTAACTATGGACAAATCCCTTGATACTTTGTAGGCATCAACCATTGATGCCCACAAAGTTGTTCTTGGGAAGGCTTGTAGGACGTACTTGACGAGATCTCGATTTTCAAACTTTTCTCCAATCACATGGAGTTCATTGATGACCTTCTTCACCCTTCCATGCAGCTGACTGACAGTTTCGTTGCTCTTCATGGACAGGGATTGGAGTTGAGCCACGAGCAAGTCCTTCTTTGCTCTTCTGGACTCGTTGGACCATTCGTTCAGTTCCACTAGTTTGTCCCACAACTCTTTGACACTCTTGAATGGTCCCACCTTGTTGAGTTGCTCCTTTGAGAGCCCGCACTGAAGTGTGGTGGTGGCCTTGGCATTTGACTACGCCCTCTTTATGACCTCCTTCGACCATGATCTCATAGGTGTCGGCTCTCCTCTTTCGTCGACGGGTGAATCGAATCCATCTACAATACTGATCCAGTTTTCAATGTCATTCATAAGATAGTACTGCATCCTACCTTTCCAGTACGCGAAGTCGTTCCCGTCGAAGAAGGGTGGTCGTGTAGTGTTGTATCCCTCTTGAAACGCCATTTAACTTTGCTCCGATCGACGGTGAGTTCTTCCGAAACGAACCGGCTATGATACCAATTGATAGATCGAAAGGCGTCCGCTAGATGGGGGGTGAATAGCGTTTCGTTGAATTGTCTACAAGATTGTTAGCGCAACGAAAATAATAATATATAAAGGATAAGAAAGAACAATGCTAACAGTCGGAATTTACTTGGTATCCACCCGAATGGGTGACTAATCCAAGGATCCACGCGAGTACTCCACCTCCACTAAGAAAAATCTCCTTCAGGTGGAGAAACCTTTACAACGTCGTTGTCTTCCTCTTAACAGAATACAATGATTGGAGAGAGAGGAAGATGAGAGGACTCGAAGCACGAACATCACCTCGTTACAGTACGAAACCGTACCGTTTCATGTGCAAAAAGGTCCTCTTTTTATAAGAGAACAGGACAAACTCGCAGTCTATCCAGCCCCGCACCAGTCGACTGCCCCTGGGGCAGTCGACTGGTCTAGCATTAATTGCTAGCCAACGGCTAGTTTTGGGGTGTTACCAGTCGACTGCCCCAGGGGCAGTCGACTGGTCCGAGGTTGAAAACTCTCTGTGAGTTTTGGCAGTCGACTGTTCACTCCCTTGGCTCGCCCCTTGAAGTCATCTTCCTCTGGCTCTCATCCCTCGAATGCGCACACAAGTCTTCCCTTGGTTTGTCTCCATGCCACCCTTCACTTGTGCCCTTGAAGTCCACTTCCCGACTTGCTCTTGGAGTCCTCCTCCCTCGGCTCTCGTCCCTCGGATATGTTCACCATTGTGATTCTCCAAGTCCTACAAATTCAATCACACATATCAAATACAACATAACACCCTAACCTTAAACATATTCATACATACACATCAAAACCATGATCTTCCAATCATTCTAGGGTCGATTGCGTCAACATTTTCGAGTTGTTCTAAACGGTTCCTGTCTAACACTCTTTGACATAATTCATTGTAAAGTCTACCCTAAAGATTGCTACCCCTTGCCTCGGATTGATCGGCTGGTGGATTCTACCTCCGGCTGTGATTTTATTTCAATGCTAGACGCTTATCAGGGATACCACCAAGTTCCTTTCGCCCAGAAAGACTAGGAAAAAGTCAGTTTCGTGACAGCTGACGGTACCTACTACTACAATGTCATGCCTTTTAGGTTACGCAACGCAGGGGCAACCTATCAGCAGATGATGGACAAAGTCTTCCGCCACTAGATTGGGAGAAACATTGAGGTATATGTTGATGATATCCTGGTCAAGACTGAGAAGGGTAAAGACATGATAGCCGACCTCAAAGAAATATTCGCCACCCTGAGGGCCAACAAGTTGAAACTGAACCAGCCAAGTGTCTGTTTGGGATAAAGAGTGGTCGGTTCCTCAGGTACATGGTCATAGAAAGAGGGATTGAAGCTAACTCAAAGAAAATACAAGCCATCCTTAACATGTCATCCCTTCGCAACTTCAATGAGGTACAACGGCTGAATGACCGAATTACATTCCTGTCTAGGTTCATCTCAAAATCAGCAGACAGAACTCTACCATTCTTCAAAATCCTGAGGAAGGTCGTGAAGATCGAATGGGTTGATTAGTGCGAGAAGGCTTTCACAGACCTTAAAGCATACCTCGCCGAGCTCCCCATCCTCTATAAGCCAGTGGAGGGGGAAACATTGTTCGTCTACCTATCCGCGGCTGACCAAGCCGTAGGTTCTGTGCTCATTCGGGATGAAGGTACTACCCAATACCTAATCTACTTTTTCGGGCACCTCCTAAAGGACATAGAAACTCGGTATACTGCACTGGAGAAGCTCGCCTATGCTCTGGGGCTCACGGCCTGGAGGCTAAGGTCATATTTCTTGGCGCACCCAGTGGTGGTGCTCACCAACAGCCCGCTCGGGTGCATCCTCACAAACCCAGAAGCTTCAGGACGGCTGATTAAGTGGACGACAAATTTGAGCAAGTATGGGATTAAGTACCACCCCGTACCGCCATCAAAGCACAAGCTCTTGCTGACTTCATGCTCGAGGCTGTCCCGGAACCTGATGCCGATGGGGTATGGAAGATCTACGTTGATGGCTCCTCCAATCACAAGAACAGTGGGGTTGGAGTCCTAATGATCTCCCCTAGAGGAGATGTATTACAACTATCTATCCGACTCCACTTTCGGGCCACCAACAACGAAGCCAAATATGAGGCGATCCTAGCGGGGTTACAAGCAGCCAAGCAAGTAGGAGCTGCTCGGGTCATCTTGCACTCAGACTCTCAGCTAGTCACCTAGAAGATAAAAGGTGAATTTGAAATAAGGAATGAGCATCCACAAAAGTATATGGCCATCTATGAACAACTGAGGTCCACTTTCACTGAGGTTGCCCTGCAGAAGATCTCCAGAGAAGAGAATGTTAAGGCAGACGAGCTAGCCAAGTTGGCCAGCTCCATTACCTCGTGGACGCTGGACGAGCTTAGCGCTACAGAAGGAATGGAGGCTTACATCGAAGCGGAGGTCGCCGACCCTGCGTCACATGATTAGAGGAAGCCTTATGTGGAGTTCTTACGCAGTGAAACTATGCCAGTAGGTGATCAAGAAGTTCGGCTTTTTCGGCGTAAGGCTTCTAGGTTTACGCTGATCGGGAAGCAACTGTACAAAAGAGCATTCGCCCGGCCTTTGCTCAAGTGCGTTGGTCCAATGGAAGCCAACTACATCATGCGAGACATTTACGAAGGCATATGCGGGGGCCATGTTAAAGGGAGATCCCTAGCTAGGAAGATTATCTTGGCTGGGTACTTTTGGCCAACACTATAAGCAGGTGTCATCAAATTCGTCATTGGATGCGAGGCTTATCAAAAGCACTAGCATATCACTCATCGCCTGACTAAGCTACTCCGAGCTCCACTGTTTCCTGCCCCTTCGATCAATGAGGAATGGATATTGTGAGCCATTTTCCAATCGAGCATCAGCAGAAGAAGTTTTTGCTAGTGCTGGTTGACTACTTCTCCAAATGGGTTGAGGCTGAACTTCTCACGCACATCATGAAGCCCGCCGTGAGGAAGATCCTCTAGAGAGACATTGTCTGTAGGTACGACATTTCTCACAAATTGGTGTCGGATAATGGCAGACAATTTGCAGGACACATACTCAAAGAATGATGTGAAGGACTGGGTATTCGCCAAGCCTTCACTTCGGTTGCATATCCCCAAGGCAATGGCCAAGCAGAAGTCGTCAACCGGGAGATCATTAGGGGGCTCAAGATAAAGCTGAGTCACGTCGGAGGCAGCTGGGTAGAAGAGCTCCCAAGCATTTTATAGTCGTACCGCACCACTCCAAGAGAAGGAACAGGCCAGAGCTCTTTCAATCTGGTATGTGGAGTGGAAGCGGTAATCCCGGTGGAGATAGGCAATGAGTTTACTCGGCGACAGTATTACAACAGAAAGGACAATGATCAAGAATGATTGATCGACCTGGACCTGGTGGCCGAAGTACAGGACAAGGCTGCTACCCAATTAGCGGCATATAGGCAGCGTATGCAACAAGCATACAATCACTGAGTGATCACCCGAACTTTTCAAGTTAGCGATAAGGTCTGGAAAAGAATCAAGCCGGTCGGCGACCCCGGAAAGCTCGAGCCTCAGTGGAGCGGACCCTACACCGTCGTCAAAAGCTCACTGGAGGTAGTTATTATCTATAGGATGACGAGGGCAAGAAGCTAGAGAGGCCATGGCATGCCAATTACCTCCAGTCATATCGTACTCGATGAGATTTGTGAGATATAATATGTACTTGTTTATGTATTTCTACTGCTTTGCAATTTCAATCATGAAATGAACAAGACATCTCACCAAGAAGACCCAACGCAATTGCCAAAAAAAAACCTACTAACTCATGGTGCTACGAATATCCGAGATGAGTAGGTCTGGTCGTGGTGCTGTGGATGCCCGACCAAGAGCTGAAAAAACCCTACTACCTCGTGGTGCTGCGAATGCCCGAGGTGAGTAGGCCTAGTCGTGGTGTTGCGGATGCCCGGCCAGGAGCTGAAAAAACCCTAATACGTCATGGTGTTGCAGATGCCCGAGGTGAGTAGGCCTGGTCGTGGTGTTGTAGATGCCCGACTAGGAGCTGAAAAAACCCTACTACCTCGTGGTGCTGTGGATGCCTAAGGTGAGTAGGCCTGGTCGTGGTGTTGCGGAGCCCGAGGTGAGTATGCCTAGTCGTGGTGCTGCGGATGCCGGACCAAGAGCTACAAAAATCCTACTACCTCATGGTGTTGCGGATGCCCGAGGTGAGTAGGCCTGGTCGTGGTGTTACGGATACCCGACCAGGAGCTTTAAAACGCCTACTACCTCATGGTGCTGCAGATGTCCGAGGTGAGTAGGTATGGTCGTGGTATTGCGGATACCCAACTAGGAGCTGAAAAAACCCTACCACCTCGTGGTGCTGCGGATGCCCGAGGTGAGTAGGCCTGGTCGTGGTGTTGCGGATGCCCGACCAGGAGCTGCAAAAACCCCACTATCTCGTGGTGTTGCGAATGCCCAAGGTGAGTAGGTCTGGTCGTAGTGCTGCGGATGCCCGACTAGGAGCCGAAAAAAACCCTACTACCTCGTGGTGCTATGGATGCCCGAACTGAGTAGGCCTGGTCGTGGTGCTGCGGATGCCCGACCAAGAGCCGAAAAACCCTACTACCTCGTGGTGCTGCAGATGCCCGAGGTGAGTATGCCTAGTCGTGATGCTATGGATGCCCGACCAAGAGTTGCAAAAAACCTACAACCTCGTGATGCTGCGGATGCCCGAGGTGAGTAGGTCTGGTCGTGGTGCTGCGGATGCCCGACCAGGAGAGGCATGAAACTCATACCGCCCGAGGTGCTGCGGGTGCTCAGGTGATTAGCCCTGGTTGCTAAGCCGAGAACGCCCGACCATGGGTTCCTTAGCCTAAGCTTGTAGTCGAGGAAGTGTTGCCGACATCAAATACAGATTGTCCCGGCTGACATATTGAATGAGCCGAGTTCTTTCCTTGCTCGCACAGACCCTTAGTCACACACTAGTGCTTCATCCCTCCCTCGAGGTTAGGCCTAGCATGTGTAGGAAGGCCTACATGGGAGAAATGCCGAGGGAGAATACGCAGCAAATCGACAGCAAGAAATTAGGGATGAATGAATTTTATTTATTAGCGAAGGTTATACTTGGAGTGTATTCAATCATGCAAGGATGATAAGCAATGGAAGAACGAGACACAGAAGACCAAGTACTCAAGATAATGGTACAGAAATATTTTATTCAAAATTTTGGATTACATTTAAATTATATTTGTAAACAAGAAATAAAAGGAGTACAAAAAGAAGGAAAGAAAGCATCAACTATAGTTCCTTCTGGTCGGCAGCTTCTCGTAAGCCGACTGATACTGAGGAAGGTGCGGTTGGGGTCCGGCTTCAGCACTCCCGCTCGTTGAATCTGGTGAACTGCTCCGTGGAAACCTTGCTTCAACCGCCTCACCTCTTCACAGTTGCTGAGATTAAACAAATTTCCGAATGAGAAAAAACTAATATGTGATGCAGTTATTTCAGTTTCCATCAGAAAATTGAAGATGTAAAGATTCAAACAGCTATGGAAATATGCTTTTTATCTAATATATTCCTTCTAGATGCTTCTAAATGATGTGGGTCACTTCTACCATGGTGGAAGATCCGAAGCAAAGCTTGAATTTTTGGACGAGGAAGCCAACCTAAGGTGCTCATGCGTTGCTGATATTTTCAAGCCAAGTAGCAAGCTCATTTGTCGAGGGTCTCATCTTGGGGGAGTTGTTCAAACAAAGGTGAGCAATCTCCAGCATTTTCTGCATCTGGTACTCGTACAGTTTATCATATACGTGAGGATCGAAAACCTCAGCCTCCCTCTTCTCCACCTTCATTAGAAGAACCCATGAGAGTAACTCCCTGGCCGCTCTTGGCTTGCACATGTCCAACGGCCTTCTGCCAGTGAGCAACTCCAGTAGAACAACACCCAAGCTATATATATCACCTTTGAAAGTAGCAACGGAGGACTGGCCGTATTCAGGAGGAATGTAGCCCAACGTACCAACTAAGTCTGTTGTTACATGCGTGTCATAAGGCAAAATAAGTCTCGCCAGCCCAAAGTCGGCAAGATGAGCTTCAAACTTGTTGTCAAGCAAGATGTTGCTCGACTTAATGTCTCGGTGTAATATGTGGGGATCACATAATTGGTGAAGGTATGCCAAACCCCTTGCAGCACCTTGAGCAATCCTTAGTCGTTTGTTCCAATCTAGTATTGAGCCTCCGTCGACCTTCTCGTGAAGCCAGTAGTCCAAGCTCCCATTCTCCATGAATGAGTAGATTAGAAGTCTGTCATTCCCAATTTTGCAGTACCCTTGAAGTAGAACCAGGTTTGCATGCTGAGCTCTCGAAAGAGCTTCTATCTCTGCCTGGAATTCCCTCTCCATCTGGCCGTAGTCTCCAGAAAGCCGCTTGATTGCCACATTACTACCATCTGGGAGTGTTGCTTTGTAGACCAGTCCGAAGCCTCCACAACCAATGATGTTAGCTTGGTCAAAACTGTTGGTTGATCTCATGATATCACCGATGCTAAGCTCCTTGTTCTCCTTGTTCTGAAACAAAAGCACCAATCTTGACCCCTCCTCTATCTTCGAGTTCCCAATGGTATCCATCACTGGTTCAACTGAATCCTCCCTCCGGCATTGAGTTCTTGATACAAACAGGTAGATAACGACCAGGAGTAGAATGATTCCGAGTGTTGTGCCAGTGACCATGCCAATGATTAAGTTTTTGTCACTCCTTCCATCACCATCTGCTTGTTTGGGAAGTTGAGGTAGATCAGAATTGCACGAGTAGTTCAAGTGATAGCCACAGAGACTGGGATTGCCCTCAAAGTCGGAGCCTGAGAACGTCGAGAACTGGCCTCCTGTAGGGATGAATCCAGTTAAATTATTGAAGGCCACACTGAAACTAGAGAGAAAATTTAAGCTGGTAAGTGATAGAGGAATGCTTCCATTCAGCTGGTTGTGCGACAAATCTAAGCTCTCTATGCTCAACATGCCTGATAACTGCTCGGGTATAGCCCCTGATAACTTGTTTCTGCTCAAGTCCAATGTATGGAGATTCTTCAGGTTCCCTAGTCCCGGCAAGATCGATCCAACCAGCAAGTTATTTCCTAGGATTAAGGATGGGGGAAAGCTGCTGAGCTGGTTGTACTGCAATCCCTTTCCACTGTTGTTTCTTTTGATGAAGAAGGGAAAATAATCCGTCGAAGCTGCAAGCTGTGACCTATTTGGAGATATTAGGCCTTGAACACGCGCCAAACTTTCTGGGAGGTTACCGCTGAGTGAATTGTTGGACAAGTCTAAATAGAACATGTAATCGAACTTCCCTATCCACGAGGGAATGGTCCCTTGCAAATGATTCCACGAGAAATCCAAAACCTGAAGCTTGGTGCAGTTTGCTAACCAGGGCGGTACTGAACCGGAAAGACCGCAGTTCGCAATGACAAGAACCTGCAAATTATGGAACCCGTGAATTCGATTCACCGGCATCCTCTCTTTGTCGTGGAAATTCATGGTAAGGACTAAACCAGCAAGTGAAGGGAGACCCTGAAGGATTTCCATGGCTGAGGATATGTTGGATAAACTGTTGTTGGAAAGAGAAAGGTAGGATAGCCAAGTAAAATTCTTGAAACTATCTGGGAGTTGGCCGCTTAGGTTGTTTCGCGCGAGATTTAAGGTTCTCAACTCCGCACACTGGTGCAGAGTAGAAGGAATGAGACCACTGAAAAAGTTTGTCCCGAGATCAAGATAGAGCAAATTCTTCATCCTCGCGCAGTCTAAACTGATGTCGCCACTGAGTGAATTATTTCCAAGATTGAGTACCCTGAGCGACGACGCGTTCGACAATGAAGAGGGCAAAGGGCCATCAAAGCTATTGGAATGAATAGAAATATACGCCAGCATGCTTAGGCTTCCAAATACATCTGGAATTCTACCCGAGAAGGAATTCACTGAGAGATCCAATTGCTCAAGGTTAGATAGGTTACCTAGACTCGAGCTCAAACCGCCGGACAGCTGGTTCTCTTGAAGATTCAATATCGTCAAAGATGGGAGCATGAACAACTGCGGTGGCAAGTTCCCCCTGATCTCATTCAAATCAAGTGAGAGCTCCTGAAGAGAAGTACAGTTGGAGATAGCTGCAGGGATTTCACCGGATAGTAAGTTCATGGAGAAGAGAAAAAATCTAACTCCCGGAGTAGAAGCGCATATGGCCGTAGGAACGGTGCCGGAGAAGGCATTGAAGCTGACGTCGAGCAGGATCAAGTGAGCGGACCCAACGAAAAGAGGGAGAGTGCCATCGAAGAAATTGTAGGAGACGTTGAAGTGGCGAATGGAAGGAAGGTATAAATCAGCAGGAAGGGAGCCTGAGAAATCATTGAACTCGAGATTCAGCACTTCCAATTGGCGATGACGAAACAAATTGGATGGAACGGGACCGTGAAGGGAGTTGTAAGAAAGGTTAAGCCATTTAAGGTAGGATAAATCCGCCAAGAAATGAGAGAGGGTGCCCTTCAGGCTCTGGTTTTGAAAGTCCAGTCCGATGACTCGCGGTCCAGAATCAGGCGATCCGCCGTCGCAATAAACACCGGGCCAAGAGCAGCAATCGGTGGAAGAGGAATTAAAGCTCCAACCCCTGCCGCCTTCCGAGTCCAACTCTCGTGAGAACTCCAGCAGAGCTTCGAGCTCATCCGGGTGGCAAGCTTGTTCTTGTGACCTCGTGCACAGGCATAGGCATAGCAAGAGGAGGCCGAAGAAGAATAAAAAGCTGCATCTTTTAGCTAAAAAGACATCCAAGGCGCCACCTTTCTTCGCCACCATATCGCCGCGGATTACTCCGTATTCTGCGAGTCGTCACCTTGCGAAGGTTAAAAGTAAAGAAACTCACGCGAATTGAGTTACCCCGTCGGAATTGAAATGGAGATGATGAAGATGCAGTGAGGAGAGGAGAGGAGAAGAGGTTAAAAGCGGCCGAGCAGTCACTGGAAAATGGGCTGAAAATTAATGGAGTAGTTTGGAAGTGAACATTTTGTCTGAACCAGGACTAGACGACGAGCATATACAGTGACGGCGACTGACAACCGTCAGAACGGGAGTCACGTACGTCGCCGCGCCGCTTTCATGCATGCGGCGCCGGGATTTGCAGGGAAAGTCGAAATGCCAACACTCATCTAAAAGTTCAACTACTCCCTCACCCGTAATTAGTCAAAGGAACTTATCTGTACGATCTTCGGGGGTCGAATGACGAAGATAATTCCGTGGGTAGGAAATTGAAGTCGGCATCTTAGCTCTAGTGGATATTATAAGGATTAAAATTTTATAAAATTAATATACTCGTCTTACTACACACTAGCCATAATATCCGGATTAATAATTTTTATGATTTATCTCTTCCATGTTGATCCTAGAATAAGTTGGTGGAGATATTAGGGACGAACGAATCGTCTTTTACCACCAAAATGACCTTCTGGTGATAAAAGACGATTTACTCGTTCCACCATCCCCGCCAATCCATCCAAGAAATAATATGGAAAAGATAATTCACAAGGGTCTCTAGTGACCGATAACGAACTGACCTACATTCAAAAGGTACACTGACTCGTTGTCCTACATTCAAATAGACGACTAAAAACAAACTGACCTACATTCAAACCTCATTGACCAAGTTAGGTTAAAATCTATATACGATCAACCTTATCTCTACTTAGTCACCTATATTCGAAAAGTTGAATTAATTACAGTGGTAAAAATTAGGTATACAGTCGCCTGTATAATTATATGGTTGCCTGGGTAACCTTGAATGGGTGTCCTGATTAGACGTATGAGGTCGAATGTATTATCAACTAGTTAACCGATAAATTTTTATATAGGTGATTGTCGCGCCCCCAGAGACACACTTACACGAAAATCAGGCAGCATCTCCCCTATACGGCGGATAAGTTGGAATATATAATACATCATCTCTCACATATAAGATGGCTCAGCCATCAAAACTAGAAAATAAAATAAACAACCACGCAGTTTATATCAATAAGAATGATATAGATAAACTAAGCTTAAACATTTCAAAACCGTAAATGTCTTTTAGCAAAAATAGAGCTAACAAAAAGTTCGAATACAAAGAAAACTCCGGCAATATTAGACTAATAAAATATATAACAGTCTATGAAGTAAATACGAAAATACGAAAAGCATAAATAAGTACAACGATAGTAAAACCAAACACGGAAACAAACTCAACACTGTGAGACTGACAACTAAATCCTCTCTTGGCTCCAAATATTTCATCTACCTGCTACCCGAAACAAAAATAGGAAGCAGGGGTGGTGAGTCCAGGCGGACTCTGCGGGTATATGAATAGACAATAACATGACATCATAAAGATATATGAAACAGTAGATAGCAACGATGTACAGTCTCTAGGAAATAGAGAACATCAAAACATGCATAAAATAACGTGAAAATATATGAGATAATACAATATCAACAAACATGCATGTCAACTAAATACAGCAATCATAGCTCATATAAATGCAATAAACGCAAGAAAATGCATCAATGCAATAGATGCATATGATGCAATGACATGTGTCACCTCTGACGCCAGTCAAGCCGCCAACACATCACATCTGTGTGGCGAGTGGATAGGGCTATGACAACTGTACGCACTCCAACGAATACCACTAATATGTGTGGTTGAGTGGACAGGATGTTAGGGAGCCAACTACTCCAAAATCCCGATATATAGGGGGAGCTATCAACAACTCTGATATCCCTCGGAAACAACGGTGAGGGTGTCAACTGTTTGTCTATAACTCCAACATCCATTGTACATGAGTTGTCGAGTGTGGCATAACAAGACGGTTGCTCTCACTCTAGCAACTATCACAACAAGTGGTTGAGTGACAAAGCAACTAGATGACTGACGACGACTTAACCATATGGAAGCCCAATAGTCGTCAGTATGTAACGGTGCAGGTATGGTGCATGATACCAATATGCATAAACAACCGAATAGCAACGATGCAACAACAAAAACAACAAACTAGAAAAATAACCATAAAGCAATAAATATGCAATTAAACTACTAGGTAGGGTGTCTCTAATGTCAACCATCCTAGTGGTGTTTCATGAACATTTAAGTACTCGCGTACAAGCGGTACTTTACAGAATGGAAATCCAACGAGAGACTGTACGGATATAAATTTTTTCGATTTAAACTCGAAGGCCAAACAAGAAAGGTATCAACAGGCGATATAAAATAACAACAACAAGGAACAAGGTCAAGCAGACCTATTCAGACATAACAAGCCATGCATTTAAGGTAAAAGAACTACAAGACTACAAAAGAGAAATATCCGCCTTTTATGTAGAACATGGCCAAATAAATCTCCGACGATCAATCATGCGAGTCCAAAGTCAAGGTCCTGTGTCAAGGACCAGAATTAAGCTATTTATACAATTAAATAAAATAAAACTAAACTATTCACTGAGCATAACAAGAATCAAATCCTAGCAAAACTTAAACCATTATGTTACAAGGGTAGCTCACGGTGAAACTCATAAGCACTTAACCAATTCTAAATCCAACCATATCAAACTCTCACATCCACGTATCAAGGATACAAGATTGCTTCGCAACAATGATTCTACCAATCACCAGCTTAACAACATAATCAAAACTCAAAGTATTAATATGGCAAAATCTTTTACAACTCACAACTAAACCCAAAACATATCAACAACCCACTGTTGAAACATCTTCCCTCCAAACCTGATCAAAACCTAAAACCGAAATTAACAGGAGCTACCCAATTAATTTAACTTTAAACCAACAACAGACCTTCAAATCCAAGCATTGGCACAATCCCCAAATCTTCCCTACCGAAACCCACAGAACAACACTAAGCACATCTCCACAGACCAAAAATTTGTAGGCTAGCACCAACTTCCACCAGGATCAACACAAAACGAATCAATTAGAGCCAACTCTTACATGATTTCGGCCGGCGCAAGCAACAAAGACGAGAAGTGAACCGCAAGGAAGAAGAAGAAGAAAAAAATAGGGTTCGGTTGCCAGCTCGTTCGCGCGATGAGAAGCTGCGTCGACGTCGGCTAGGATTCCACGTGAAGAGGGATTCGTGAGGGTTTGTGCGGCGGCAGTGGAGAAACAAACAGCAAGGCGAGGGAAGAAGGAAGCTCACCGTCGGTCAAGACAAACACCTCGCGAAGGAGAACTTGCACCGACGAAGGGGAGGCGGTGTCGGGCGAAACCAACAGGGATCGTGCGTGTGACGTCGGGGCGAGGAGGAAACGGGGAGAGGAAATTTTGAGAGGAAAAGTAGGGTTTATAATATTTTTAGCTTTTTGCAAAAAAAGCCCTCCAAATTCGGATAATTCCAACTAAGCCCTTATGTTTCAAATTTTTTCCATTTTGACCCCTTAAAATTCAGTATTTAACAGTGACTGTGTGCAGCCGCTATGAACTTCATCCAAAAACTAATCTTCTTCCTCTAAATTTCATTTTCAAGCCCTCTTCAAGTCAATGTTTGATCTTTTCTCGAGCTCGAGTTTACTAACTAATTCACCATGCGGGGTATATACTTTGACTTATCTATTTCAATTCCTTCTTATTAAACTTAATATTCTTTGTTTTTTTGTATGATCAAATAATTATTTAAATTGTTTAGACCTAAGCATAGAGCGACTAAGGCTAGCACCTCTCAACATCCTTCGACTGACCCTCGTTTTCCATCTGACGATCATAGGATTAGACACAATCAGTGTACCTAATTACCCATGCATACTTGATATTTAAGTAGGAAATTTTTTACTGACCACCATCCCGACAGTATAGAAATTATAGCCTCTTATGACCTTTCTGTTGGATCGGGTTGGTCCGGCTAGAGCGGGGTGAATAGACGGCTGGCTAATAAATAAAAGAAATGGAGGAACTCGTCTATTAAAAAAAACTTGGTTGCAACTTGGTCGTTGCTTCCAAGACGGTTAAAGCAAAAAAATTCTCCTTGTGGCGGAGAAGCCTTACAACTGAAGCACACTAGACTTTAGAGAGAATTACAAAAAAAAAAAAATTTAATTCTAAAGCAAACCTCTAAGTCTATTTATAGCCTAAGAGAATGAATCTGGATTGTTGATTGTTGATCACTTTTCTCTTGGCCGTTGATCCACGGATGTAATCTGGATGGTTGATCTTAGATGGGATTAAACTGCATCCATTGGATTTGATTAAAGGATAATGTAACATTATCCTTTAAGTTTTAATTATTTTAATTAAAACTTTATCTCGCTCGGGTATGCTGTAGGAATCTCCATATCGATGTTGTAAACTATAAGTAGCAATAACGCCAACAATTAATTGCTATGGCCCTTTATCCCAATTGGTAAGTGGGTTAGTGTCTTTGGTAGAGGGCTTGGGTTCGATCCTATTTGGCACCAAATATCTTTTTCATTTCTTTTGGGCGCTTGGACTATCTTTTTGATTCTTCGTCTTCTGGGTGATTTCCGGCCAACCGAAGTTAGGCTCACCCGAACCCGACTCCGGCCTTTCGCCCCTCGAGCGTCCTTCCTCCCGGCTTCTCGTTCCTCGGACACCGCGCACGTCCTTCTCGCTCCACCGGTGTACTCTTCCGCAGCTTCCGCGTCCCTCGGATTGTACTGAGCCCGTCGGCTCACTTCCCCGCGCAATCCTTCTCGTCCACTGCGTCTTACGCTCGACTTCCTCCGTACCTAAGTTCCTGCACACTTAGCAGAGGGATTAAAACCAATAGGACCTAACCTAACTTGGTTGATCGCATCAAAACCAACCGGGGCACCAACACTTTCTAGGTTTGTTTACTATGACTAGGCAGTAAACCTCAATCTTTGTGAGTCCTACAATAACTTGACCAAGAGAACGACTTCTCATCTACATCGAGAGTGGGAGATGTGTATATCATCTTCACACCTAATCTGATCGGGGACCATCTTGAGTTATGTCCCTCGCCTTCCACATTATATTGCTTGCTTTATACCAATCTACCATTTCCTAATCCATACTCTGACATCACTCTGGATCATATAAATACTTATCTTTTGGTTGGTGAACGGACTCGACCGTCACCAACTTCCATTTTGTCTAGCTTTGAGCCACAGACTATCTCCTAAACAAGGTCATCTATTACTACCTTTTGCCTATTAACATCAAAGACATTGTTGTTGTACGACCTTTCCACTCCTTTCTTTATTATGCACTCAGACATAGGTTGGACCTAAATTTTCGTACGCTTATCTATAGATCTATCATTCATCACTCTAGTATCTCCACTAGTTATCAAGTTCGCGTGCCTTATTGTCATAATCTACTCATCTCTTGCATCCTTAGGCATTGATGCTACCGAAGGTAACATCAAAGTCCAACTAGTATCATCCTAGATTGATCAGATAGCCCTTAGGAACTTTCCTCTAACCAACTTAGTCCTCATAGAAACTAGGTTAGTTTAGAAGGACGGAAGGAATGAGGCTCATTCTATGGGGATCAAGGGGGTGCTGATTGCTTTCGATGAGGATCCAAATTAGGATCCAACCCAACCACTGGGACCTCCGACACCTCCACCTCCACAGACAGTAGATGATCATTTGACTAAATTGGAGGGTATAGTCATTGGCATCCAGACTGACATACGAGAGATATTAGACATGATGCATGCTCACTTTGCTTGCGACTCAATACCCCCCCCCCCCCCCCCTCCCCCTCCCTCATCTATGGATGATGATTGACTCTTTTGAACATAACCATGATTTTTAGTTGATTTAATTGACCTTTATGTCTTGTATATTGACTTGGAGTGTGACTACTTTTTCTTGTTGTTTGACTTGACTTCTATTGTTCATGCTGTTTATTTTGGCTTACATTTGACTTTATTACTTGGAATATGAGTTTAGTTATGATTTGACTTGAGTTTGATTTATCTCTTTGACTATTTGACTTGACCTATGTTTAAAATTATTTTATCTTATTAATTATTAGTTTATCCGATTGATTTTTTTTTACAATATTACACTTGACCATATACATTGGTCTCTTATTTGCTCTATATTTATGATTTAACTCATTTTCATATATGAAAAAGGGAGAAAAAGGTAAAATATAAAATTATTTTTGATTAAGGGGGAGTTATATTTCAATTGTTATATTGAAAAAGGTAAATGGTTAAAGTATAAAATTCTTATCTAATTAAGGGGAAGTTATATAATTGTTATATTGATATATGATTGTACTAATTCTATATTTTTCATACATTGAATATAAATTCAAAATCAACTTATTTTTTTTATTATTGTTTGCTATTTTAACTTAGTTTTCATACTATTAAAAGGAGGATATTGTGTTAGGACTGGTATGAGGCTAGAGAGGGGTGATTAGATCCGATATTTGCTCGATGAAGATTTGTTACAGCGGAAGACTTGAACAATGTTAACATCTTGATTTTATTTGGTATCCACCTCCTTAAGGTGACTAATTCAAGGATCCACTATTCCTCACTCTCTCACACGCTATGAAAGATCTTCTTCACGAGGTGGAAAAACCTCATACAAGCTTACAAAAAGAAACACTTAAGAACAAGCAAATACAATAGAAATCTTATAAGATTTACACAACTTAGCTCTCTTTGCTTTTCTTGCTTTCTTCAAGTTTGGAATTGCCTCTTGATCCTTAGAAATGCAACAACACTAAGCTCCAAGGCCTCACTTGAAATGACAATGAAGAAGGTGAAGAGTGTTAAAGAAGTGTCGGAGCGATCACGCTTTAAAGCTGCGGGAAAACCCTATATACCCGCGACCTAGGTTTCCCTAATCGATTACCACATCAGACATAGTCGTTCAACGGTAATTTTTTGAAGCTTAGTTGATTAGCTAATCGATTAAGAAGATCTTAATCGATTGCTGAATCGATGCAGCACCTTTCTGTGCTTTGCGCAATTCAACTGTAATCGATTGATCAATCGATTACCATCCTTCTTAATCAATTGCACAATCGATTAAGAGGAGATTGAATCGATTTCCCAATCGATTCAGCCAGCTTTTGTTCTCGCAAACTATGTCTCCCAATCGATTCATTCATTCCTTAATCGATCACCCAATCAATTAAGAAAACTTTTGTTCGTGAGAAACCAACATCAATCGATTCCTCAATCGATTGACCCCAACCCTAACTTGTGTGCACAAGTCTAGGGTTCTCTTGCCTAACTCCGGTCAACCGTGATCTGTTAGGACTTCCTCACCAAGTGTCCGATCATCCCTTTGACAGACTTGGTTTTTTCCTTGCCTAGTTCCCAACTAGGACTTAACCTAGTTCTTAATCAAGTTTGCCTAACCCTCGAGTTAGGTCTAGTCTCTCGGTAGACTTCTACTTTGCTAACGTGCGATCTTCCCGATCCATCTGGACTTCACCTAGTCCCACTAGGTGTTTCTAGTTCCACTAGGACATTTTCCATGCCAGTGTATGATCTCTCCGATCCACCTGGACTTCACCTAGTCCCACTAGAACTTTTCCCGTGCCAGCGTGTGATCTCCCCGATCTACTAGGTATGCCTAGTCCCACTAGAACTTTTCCCGTGCCAGCGTGCAATCTCCCCGATCTACCTGAACTTCACCTAGTCCCACTAGGTGTGTTTAGTTCCACCAGGACTTTTCCAGTCAAGTCTCCAGTCAATCTTGACCCAGTTGACTCACACAATATTCAAACATCATTATCGAACATCGAAACTTAAGCTCACCGAGCTTATCAAACATAAACTCACCCGAGCCTAGTTAAACTAGGTCAACCCTGACCTAACAAAGATTACACCAACAATCTCCCTGATGTTTGACAATATGTTTGAGAAAGACTAATCCCTATTAGCCTTTTAATCTCTCCCCTCTTGACATACATCAAAAACTCTCCCTGAGAGTTTATATGGTCAAAGACATACTCAATGAAAGTTTCATACCTTTCATTTGAACCCACGCTCAACCTTGAGCATTCATCGTGATGAAGATTCCTAATCTTCATTCTTTCACTTATCCCAAAAATAAAAAAATTTAAACACATGCTTTTAAGGAAGACCTCCTCCTCAAAACATGCTCTAAACCTCTATCATTGCACCAACGGCTAGCCTAACAGCTTATTTTTTAGCAGACCAGTCGACTGATCTTTCTGTGAGTTTTCACTCGACGTTGGCAGTCGACTGCTTCCTTTGTCAGTCAACTGCCCAGCTTACAAACTCACTCAAATTCACTTCGAAGTCCATCCTTCGTGTATGCCTTGAATTCCACTTCCTTGGCTTGCCCCTTGAAGTTCTCTTTCTTCGGCTCTCGTCCCTCGGATGCACACACAAGCCCGCGGCTCGCCTCCATGCCATCCTTTGCATATGCCTTTGAAGTCTACTTCCTCGGCTTGCCCTTGAAATCCTCGTCCTCGGCTCTCCCCTCGGATGCTTCACTCCATCATTCATGTGTGATTCACTAAGTCCTGCACGACTCAAACACACATCAAATCAACATAAAAACCTAACTTAATCATATTGACACACTCAAAACCCATGATCTACCCGATCAACCTTGGGTCGATTGCATTAACGATCTCCCCCTTTTTGATGTGTGACGACATGTTTAAGTTAGGCACAAACATAACAATTGAAAATTAAAAGTATAGTATATTAAGACACATAAACATGCATCCTCCCTCTTAACCTATGTCTTATCACAAGATTTTCAATTTTTCACAACCATAAAGAATTAAGTTAAATTCTAACTTAAACCTTTCAAGTCTCCCCCTTTGACACTATCAAAAAGATTGAACCAAGCAATATTACCCTTGGTATCAATTTGGGACAAGTTCTAGTTTATGAAAATGTCCAGAAATCAGAAAATACATGTACCAGTCGACTGAGTCAGCTACTAGTCGACTGGATTCACTGAATTGCCCATTCACAACATGTCCAGTTGACTGGTCCTCTGTACTAGTTGACTGATACCTATCAGACAGAAATTTCAGCCTTTTAAGCTGAAATTTAGAAATGCATAAAAAAATTCTAGAAAATTCAAAAAAATCATGAATTTTGCAAACATATTTCTTGTGATGTTTTCCAACAGATAAAAATATGTTTTCATGAAAAATCTAAATATGTTTGACTTTTTGACCAAAACTAAAATTCTTTAAAAATACTCAACTTTGTATCAAAATCATATCCTAGTTTTGAAACCATGTGTTTTGCAAACCAATGTCATAGCAAATAAAACACAAAATATTTTTAAATCATTTGAAATGTTCAACTATGATCTATAGGCAAGATGTCCATTAATTAAATATTTACTTTCCCCATAGTTGGTAGATTATCACTAATGTAATACATTCAATAACCTATCAAAATGTCACAAGCATAAGTGAGTTATTTGTATTATCCTAACATCTCATATGCATAAATGTAATCATAACTCAAGGCAATATGAGATGTATTAAAGGTACATCCTATTTAGCCCATTTTATCAAGAATTTCTACTTGGGCTAAAATACTTCCCCTTAATGCCTCAAGTCAACCAAATTTCAAAATTTTAAAATTTCAACATATGGTTGACTCACCCTAAATCCTCTAACCCTTGAGGATTGATTTCAATACCCAATAGAAATATTTCCTAATTGGGTTGACCAAGTACTCTTTGGGGATCCATTTCTTTCTTAGAGTTTTGGTTTTTGCTTGTCCTCTAGCAAGTAGGCAATGATAGATTTTTCCATTGCTAGATTTTCCAAAACCTAATCTCTCTTTCTTAAAACTTGCCCTTTGGCTCTCAATGATCATATCTAGAGTCTTTGAACCAATTTTAAATTTTCTAAGGGCTTTGGTAAGACTATCTTCCTTTTCTCTTAATTCCTTATTTTCTTCTTCTAAGCATGAGTCATTTGAAATTGAAGAAGAAGCATGCACATCATCCTTAATTTTCATGGATTCTAATTTTTCATTTAACATGCAAATTTCATTTTTCAAACCCTTAATCTTCTTTCTAGCCTTAAACAAATCATCGTTAGTGCTATAAATAATTTTTACAAGAGTAGTAATAGGTAGATTGTATATGTCACTTACCGAGACGTCCAATTCCGAGTTGAGTCTCCCCCTTCACTTAAGCTCCCTTCATTTTCACTCAAGCTTTTTTTTCTTCAAATTCGGATGACGTGGAGGCTATGCCTTCATTTCCCATTAGTGTGAAATGGGATACATGATGTTCCTCCTCCTCCAATGAGGATGAATCATCCCATGTAACCTTCAAATTTTGCACCTTCTTCCCTTTCTCTTTTGATTTCTTCTTTTCTTCCTTCTTCTTCAAGAGGGGACACTCATCTATCATATGCCCTTCTCCTTGACAATTGTAGTAAATTATCTTCCTTGTTCTACTTTTGCTCCTTGACACTTTCCTACAATGAGATTTGTTAGTAGAAAAATATTTAAACGCTTTTCTCATTTTCCTTACCATGTAGGCTTCCGCATCACTATTCATGGATGCACTTGATTCCTCCAAATCGGATGAGGAAACCTTTTTCTTTTTACCATTTCCCTTGTTTGACATAAGGCTATACTCTTTGGTTTGTATACTTCTTCAATTGTTCTTCCAACTCGAGTTTCATGAAGCTCCATGGTTGAGAAGAATTCCTCTAGAGATATTTTCTCTAGATCCTTAGATATGTAGTACGAGTCCACCATTGAGCTCCAATTTGATGTTCTTGGAAATGCATTGATGGCTTTTATCAAGATGTCTCAGTTGAATAGTTGTTCTCCTATACTTGTTAGTTCATTAAGTATTTCCTTAAATCTAGTATGTAAATTTAATACCTTCTCTCCTTTATCAAGTTTGATATTATTGAGTTGGGATCGGAGAAGATCTCTCTTTTCTATTTTTGCCTTCGAAGTGCCCTCATGAAGCTCTATTAGCTTATCCCACAAGTCTTTGGCACTTGAGTAGCTCCCAATCCTTGTGATTTCTTGTTGGGGGAGTACACTTAATAGATGGTGCAAGGCTTTAGAATTTGCCAAGTAGTCATCCCTTTGCTTCTTGCTCCATCTTATCTTCTCAAGCAACTTGTTTTCTTGATCCCTAGGCACTTCAAAATCGTTTTCCATGATTAGCATTATATCAAAATCAGTATTGAAAAATACCTCCATCATTTTCTTCCACCAAGCAAATTCTCCTTCAAACTTTGGTGGTTGGATGTGTGAGCCGGTCATTTCAATGATTTTGCTCTTATTTGCAGTTAGTTCGTTGAAGGCGTCCTTGCGCTCTGATACCACTTGTTGGGACCGATGCCATGGCTAGAGGGGGAAGGTGAATAGCTCGGTCACCTCGAATTCGATTTCTTCCTACGACGGTTAGCACAAGCGAAAACATAATTTAACAATTAAATCAATGCTAACACTTTACCAGTTACGTGGTTCGAAGATTTCTTGCTCTTACTCTACGGCGTGTCCTTGAGGTGGACGAACTCTTGATCCTTCGGTGGATCACGCCCCAGCAATCTCTGGCTAAAGCTTTCTCCTTCTCAGTTGAGAACAACCTCTCACAACTCTACTTCCTCCTTACAAGAATGAGCTAGGGTTTGGGAGGAAGATGAACTTGGAGCTTGAGCACTTAAGCAAAGATATCACAGTGAAGAGCTAACCTCTCCCAAGTCTCAAGCTCCCATTTAAATAGTGGAGAGAGTTGTTAGACAAACAACTCATCCCCGACACGACGGATGCCCAGCCAATGGCTAGCCTAACGACTCTATTTTTGAGCAAACCAGTCGACTGGTGCCTGGACCAGTCGATTGATCTTTCTGTGAGTTTTCACTCGACGCTGGTAGTCGACTGCTTCCTTTTCCAGTCGACTGCCCAGTTTACAAACTCACTCAAACTCATTTCAAAGTCCATCCTTCACGTCTGTCTTGAATTCCACTTCCTTGGCTTGTCCCTTGAAGTTCTCTTCCTTCGGCTCTCGTCCCTCGGATGCGCACATAAGCCTGCGGCTCGCCTCCATGTCATCCTTCACGTATACTTTTGAAGTCTACTTCCTCGGGTCGCCCTTGAAGTCCTCTTCTTCAGCTCTCCCCTAGGATGCTTCACTCTGTAATTCATGTGTGATTCACTAAGTCCTGCACGACTCAAACACACACATCAAATCAACATAAAAACCTAACTTAATCATATTGACACACATCAAAATTCATGATATACCCGATTAACCTTGGGTTGATTGCACTAACAGACATGACATGTGATATTTTCATAATAAAATATGAATGATGAATTATAATGTCATGGCATATGATTGAGCATATAAATCATGGCATAATAGCATAAAAGAAAATACATAGATTTCCTATCTAAGTATCAATAACTCATTGCTAAGCCATTGATAATCTTAATTTTGCCCCTAATTTTCTAAGATAATGCCGAAACTCCCCAACTTGGCATATCATTAGATTCTAACCTAGTTGTGTCAACTTTATTTAGTTCAATCTTCCAAAAATATAGTTTGACACAATTTTACTCCCCCTAGAGTAAACAAATGACTGCTTCATTTTCAAGGGTAGTAAGTCCTTGAAAATGCGCCAAAGTGTCAACTTCATCAAGGTTGGGTTAACTACCCTTCCAATTTGAGTTGACACTCCCTAGACCTATCTAGGGTGTGGCGAACACACTTTTAGGAACCCAAATCTATTGGTGCTCCTTTGGTGTTCTAGGTATTCATTAGGGATAACTTCCTTGATACCTTCCTAATGACTTTTCTAGGCTTCTCTGAAGCCTTAGTCATGTTGGTTTTGTCTTGGTCAACTCTAGGGATGACTTCCCTTATGACCTTGACTTTACTCCTAGACCTAGATTGAGTTTCATACCTATATGGACTCTATGGTAAGATGGACCATCATTCTTGATTTTAGGTTTGTACCCCAAACCTTTCTTGCCCTAGAGGGTCATTGGTTTCCTAAATCTAGGTTTTGATCCTTAGATCCCTTAAGAAGCTTTTCTATTCTTTTGAGAGATTTTTCTAATGTTTCAAGTTTTGACCTCAAAACTTGATTTTCAATTATTGCTTTCTCAAGGCTTGGTTTTCTAAGATTGCATTGGTAATTATTCTTCTTGGCCTTGAGTTGGGTAGGTCTACCATGAAATATTCTAACTTGTTCCCTATCTTTAGATGTAGTAGTCCTAGCATGAAAGACTCTATAATTCTCTTAGGTTTTTCATGCCTCTATTTTCATGATAAATGACATTAAAATGATAAAAATGATTTTTAGCATGTATTTTATTATGATGAAAATAAGTACCATTACCTAATGGTACCTTAGTCTTGTTCTTGGAGGCTCCCCCTTGATTTGAGCTCCTTCTTTTTGTTTTGGTCGGATCCTTCTCCTTTGAACATTAGTTCCGATAATGTCCCTTTTATTTGCATGAGAAGCACACAATATGCTTCTTATCCTTCCATACCATGGGGCCGACCTCTTTTGGCTTCTCCTTGGTCTTAGGTGCCACTTGCACCTTCTTCTTGACCAAATTAGGGCACTTACTCTTGTAGTGCCCTTTTACCCTACATTTAAAACAAATGATATAATCTTTATTTTTGCAAATTGAAATTGTTATACCTTGATGAGGTGTAGAGGTGACACTTGATTCTTCTTCTTCTTTATTGATCTCAGATGATGATGTTGAAGATTTTCTTTGATCCGATGTCAATTGTGACTTTTGCTCCCCCTCAATCCTTGAGGTGGAGGCTTCTTGAACTTCATCTTCGGATGTTGAACATTTCTCAACTTCCGAATCTTCTTCCTCCGATAAATCTCCCTCTTCGGATTTGTCTTAATTTGGCAAAGTGGAGGGATCTTCATGAATGTTTGCCAATTTGCTCAAAGCTCTTCGGCATCTTGAAATTCTCCAATTTTGTTTAAGATGGTGCTTGACAATAGATTGATTAATAATTTGGTCACTTTGTCGTTGACCTCGCATATCTTGATTTGCTCCTCATTCCATTTGCTTTTCTTGAGAGTTTGCTTTTGATACTTGTTAGAGCTTCAAAGCCTTTGCTCTATCTCCATCGTGAGAAAATTTTCAATCTTTGTTTTCTAAAGATTGAAATTGACTTTGTCGTATGGTGGAGGTGCTCGGATGTCGTAGCCGAACTTCATTTTGAAGTTGAACCCTCTTGATGATGATTTCTTGAAATTAGGGTTTCTTCAATTCCTTCTTCTTCCTCTAGCTCTTGCTCTCTTGGCGATGAGTCCAAAGAAGAGTGAACTTGCTCTGATACCACTTATTAGGACTGGTAGGAGAGCTAGAGAGGGGTGATTAGCTCCGATATTTGCTCAATGAAGATTTGTTGCGGCGGAAGACTTGAGTAATGCTAACACCTTGATTTTACTTGGTATCCACCTCCTTGAGGTGACTAATCTAGGGATCCACTCTTCCTCACTCTCTCATACGCTATGAAAGATTTTCTTCTTGAGGTGGAGAAACCTCTTACAAACTTACAAGAAGAAACACTCAAGAACAAGCAAACACAATAGAAATTTTACAAGATTTACACAACCTAGCTCTCTTTGCTTTTCTTGCTTCCTTCAAGCTTGGAATCGCCTCTTGATCCTTGGAAATGCAACAACACTAAGCTCCAAGGCCTCACTTGAAATGACGATGAAGAAGGTGAAGCGTTGAAGAAGTGCTGAAGCAATCCCGCTTCAAACCTGCGTGAAAATCCTATATACCCGCGACCTAGGATTCCCTAATCGATTACCCAATCGATTACCACGTCAGACATAGCCGTTCAATGGTTATTTTTGAAGCTTAATTGATTAGCTAATTGATTAAGAAGATCTTAATCTATTGCTGAATCGATGTAGCACCTTTCTGTTCTTTGCGCAATTCAACTGTAATTGATTGACCAATCGATTACCATCCTCCTTAATCGATTGCCCAATCGATTAAGAGGAGGCTGAATCGATTGCCCAATCGATTCAGCCTGCTTCTGTTCTTGTAAACCATTTCTCCCAATCGATTAACCAATCGATTCACTCCTTACTTAATTAATCACCCAATCAATTAAGAAAGCTTCTGTTCATGAGAAACCAACACCAATCGATTACTCAATCGATTGATCCCAACCTAACTTGTGTGCACAAGTCTAGGATTCCTTGCCTAACCCCGATCAACTGTGACCCGCTAGGACTTCCTCACTAAGTGTCTGATCATCCCTTTGACCGACTTGGATTTTTTCTTGCCTAATTCCCAACTAGGACTTAACCTAGTTTCCAATCAGGTTTGCCTAACCCTCGAGTTAGGTCTAGTCTCTTGGTAGACTTCCACCTTGCTAACGTGTGATCTTCTCGATTCACCTGGACTTCACCTAGTCCTACTAGGACTTTTCCCGTGCCAGTGTGCGATCTCTCCGATCCACCTGGACTTCACCTAGTCCCACTAGGACTTTTCCCATGCCAGCATGCGATCTCCCCGATCTACTTGGACTTCACCTAATCCCACTAGTTGTGTCTAGTCTCACTATGATTTTTTTCGTGCCAGCATGCGATCTCCTCAATCCACCTGGACTTCACCTAGTCCCACTAGGACTTTTCCCGTGTCAGCGTGCGATCTCCCGATCCACTTGGATTACACCTAGTCCACTAGGTGTGCATAATCCCACTAGGTGTGCCTGTCCCACTAAGACTTTTCCAGTCAAGTATGCAGTCAACCTTGACCCACTTGACTCACACAATATTCAAACATCTTACGATATTTAAACATCATTATCAAACATCGAAACTTAAGCTCATCAAACTTACCAAACATAAACTCACCCGAGCCTAGTCAAATTATGTCAACCCTGACCTAACAAAGATTGCACCAACATATTATTGGTCTTGGGTGCACAACATTTAACATAGAGTTTTGATATATGATTAAAGTTAAAGTTAGGTTGATTGTGGTCTAACCAGTTGTGTTAAATATGCAGGTGTTGGTTACTTGACACATGTTAAAGTTTTGATTAGAAATCAGGCATGAGCTAAGTCTTGATTAGAGACCAAGCGACAAATTCCTAATTGAAAACTAGGTGAATCAAGTCTAACTGATTATGACTTGTCAAACAAATTCCTAGCTAGAGACTAGGTGAATCAATTCCAAGTGATTAAGGCTTGTCAATTCCTAGCTAGAGGCTAGCTGAATTAAGTCCAAGTGGTTAAAGCTTGACAGATAAATTTCTAACTGAAGATTAGATAAATTAAAGACATGTGGAGTCAGTTGGGAGTTGAAACCTTGACAAACAAGTTCAAGTGGAAGTAGCTGAGAGCTGTGGCATGTAAACTTAGTCTAGATAAGTCAGCTGGAAGTTGAATGTCTAAACGCAATGTAAGTACGAGTAACTTTATATTATGTATCCAACATATTATATGTAACCATTGTAGGGAAGCATATTAGGTGGTTTTAAATAGCCAGAAGGGAGTCTAGGGGCGATTGGCTGATGATAACTCTTGACGAAGCGATTTCGGAGGGTCTAGATGACCGAAGAATATTAGCGACTAGAAAAGCTTCCAAACGATTGGGAGATTACATTATTAGCAATCTGAGCGAGGCGTGTCAAGATGAGATTTGACCCTTGCCAAGGAACAGAGGGTGTCCAGTCGACTGAATAGCTTCATTAACGTTATCTCACGGATAAAATTTGTAGCCATGTCAGCATTGATATAGGTGACTGGAAAGTTCTAGGCGATCAGAGAAGTCTTATATAAGGATTGATATAGGTGACCGGAAGACTCTAGGCGACTGGAGGAGTCCTATATAAGAAACTTCGAGTCAGAGTTTGAAAATCACTTATTTATCCAAAATTTACTCTTGTTCTCATGCTCTAAGTGCTCTTTCGCTCTTTCGTTTTCTGTGCTATGGCATGCTGGAATGTGCGCCTTGTTTCTGATTGGCAACACCTTAAGTACATTTTCATTTATCTTGGGTTGCTTCATTTTATTATTGTGCTTTATTTTTATATTCTTTTTTGTAAGGTTTTTCTGCGTAGGAGAAATTTAAAAATAAGAATCATATTATTATATATTATTGCTGATGTGTCTGCTTCTGATTTGGTTGATCAACTATTTGTATGTCTAATTGTTAGTTAAATCATTTGCATGTTTATATTGCCTTGTCTAATTTGATTGAATCAGTCAAAATAATCTTTATATGAGTTATGTTAATCTAATTGATTCAACTATTTTATTTATTATCGACTCATTTTTAAAATTTATAATGCTATTCCCCCCTTTTAATATCGAGTTCGATCTTGCATTATATATATACTCTAATATTTTTTTTATTAGAGAAAGAGTTACAAGTTAGACAATTTCTATATATTTTTATATTTTGAAGGAGAAGGAATTTGGGAGGAGGAGCTTTAAGTTAGATATTTCTCAATTTGATTTTAAACCATCTTTTATCTTAATTTAAAATGGATTATTAACAAACATTTTAAAGTTAGATATAATTTATTATGAACTAAAAGAAGTTAAAACAAATAATTCACTTTGGGACATCATCATAAAATATCAATTGTAACGAACTAATAAGAACCTAGCGCAACATTGTTATTTTTTAAATAATAAATTCAAATGTGAACTTGATCATTGCTCTAATTCTAAAAAAAATAAAAAAAATAACAAATTAAAATGTATATAATGATATATTTATGTGTATATCTATTTTTTTAAAGGAATTAACTAAGTAAAATTCATTTATGCTCTGTTTATTTGGGAGAGCGGAAAGTAAAATTAAGGAAAAATTTTCGCAGTGGGAATTTTTTCATTGTTTACTTCATTAAAATTTAAAGAGGGAAGAGAAATATAATCCATCCGCGGATAGTTTTGGAGCCAAAATTCATCATCTCAAAATCGGACGGAAAGCAGCGAATGGATAAAAAAATGATACATGTACCCCTTTTCATTTACAAAATTACATCATAAACCAAAAAAAATAACGCATGTACCTTTTTTAACTCATAAAATTACACTATATACCAAAAAATGACGCATGTACTCTTTTACATTAATAAAATTACACCGCATGTATCCACCTTTCTCAATCATGGTAAACAAGCATGCAAAGGAAAGGATTTTTTTTCCTTTCCATTCTTTTCCCATGCTCCTAAATTTGTTTAATCCATTCATCATCCCCTTCTCGAGGTAAACATAGCATTAGTATAAATGTTATTAACTGCAAGCAAAAATTTAAATTTGGATTAATTAAGTAAAATTTAAAATCGTTGAATCACTTGGTTTACTAAATCCGTTGATCAGTCATACACTATATTCGGTTTTCCATTTTTTTATAAGTTTTTGAAATATCATATAAAAAGCATCATATAGGAAAGATCTTAGGCCAACTGTTCAATCCGGATCTGCATATACATAAAATAAAAAAAATAATTAATGAGATTTTCAATGTCGGACAATGAACTCGATCCATGAAAGTTTTCCATTAGTCGTTAGGATAAATTAAAAAGTGCTCCAGAAGTCCAGCGTCGCAGGGTTGACGTCTCATTTGGAGAAAAATTCCTTGTAACTAAGGATCGAACCATGGATATCTGGGGTGACAACTAGTCACCCTTCCACTGTACCATAATCTCAAGATCAATAAATACATAAAATAATGATGATAGTAATGAAGGATTGAAACTTATCAATTTGGATTCCTATTAAACTCTCTCTAAAAGACGTGTGACAATCGTGAGAGGGTTGCTAACATGATAATATCATATTGTTTGTTCTAAAAATGCTCTTGTAGGATGATGACCAAGCCAAACCAAGTGAAGTTTTATAGTGTTTAAGTTTATTTGATAAATGTAATCCAACTAAATCGAGCCTAAATGAACCAAATATTTGAAATGATTGTTTAAATTTGACTTGATTTATTTTTTACGAGATTGAACTTGAGCTTGGTTCAAGCTTAGATATATCGAACTCTCAATTTAAACTTGTTGATTATTTGAAATTTTTACATGTTTGATTAATTATTGAGCTTGATAATTTACAGTTGTATGCTTATTTTAATTTTTTTTATTTATTTAGTATGTCAGGGACGATAATTTTTCCCACGGGTTCAAATCCACGGGGAACTTTTACTTGTTTGATTGATTATTTATTTAGTATATTTAGGAATTTTTTTTGGATTCGAACTCAGGTTCGGGGTTTTTTAATCCCTTCAAGTTAAATGGTGTAGGTATGAAAATACTATCCCCAAATCTACTCCCATAATAATAATCATAATAATATAACATAATATATAGTTTTTTTATAATTGATTTTTTTATTAATACTGATACGAAAGAGGTTTGAAATTGAAAATACATTTGACTAAGTCAATAGACATTTCAAGCGGAGATCGAAATGGGGACGAAGATTTAATCCTTGCGAATATCGGGGTAGGAATTCTCCGATTAAACAAAATCGGGGTATAAGGTGAGACTATAATTCGAATTCGATGATAGAGATGACAAATCCGTCCCAGTCCCACCCCGCCCAACACATGCCCTATTATCATCCTTAAGTATGTTGATAAAAATTTTATTGATGAACATGATTTATAAATATTATTCATATTTATTATTCATGAATATTAATAAGTTATAATATGTTTCAAATATATTCATTTAGTTTAATAAATTATTAAATATATTTATTTAATTGAATGAAATAATTTTTTTTTATCAAGTTTGACGCTCCTAATTAAAATTATTATTTTTTAATTCATCCTTACGCATCTTAATTAATTTGGAGTCGAAGTTATGGGGCGCGACGCGTGACTTCATCACGCGTCAACGTGGCAGATTGTTCTAGAATCGTCCAAATTTTATTAATTGAAAAATTATTATCATTATTAAAAACAAAGGCAGTAAGTAAATTCTTTCCTTGGCGCAGATCAGCCAAATCCTGCAACGAAGCAAGCTATTCCATTTGGTGGAAACTATTCCTTTAGGCCTATCGAGAACAGAGACGAGAAGGGGGGATGGGATTGCAGTGGGTGATCTTGACGGGCGTGGTCGCCGTCGAGGCACTGGTGGCGGCTTTGGTGACTCTCCCTGCCCCGCGGGCCATCAGATCGCGGATTGTCGCGTTGGCGTCGTTCCTTCTCCAGCCCGCCGCCAGCATCCTCCCTTTTGCTGCTTTTCAGCTCTTAGGTGAGTTCATCCTTTCGCCATCTCCATCTCCCTTGTGATCGCGGTGCCCATTGACTTCGACGGTTGAATACTTTTGGGTAGATATACATTGGAAAAACGAGCATCGTCTGATGTGCACCTCCGAGATCTGTACAACCGAGGAGAGGACTCGTTACGAGAAATCTGTAAGAATTTCCCTTTCGCGATTAATTTAGCATTTCCTTCTCCAACGATATACATAGACATTTAGGTAAACAGATGGGCATAGCTTTGGGATATATGGATTGGAGTTGATAACTACTACTGATTGAATTAATTATTTTGTGTTTCAAATTGGGAAAATTAGTTATGAAAGAAAATCTTAAAACTTAGGCGAAAAAATTATTTTATTGTCCCTGTAAAACTCAAGACATTATATAAATTGAGAAAATATATTCAATCAAGCTACGCTGAAAGCAATAAATTTACCTAGTTCACAACAATATGTGACTACATCCATGGGATAAGAAGAAGAATTTAATATTCAAACAATTCAAAATAGTACAAGTTTAGGTGCATATTCTGTAACAACAATGTTTGGAAAAAAATGTAAGGAAAAAACCACCTAACTCACAAAGTTGAGAATCAAGAGCTTAGCAAAAAGGACGATTCCTTGCAAGACTGCAAAAAAGTTCTCAAGAGTAGTGTTTACATTTTTAGCGTTTACATTTTTTTTTTCCTTTCTAAGTAGTTCTTTTACAAGATGAAGATGGGCTATTCCTAAAGAAGCATAAAGAAAGCCCTATAAAATCTCCAATATCGAGTTGTTGGTAACCATTTTATTTTGGATTTTTATTTTACAACAATTACTCTCAAGTAACATATGAGAAAGAGGTCTTGTCATATTACCCCTAACGTCGACAAACTTTTGCCACTAGAAAACCATCTAAGTAGTCTACGATTGGTATCAAATGGTGCAACTGTAACTATTTTGAATTACCGCCCTAGTTAATACTTGATGCAGATTACCACTCTAAGTTAGTAGTTAATTAACAATGATTAGATTATTAATTTATTATATTTCTTAATTTATGTAGTTGTTTCCTTGTGTATCATAAAACCAATTCTATAAAAGTGTCTAGATTTTAATAATTTTTTTGATTAATAAGAATTCTATTTTGTTTCTCTATGTGAGATTCTCCTCATGGAGGCTTATGTTTTTTTTTTTGATGCTATATCAATTGGTATTTGAGTCAAAATTTGGTTTGGTTCCATACCTCCTCTCTTTTTGTTCTCAATTGTTTAACTCTTGCCTGCCTTCTATCAACCGATGCCACCTCGTGTCGCTGTTATGACCTTGCTTCCCTTTTTTATTCTATAAAGAAATCCCTTGTTGCTCCCCAATTCACTGCGCATGTGTCTATAGATGCGCTCTTCTGCCATGCCTTCTGTGGCCCCCTCCACTTCAATGTGTATGCACCTCTGGTAGACATGTCGTGCACCCTTTGCTCTTATTCTTCATTGTCCCTTTCACTTATTGTAGACGTGCTTATAGGAGCTCGCCAAATGGCTGTCGTTGACACACTCTCCTCTCCTTGTCACCACTTTCCCCTTTACATTAAACCGAAAGTGGTGTTCATCCACTAGTGCAAGACCCACATGACTCCTCCAACAACTCCTTTGCCTTTGAAGACTCCTCCCTAAAGTACGTCTAGTGCTTCATCCCTGATTTGGTGCACTATGCCCAACATTGCCTCCACCTGAGTGAGTTGCGCATGATGTTGCCTCCGCCTAAGTGAGCTACGAATGACATTGCCTCCACCTGAGCAACTCACCTACTCTTTGCCTATGATTCTATCAACACCATTGATTGGCATGTCAAACATGAGATTGACAATGATGATCAACTCTCGCATCACTATTCCCAATGGCCTCGAGTTTGAACACTTACATCAACTCAGTAATTGTATTCCCTCATTGAATTTTTTATTTAAATTATTTATATTAATTAATCCCAATCCACTTATCATTTTCTCATATAATATATTCATACTTCTAAAAAAAAAAGTAACCTAATTTGTTTAGGCTTTTACTTGTTCCTTTATTTAGTTCGTTAGAATATTCCACTATTAAAGAGTTTGATGGTAGGTATCAGACAAAAACTATCAATGCTAATCCTAAACTCGAATGAAAAAGGTTGACGGTTGTATGAGGTTGTTAGCCAACGTCAAACATAGGCAAATGTTCTATAAATGGATCTAGCATGGTAGGTATAAGACGAGCTTAGGACTCTACAACATAGAGTGGATGAGCTAGAATGTATTAAAGACTATATGGAGAGTATAATCAATAAATTGACAGACATAAGTCCTTAACCAACAAAGCACACATCTCATCTAGCCCCATGACCTTCATCTAGACAACACATGCATCATGATCATTATTTCACTCTAGAAATAGATTGCTGTTTGAAACCCACACCCAACTCAAGCTTAGTTAGTCATCATGCACTATCCAGTTGGCCAAACTTGAAGCCCCTTATTTCAATGAGTAGTTGGACCAAAAGCATTCCTTAATTGGGTTGCTAAAACAAAAGACCTTTTTGACTGGGATAATATGAGCCAAAACAAAATGCACAATTTACAAAAAATCAAATTTATCATATTAAAAAAGAAGTTATGGAGAAGTACCATCAAAGTGCTTAAGATACTACGTTGTAATAGGAGCTAAATCCATCATAATTTGGGTAAAGATGAAGTGAAAATTGATGGAGGACATTCCAATGCACTTCAAAAATTAACATTACAACATGTGGATTAAGCTTATAGAGCCATCCCTAAGTGCAATAAAATACTAAAGTAAGTTTGAGGACGTGCACATGTATTACAATCCTAGACTAGACTCTAGGAAATCCTTATCTATTTCATTAATAAACTTAGGCTTGAGATTTAGGGATAAGTTGTTTGCTTCGACTTCAATAGAAGAAGCCTGCCATAAGGGGCCTAGCAATTCTTCAGTCCACTGTCCACCTTTTGACCATCGAACCCCTTGAGTAGAATACACCTCCTTATGGCATGTCCCTGTGATTTGGAAAATAAACTGTTCAACTCACTTGGGAACTGTCATCTAGTGATGAATTGGGCCTTTCAAGATTCGAGAACCCTAACTTTGGTGTATAATGCTACAATTATTGTAGCAAGGGTAGGGATGAAGGGGATAAAGTAGGCTACTACCTAACCTTGGGTGGCGATGTAGAGGATGAACCCATAGATAACATCTACCAGTTGATGGATGAGGAAGAGATGGTAGGACATCATGGAGTGTGCTGCATTCTATCAACACCCATAATTGATAATATGTGCAATGTTTAAAATTTCGACTCGTGGCGAGGTTTCGGTCTCACACCGGAACGATATGGTTTCAGTATCGTATCGTGTCGTGCCGTGCCGTGCCAACACGGTTTCAATATTTTTTATTTATATATAATAATTATTAGATAAATATGTTTATTGTGTATAATTTAAAAATAAATTGTATATTGATTTTATATAAGTTCTCCATGTTAGGTCAACTCTATAGTTTTTTAATGTTCAAATTAAATAATCATAATTATATAAATCAATACAAAGATGCTATTTTATATATAATTATTTATTCGTTTAATTAATTATTAATTTAAAGTTGCCCTGGCGTAATAGTAAAGTTGCCGCCTTGTGACCTAAAAGGTCACGGGTTTGAGTCCTGGAAACAACCTCTTACAAAGTAGGGTAAGACTACGTACAATAGATCCTTCTCTGGGACCTCGCATGGCGGGAGCTTCATGCACCAGTTTATCTTTTTTTTTTTAAAATTAATTATTAATTTAAATAATATATATTTAAAATAATAAAAATTTAGAATATTAATTATACATTAAAACAGTAACATAATATATATATCAGAATATAAATTTGATTTATTAGAATTTTTAAAATTATTTTAGATTTTTAAAAAAAATTATATATTTTTAAAATTTTTAATTTTTTAGAAATTTTAAATAAAATTTAAAGATGTAAAATGAATTTAGAATATTAATTAATAAATTTAGGGTTTATGAAAGGAATTGTTTTAAAATTAAAAAAAATTGAAATCGCGGGCAGTCACGACTGCGATGCTGCAGCGCCGGAGGCGCCCTGTGAGGTCTCTGGCGCCCGCGGAAACTTCCGGCGATGCCTCCGGCGCTGCTGGAAGCGTCCCGCGATCGCGATGCTGCAGGCGATGGTGGCGTCCTGTGAGGCCTCCGGCGACTTGCAAGCCTCCGGTGCTTGCAGAAGCTTCCAGCGTCGCCGGCGCCCTACGAGGCCTTGATGCCCTGCAAGGCCTTCGGCGCTTGTGGAAGCTTCCAGCGCCGCCGGAAGCCTTTGACGACGCCTCTGGTATCGTTGTAAGCGTCCTGCGACGCTTTCGGCGGCGCCTCTAGGACGCCAAAATTGCGTGTCGCCGGCGAGCCGGTTTCGCTCCATGTGTGGAACGGTAAAAAACCGCCCGTGCTGGGCGGCACGGAGTGGTATTTCAAACTGTGATATGTGGAAACCCATTAACATCTTCTATACTTCGATAAAGTGTGGAAATAAATTTTTTAAAATTGTAACTGAAGTGGCAGCTACAAGAATGGAGTGTCCACACAAGTTGTCTTTAAAATCTAAGCGTCTAAACCACACTTTAATTACACCCAAATCTTCATAAGGTCCCATTACTTGACAATGGTGGGTCTCTATCGAGATGAGCTGATATACTGATGAAATATAGCACAATGTTACACCCATGAGCGTCATCCATACTATCCTTGGTTTGTCTACGCTTTTTAATTTGTCCGTTAATGACCATGCAAGAGAAAATACCTATTTCTTCGATCACAATGGGAGAAATGTTAGGTTGTGCCCCACCAACCTAAACGACCTTAAGGCTATACCTAATCTCCAAATAAATATAAGCTAACCTTCATCTTACTAAATCCTAATTTATGACAGAAGGTGAGGAGTTGATGGTGATAATAGCCTTAGTAGCCTAGAACCTCCCTCCAGAAGTCAAGAAGATTAAAAAAGAGCTACAAGATATAACTTTTAAAGATTTGCTTATTAAACTTTCACATATGTATGCAATTCGACTCTTGCCCTACCAAATGAGACCCTTGAAATTAATTAAGCAAGTCAAAAAACTTACATTAAGTTTTTATTAGGGAGATTACGAGTGCTTTATTTTCCCTGCCTTATTGACATCTACAAAGGATAGGTTTTGAAGAATATGCATTGATAGTATTACCATCAATAGAATCACCCATACCTAGACTTGACGAGACATACTTGACTTGGCACAAGCTTGATTTTATTTTTCCTTCTAAAATTGACTTGTGCAATGGGTATCACCAAATTAGGATCAATATGGGTGAGAGTGGAAAATCACATTTTAAACACAATGTATTGTTTGAGTGGTTGGCCATGCCATTCTTTATTTAGAACACCCTTAGTACTTTTTATAGGGGTAATGAACCTGAAACACATTTGCCTTGTTTTAGAGACCTTTACAATCAAAAGATGGTTTTGAATTTGAAGATCTCACAACCCAACTCTCTTTGTTTTTTTTTGGGTTTACAATTTTTGCAAAAAGAATTTCAATAGACATAGAGAAGATTAAGATAATTAAGCATTGGTTTGAACGCCATGTCCCTCAGGAAGCTTAAATCTTTCATGGCTTTGTGACCCCATCTGCCTTAAGAAGGGAGTGCTCCATTGGTCTAAATCCACCTCTGTAACCTTTTAATGTAGGAATAACTAAAGCCGTTGTTAGATATCATGTCCTTTCTAAACCTTAAGGTATCATATGACATGTCTTAAATAGGGGTATGAGGGATTCTAAGTCAAGAAGCCCTCTGATTGCCTTCTTATCGAAAAAATAAAATTTGACAATGTTATTCTTTAGTGCTCTCATCTAGGTCCTTGGACATTAACATTATTATCTATTGCCTACAAAGAAGCTAAGTGCGAAATATATTATGTTGGTCAAATTCCTTCCCTTGAGCACATGAGACTTTCTTATTTTCGAAATGATGCAAGTGGTCTAGTGGGACACTTTGGGAAATATGCAACCATCCCCTTTTGTTTTTGGCTTGACATACTCTCATTGTGATGATATTGTCACCCATGTCACATGACTAAGACAACTAAGTAGCACACAGAACTTTTCATGCTAATGTCGATTCTATATAAACCTGGAAGATATTAACATAGCCTTCGTTTAGATTTACCCTTGGTTAATACTTAATTATAGCCTTGACTCTATTTTAGTAGTGATATATCTATTTTTAGAGGCGACACATTTTAAAACCAATGACATATCACAAGTAGCTTAGTTATTTTTTTTAGAAAGACAGTTAAGCTGTGGGTTGCCTACATCTATAGGCTTAGATAGGGATGCGAAGTTTGTTAAATGTTTTTAAAAGTTCTATTAAATCTATTTGCAAACTGATTTAAATTTTGATTTGCTTTCATCCATAAATTGACGGGTAGGTTGAAGCCATCGATTACATTACAGTTAAGGAAATTTACTTGGTTTATCTGGTGGAAGAAAAATTAAGATTGTATTTTATCAAATGATAAATTGTCTTTCAATAATTTGGCACATTGATCCACTCGTTGAAGTTCATTTGAAGTCGTGTGTGGGTCAAAAGCTAGCTTGGTTTCTTTACCTCTCACTTCTAATTCATCTGAGTTAGTTGGGAGTTATATCGAGCTTATTTGAGTGCGTCATGTTGGTATCATAAGATTGCACATTTAGTAATAAAAATTTAAGTTGATATACGCTTACTGCCTTATTGAAGGACATTCAAGCCTCCCTTTTTTTTGTTGATTTATGTCAAGTTATGCATCCATGATGCTAGTTCTTGCACTCCAGTCCGCTACACTAGACAGATTACTCCCTAAATCGACTAACATTATGGCATGGTTGTAAAAATCGCTAGGCGGTAGTCGAGCGGAGGACTACCGCCTAACGCCTAGGCGGCCTCGGCGGCGCCTAGGCGGGGTCTAGACGTTTTCACTGTTTTCCGGACAAAAACTCTAAGGATGCCATTGGAATTTTAGGATGTCAAATATTTCATGAATGGTGCAAATGAGAACAAGATTAGAGAGTGTCAATGAGCAACCTATAATATAAGATATGACTAATAAAATAAAAATTCAAAGAACAAAAAATAGATAACTATTCTATAAAGTACGATGAGCCGGCGAGGAGCGCGAGTAGGTGGCGTGTGGGCGAGCAGACGCACGACGACACTACGCGAGGGCTTGGACTGCGTGTACTAATTTCTTCTCACATGTTTTATTCCAAAAATTCTCAAAAAAATCAATTTATTGTCAAAACATTAAAAAAAAAACCTGCAAATGCCTAGGCCGCTTAGGCGCCGCCACCGCCACAAACACGCCGATTCACACTTGTGCGGAGTGGTGGGGGGCCGATCGGCACCTAGGCGTTGCCTAGGCGGCCGCCTAGCCGCTTTTTACAACACTGCATTATGGAAGTGGATAATACTTTAGATAACCAAGAACAAACTTCGGCATCTTGCCTCCGAGTCACTTGAAGAAATTGTGCAACTAATTGACCCATTTACAAAGGTGCCCTATTTTATACTTACTTGAGGCGCTGTAGATCTTGCTCTCCCTACTTAATGGAGTCCAGCTCTACTTGGTGGGAGAGAATGAGATAGATTAGAGAAAAACTTAATTTGAATTGTTATATAATTAGTTGTGTAATTTGATAGTTTCCTCTAACTTGGTAATTTTTAGTCAGTCGAGTTGTTCCTTTGTCGTATTGAGTCTATAAAAGTGTCAAGATTCACATGTAATAAGTTAACTTTTGATTAATAGGAATTCTATTTCCTTTGTCGTGTAACTTTTTTGTCCAGGTTCGTGTTTGAACTGATGCTACCTTACCACCTCATTTAATTCCATTCCATATCACGTTACATTTCTTTCATCTAATTGAAGATCTGAATGCAAAAATATGTTTTGACATTCATTTATTTAAACTCCACATTTAGCAAAGCAATAAACCTAGGTAGAAATTAAACTTCAAATATTTTTACAAATGGCGCAGAAAGAAATCAACACCCTCCATTTGTGAAAAATATAAATAACTTGCTTTGATCTATCAACTTGGCCGTCTAATCTTTTTGTTGACCTTGAACACTCATTTGCATCTTAATTATCCATCTTTCTTTGGGTAATAATGCCCAATTCCACGTTTCATTCTATTTTAGAGAGTGAATTTCCTTTTAGTTTCTTTTTTCTAATTAATTACATCACTTCAGTTACTCTGAATGTTATTGTTACCCATCCATATCAATTGAAGCTCTAAGAGTGCGTGATCAGTAGTCCTTTTACTTGTTTGACATTCAAGTCTCCCTCAATGGTTCCTTAAACTAATTAAAGATCTATTTCCACCCCCATGTAGTTCTCCACCTTGATTGGTGCCTCTTCTTCCATTGTAAGAGCTATCTTCCCATCATTATTGCAGAAAGTATCTTTACTTGATGGATACAAAAAGTTGACACTTAAAAGTCTTGGATGTATTTTACCACTATTGAAATCTCATATCATGTTGGGTGACACAGTTGAAACATATAGTTTTGTCTTGATAAATTACTGAAAGTCGATAGTATTTGACAAGCTAATCATATTGATGAGTATTGTGCCATGTTGACACTTGGACATCCCTAGGTATACTACAACTACATCAAGATGAATAGAAATAATGCTACATTTTTATAGTTTGTGCATATAACATAATGCCAAATTGTACCATTCTAGATAAGACACTTTTTTTTCTCTTTATTTACTTTCTCATTTAGAGGGGAGTCTTGGCGCAATGGTAAAATTATTGCTGCGTGACCTAAAGGTCATGGGTTCAGGGTCGCGAAAATAGCCTCTTGCAATGTAAGATAACGCTGCATATAGCCATATAATAGATTCAATGTGGTCCGACCCTTCCTCGAGACCCTGCATATAACATAATTCAAAGATTTTTGAAGGGTGCAGGAGGGTGTGCTTCGATACCTCCCCTTTGGACATCCTTTAGTGCATAGGCATTCGAGATGAAATAGCGCCTTCAACATCGCACCAATTAGATTCATGGATGCTTTCCTTTTTCCAACGATAAAATATAGAGAAATGTTAGATGCATAACCAAATTTATTATCACTTTTTATTTTTTGTTTCAAAACTTTCTTCCTTGTCTTGATCTATAGGCCACGTTCAATTGGAAGGATGCATGACTTAAAGGATGGATGAGAAATAAAGGATCGAATATCAGGTTAAAATGGATGGAGTATCCTCCCTTGTTAAACTCCCACTTCATCAAGTATTATTATCATATGCACAAAAAAAAAAAGTTTTAACTCAAATTTGCCTATAATTTCTATTTATCTAATTATACAAGAATAAGTTCATCATGATGGCATTTTTATTTATCTAAATTTTATTTATCTATTTTTTTTTGGATAAGTAAAAGATATATATCACGTGGAAAAATGTACAGAATGGGTCTAGAAGTACTACTCATGTCTGATGGAGCATTAGATCTAAGTAGACTCTTAAGGACCTATATACATGTATTTGCACACTCTTAAATATTCTTTCTATATCTAACTGCTCCAAAAAAAAAAACTACGATTTCGGGCTCTCCATACATATTGAATCATGGATGACAAGGCAAGATGATGGCCTTTGTTAAGATCCTACTCCCTCTGTCGTCTGAAGACGTATCATCCGCCGATAGGTAAACATCTTTGGACGCATATGAAGCCAGTCTCTAATCCTCCCCCACAACACTACAATAGGACACCGGAAGAATATGTGTGCAGTGTCTGCCCTCCAAATAATCTTGTCGATCTCTAGTGGGAAGTCAACTCTACGCCCGCATCCAAAAAGTAAAACTATATGGCTCGCTGTACATAGGCTTCCACACAGTCCGGGCCCACATTAAAGCAATGGCTTGTGACAAAAATAACGAGGGAGTGGGAGGGAGAGAAGAACACCATAGAGAGACAGGTGTGGTGGTGGGTGTAGTGGGTGCCACAACAAGTGATGGGTTGAGATGGATTGGGGAGAGGGGTTGCTGGAAGTGATATCGAGGGGAAAGGGAGATAAGTGCATAGAGATAATAAATAAATAAATATAATTCCTAACTTTTTAAAAGTATTATAATTTTAATTAAATATGATTAAATCAGAACATGGTTCAAACTGAATTCAATTTGAATCCACTTGATTCTAATCACCATGTCTCCTTGATGAGCTCCACCTATCCTAAATGACTTCCACTCTCAACCTTGAAATTTAAAATATTAGTTTAATTTGCCTACTTGGTGAGACATGCAATATGCCATAATGAAAACTACTCTAACAAAACAAAATGCTTAGATGACGCAAAGAACATGCTCACAAAACCATAATATAAACAATAAAACATAACTCTAGTTGATAATTGAAATGATAATTTAATATTACAAGCTACAAGGACAAAGATACGAGTATATGTGAAAATATCAACTTCTATGACATTGGGGGGGGGGGGTTCATACTATGTGTTAGCCATCTATGATGAATGGTTGACCCAGTATCTCGGCACAATAAAAGGAATGTTAGAAACAATCTAGTATTTGCTTAGAGCTTTAGTAAATAATTAACTAGAATAAAGCAACAAACATCCTTGACATTTTGAAGCACATTTAATAAAAGCTAATAAAAATAAGGTAGTCCGGTGCACGAAACTCCTACCAATGCGGAGTCCTGGAGAAGAGTCTATTGTATTCAATCTTATCTTGCATTGTAAGAGGCTGTTTCCGCGTCTCGAATTTGTATCCTTCAAGTCACACAACAATAATTTTACCATTGCGCTAAGGATCCCTTCAATTTAATAAAAACTAATAGGTAATGTAATAGACAAATAAACATATTATAACTGATATCAAGCAATAAAAGTGGCGTAGCACCATGCACTTGCAAGAAAAGCGGTGTAGCACCATGTTCTTGCAATAAAAGTAGCATACCACCTTGCACTTGCAACAACCACCCTACTCAACTAATATGTAATAAAAGTAACCCATACATACATGCGCCATGTGTAAGGGCTATCCATCTATATCCTAATCCCAAACAGATATGACATTTTACACCTAGACTTGGTTCTGTCATCATGTAGCTAGTGTGACATTTTGCACCTACATATCGTGTTATCATTGCAGCTCTACTGAGGCATCTTGCACATCATTCCCTTGACTCCATTCTAAGCATGAGATCTTATAATTCATACTCTACATGCTACTCTACGAGAAAAACCTTTCACCTAGTGCCCTCTCATACCTAATTTTGGTTTATGCTTATATGCCTGAGCTTTTCGTATTCCTAATTCTATTCCATGAGGTGCACCTTGTGTAGTCATTGTAGATATAAAATCCCATTTTGAACCCCACAATTCTAAAGTCACTCTCTAATGTAAGATTCCCATTTTAATTCACTCCCTATTGAGACATTCCAATTTATCAAAAATACAAATTGAGACATTCTCACTTTCTCAAAAGAGATTTGACCACAAAAGGGCAGCCACTATGATTTTTCACCTTCCTATAAATTTCTTGGAAGTATAGGTAAGTCTCACCTTAAATTGAGACATTAACGTGATGCAGATGCTTCTTGATGCCACAGATGATCCACGACCACTTGTTTGTATTGATAGAACTGAGATATCTGAAAATCCTCAAGATTGTAACAACATATTAAACTTATGAGATCTTTGCACATGGGGAAGCAAGGCTTTTGTTATACACAAAGGTGGTTGGAGTTGCTATCTGCGAGCATGGATATGGTGTCCAACAATCAGCAATCTTAAAAAGGTGTTAGTGATCGTGGGTATCATGTGTAGTAGTTGTTGTTATTGTTGACAATTGTATAAACAATTACTATGATGAAGGAACAATCACATGTACCACTAAGTGTCGCAACCGATGACTAGAGAAAGGTGATCTCATGTGAGTGATTGACAATGACAATGTAGGTTGACAACGAGCAGTGATAACAAGAGGGTACAACTACGAGGGAAGTTGCTAATTTGGGAGAGAGAAACGAAGATTTAGTATTTTTGGAGGAAAGAGAGAAGAAAGGGTTTAAATAACCCTAAATTGAAAACTACACTAAGGCATAAACATGGCTGAATTGGTCCAATTAAAACCTAGACTTGGTTCAATTTTAGACTTGCTAAAATAATTTGAAATGGAGTCTCATTCGAACTTATTTAACATAGGCCAAGGTCTATTTGAGGGGCTCAACAAAACTCAGAATATACCTTGAAAGAACCCTAAAATCCAAAAATATTGGTTTGATAGTTTTATTAAGCATAATTGTTTAAAAAAAATATTTACAAATAGAAAACTAAATGGATGTATAATTACTATATATAATAATTTCCTCTAAAATAAATAGTTGAGGAAGCTGTTGTTTATATTATTTTCAATGAATTCCAAGAATTTTTTCTATTCCTATTTTTATACTTTTCTATATATATATTACAAACTCCAAGAATACCATTCTAGGTGGACACTTTACCACAACATCTGCAAGCAATCTTATCATTGTTATTGCTTTCTTGTTTATTAGATATGAGCAACAATATGACTTCTTGTCATCATTATCGTCATTATCATATACAATGTTTCTACTCTCGAGGATGACGACTTCTCCTTTCAGACGAGTGCAATGATTCTACTCTCGTATGCCTCGCCTCATCCTTGTCCTCTTTGGGATTCTTAAAAGCATGCAATTCCATTTTTCAGAACAATTCATTTAAGTTACATCAAGATTTCTTGTAGTGACTAAACTATTCACTATAGAGCTCCAATGGGGTGTTTTCGAGAATGCATTAAGGGTGTTTCTAATGAATTTGTTACCCTCTACTTTCAAAAAGTTGATGCACAACTTCTTGTATCGGGAATGCATGATCACTTCCTTTTGCATCATAAAGGTGTTCAATTGGTGCGAGGGAGATACTATCCGATGAATCTTCATACATTGCAATCATCCTTTCCCATAATTCTTTGGCAATTGAGTAGTGTCCGATTTTGTAATCTGTTGTTTATGAGAGGATATAATGGCAAGAGCGAAGACTCTAAGTAGATTAACCGAAACGTTTTTCATAAAGATATGGTTACATCAAGGATCAATTCTAAGTTCCTATTTTTTTTTCCACTAATCATGGACGAACTCATTGGACATATCCAAGATACGATATCGTGGTACATATTGTTTGCAAATAATATTGTTTTGGTAGATAAGACACGTGAAGGAGTAAATGTTAAACTTAAATTTTGGTGGGAATAACATTAAAAATGAAAGATGTTGACTTAGTACAGTAAAGATAGAATATATGTAATTTAAATTAAGCAATATTAGACATAATGAGACAATTGTTAAGATAAGAGATGATGCGTTTGTAACCGAGAGTTTTAAGTATTTAGGATTAGTTTTGGGATTGAGAGATGTCTTACATAGAATACAAGTAGGATAGTTGAAATGGAGGAGAGTGTCAGGGGTTCTTTGTGATCATAAAGTACCTAAGAAAGTTTTACAAAATGACGATTAAACCTGCTATGTTATATGAAGTTGAATGTTGGGCTATGATTTGAGAACTTAGTAGAAGATGGGAGTTACAGAGATGAGGATTTTAAGGTAGATACGCAAACATACAAAGATGGGTAAGATAAGAAATGTGAATATTAGAGAGAAAGTCGAGATTGCACCTATTAAGAGAGAATTCCGGGAGATACAGACATGTACTTAATAAATGCTCTAATTAGACCATGTGAAACTATAACAAATGTGCATATCAAACAAAGAAGAGAAAAAAAAGACTTAGTTAATAATAATAAAATAAGATAAAATTTATTTAAATATAAATGATGATATCGTAGGCGATTAAGTTCAATGACGTAAAAGAATCTATATAGCGACTCCGTTTAGTGAAATAAGACTTGGTTGTTATTGTTGTTTCGGAGAGGGCTTGCTCAAGAGGCATTTTTGTCTTTGTATCTGCCACTTGTTCCTCCTTTTGCTTCTTAGTCATCCTAGAATAACAATATTTTACATTCATTATTAAAAGGAAACTCATGCCAGAAATAGAGCGCCATCTTCCTCTTCCAATATTGAAAATTTTCCTTGCAAATTTCTACTTTGTAATGCTAGACAAAAAAATGAAAAGAAGGAAAATACCTCCTGAGGACCATCTTTAGTATTTTGGAATTTGATGATCTTAACTGAGCATGACAATTCTAGATGCTTGAAGATTTTGCCAAAAGTCAATATCTATATTCTCAAAAATGTGTGCAGAACTTGTTGACATGTTCCTAACAACTTATCTGTCACTGTTTGAAGATTAGAAGAATATTTGTTAGCCAATTATATTCTAGGCGCTCTAAGATTTTGCATAAAATAACAGAAATAATTTTAAACAATGTTCTATGATACTTCCTGCGAACCCCACCAAGTGGGATACAACTTTGTTGTTGTTCTACGATATTTGCATGCACATTTTTGATGCAGATAATCTAGAAATAATTTGTAATAATAGTAATATTTGGAAATCCTCTGATAATACTTTGTAGTGTATTTGTTGAGGCACTCAGAACTGCCAAAATATTGTGTTGTGGCGATGAAGGCATGTGTTGATTACCTGATTCTAAGACATGAAGCCATGTACAATGTGCTTGTTACTGGGTGAATGGACTCTTGCAAATTCACTTGCATGTACCAAAGCTTTGATGCAACCCATCTAGCATTATTTTACTCCATACAAAATTGTTGATGTCTAGGGCTGCCATCAGCTCAAATAGAGTAATCCTAGGTTTCTTCACTGATTTATTGATGGCGAGGGCTGCCATCAGCTCAGATAGAATAATCCTAGGTTTCTTTGTTGATATGCTGTAGAATTATTGATGGCTACGGCTGCCATCAGCCGAGATAGAGGAATCCTTGGTTTTTCATTGATATGTAATTGGAGGTTGAGTACTTTGATTTGGTTAATTTATCTGAGGAAAGAGGTTTTTTAATTTGTATTGCGGCATGATAAATAACAATGGCATGGTTTCGCATTTGTGCAGATATTTAAAGCGCAGAGGAACGTCCTTCTCTGTATTTCAGCATGTCTTCTTTATTGGTATGAAATATCTTATCACCTTGGATATGTAGGAAGCATTCCTGAAATTGTATTGATTATTTTTATTTGCAGGTGTATCTTCCGGATTTGCCAATATCACAAGGAGATTAAGGAACTTGAAGAAGCTGAGAAGAGGCTCAAGGAACAGTAACCATATCAGGTGAGGTGCTGATTAATTTTTGTCGAGATGGTTTTTTCCCCAAATAAATAGTAAATTAAGCTTGGATGAGATGACATTCTTTATTGTTGTAGTAAAGAGCATTGTGTATTTTTGTTTTTTTATCTCTTAGTTGATTATTTTTCTATAGTAACAAGTGCTATCATGCATGGTTTAAAATTTCAAGCATTTATGACCAAAACAATACTATTTCGGTATTGTATTGTGTCGGGTCAATATGATTTCGATACTTTTTAAAATATAAAAATATTAATTAAAAAATATTATTATAATATTTGATTACTATCGATACGAACTATTAGATCAAACTAATATTTAAAAATTAAGATCGAGTAAAAGTCAATTTAAGCTTAACTAAAATTTACATGATGATTAAGATCAAGTAGATTTAAATTAAATTGAATTGAATTTATTTTAATTAGTTTAAGGAGGAATTTTCATGTGTTGTTCAACTTATCTTCTGCTGATCAGTTGACTACTAGTAGTCGACTACCTTATTTGATTGCCTTTGGCTGAGTATGTGAACAATTACTTAAATCGACTAAAGTCCCCACATCAGTCGACCACGTCTATAGTAGCTTTTAGTTCATCCACTGTTGTAGCACAACTTTTTCACATTAACTCCTTCCAACTTTTCTACTGTAGCGTCACTTGACTAGATCCCAACATCTACTATAAGTTAGTTGCCCTATCTATTGAGCCGCACATATGCATACAAAAAAAAAGAATTATGTTTGTTGGCTCCTTAGGTTAGTTGAATGATTAGGCAATTCAGCTCATTAGTCAATTAAAGTTGATTAAAATTTGACTCTGATCATTCTAATGATCAAGTCTCATGCCTAAGTTGAGTTCTACCCTTGTCCCATATGTATAGGTCAATCAACTCTCGTAACTAACCATTAGAGTTTTACCTTTGCAACTTGATGTCGCCCTATGGTTGTCTCTTGTCTGGTTACTCATCCCTTAGACGAGCTGAGAGCTTGACATGTTCCCATGACTATACTCTTGTCTGCTTAATAGTCTCTTAGATAAATCGAGCTCTCGCTCACTCTATATTTCATCCTTCATGCTTTACCTCTGAAGTGTGCTTCTATTGGCTGTTGTTAACATTGTCTATGATGCTCCTAGTCCTTAGTCCTTGGGATGCTCCATGCCATCCTTTTCTTGTCTCTATAGACCTCAAGCTACTGAGTTGTCAACTAGGCAGCGCCAAGTCATGCTCTAACACAACCTCAGTGCATACCCTTAGTCACCTTATATAACCTTCTCCGATCTCTATGGTCCTCTAAGTTACTTAGAGTGTCACCTTAACTATGCCAAGACATCATCAATATAATCTCGACCTTGCCGAATCATCAGCTCTCCCTTCTCCATATATGCTCTTATAAGTCCCTGCATGCCCCCACGGGCTGGATCAGATGGTGAGGTACTCGCCGCTTGCAACGGAGGGCATGGGTTCGAGGGTCGACGGTATGCGCGGGGGATAAAACCTCGGCTGCTGTTTAAAAAAAAATTCCCTCGCGCCTGGGTGCCTCATCCATCCCAGCATTCACCATGATTTACCCCCTCTGGACACTTGTGGGGCAGAGACCAGGGGGCCGTTAGGGTGGCGGATCCACCTTTTGCAATCTTATAAGTCCCTGCACATTCAAACACATATCAAATATAAGGCAAGACCCAACTTAAATCCTTTGCCTAGACATCTGAATCCGAGATTGAATAGTATCACTCGGGGCACATCTACTAACAGTTCCCTGACAATCCACTTTAGGAAAACTAATTTAATGCACATCATGCAAACAGGACATAGTCCTAGGCTCCTCCTTCACTTTAGCTTCTTTTAGAGGTAATTTTTTTTTTAAAATTCATCATTAGAGAAGAGGTTCCCATAACCTTTTCTCTCATATCCTTTTAATTTCAATCTTTCTAATACTCAACATAGGTTGCCTCTTCTCTCGTTTCTAAATTCCCACTTGTACTTTTTCTCTCCTCTCCCTTTGCCATTCATAAAAAAGATGCATCGTCTCCTAATTATTGGTCTCATCAATCATCTATATAGATCTTTAACTTGTATTCAAGGTCCCCTAATAAACGCCCAACATGAATATCAAGTTCCCATACCATTCCCAAAGCTGAATGTGCTAATTTAACCTTTCAACCATCGTTATACAATTTCGAGCAATGCTGGTTGGCACGAGCGAAATTTATCATTATGCTCTAATGCATGCTAACCCGCAAGTGCACAATCATCGTCAAAAAATAAAAATATTGTCCTATGGTACTGTGTTGTTGAATACCAGTTATGTGCAAAATAAGCTATCTAGACAAAATTGAATTGAGTAATTAGCTCTAATAAGAAACTCAGCTAAACTAAGAGTACTGGGTTTTGATTTCACCGTGATCAGTATTGACAAATTATATATGGTCCCTTCTCTCGCAATGTCAGATTACTCTTGAAGGTGATTTATCTTTGGGTAATCAATGTTTCCTCTCAAAATACATGTTTATCCAGACACAACTCCTATTCTCATGGTAATAGAATTAAGCTAAACCCATTAAGCTCTGTGACAATCAATGTTATCCTCGAGAAATTGAACTACTTTATAAAAAACTCAAGTTCAGTTCTATAGATCCGAGACTAAGGTTCACCCCTTAATTCGTCCCTCAATCTCTAGTAATTGCAAACATACGCTAATATATTCACAATTGCTAACATTTTGTTAAGCATGCTAAAACTGAATCAAAGGTAATCATGATATTAATAAGAGAACGAAATCACATGTTCAATGTCAACATATCATCGGGCTACTCTAATCATAGAATAAGGAGACTACTCATAATGTCGAACATACAAGCCATAGATATCAATAATGCATTCTACAATCTCTAGAATAAACACAAGGGATAGAAGGAATTCGATTGTAGAAGTTTGTTCGAAGTCTCTAGAAGATCTCCATGTGTTCCTTGATGCTCGCAAATCTCTTGGCTCCTTGGACGTCTTGGAAACAACTTCTCTTTGATCTCCTGCCACTAGATGTCTCTAATTTATTGCCCCTTGCTTCCTTTTATAGTTTCAGAACCCTAATAAGGTTTTCTAAAAATTAGGGAAAACCATAATAGAATTACTTAAAAAATAGGGTGGTGTTGTCTTTAAAGCCTAACGATCCATGACCAGACCATAACAAGATTTTCTAAAAATTAGGGAAAACACTAATTGAATTTCTTAAAAAATAGGGCGGCGCTATCTTGAAACCCTAATGATCCATGATCGTGGTGCGTTCCACGGGCTGGCTGATGGTCCCGAAATACTAGGTTAAGTCGTCACGAATTGTGGGACATCAAAATTTAAATATAAATAATTGCTGGAAACCCTTTTTGCAATCAAAATATGAAAACGTAGTAAAGGGGCCACAGGTCGTATTTTTTCTCGGGACTAGTTGATGTTGTGTGATTCGAGCTTGTATTTATGTGTCGTGATTGTTTTTGGGTTTCGAATGTGATTGGGGTTTGGATTGCAAATGAAAATGAAAATACAAAGAAAATAGCGGAAACTAAGCTAACAAGCTAAACAACTGATTGCAATCAACAATTCAATCAATGGGAAAACTACTTAACTAAGGTAGCTGAATCGAAATTAGAATGGAATACAATGGATACTAAATGCAATCTTTATGCTAAGCAAATGAGTAAACACAGTGACGGCAGATTTTGGAAACAAACAAGCTTGACACAAATAAAAACATGCGAAATTCAGAAATTAAACAAACACTAAATTCAACTCAAATTAGCTACAAGTTTTGGAAGCCAACTAATGCAACTGAATTCAAACACTATCCTACACCAAAAGACAAATAAACAACTGATTCAAATCAGTGCCCAAAATAGCTTGGCATGCAAACTGAAACCTTATGCCAAGGCTGCTGTTTTTGTGCCAAGATGCAATACTAACAACTCAGAACTGATCTGAACTATGCATTTTGTAAAGCAGATTTTCAGTGAGGGAGTTTTTCAAAAGTGAATGAAAGAATTCGAGCCAAAAAAAAAACTGCTCAACAACTCTTACCTACTGCAGAAATAAATTGGATATCGAAATGCAGGGAAAGAAAATGCAGAAATAAGTTGGTTTGCAATATGAATTTGGCACGCAACAGATTTAGCAGAAAATCTAAGCAGAAGTGCAGAATTTAACTTAAATGCGAAGCAACTAATTGAATGCAAAGCGAGCAAATGAATGCAGAACAAACCAAGTGGAACCAAAATTTCAGAAGCTCAACTTATATGCAGAATTGAAACTAAACTAACATAAGATCAAATTGACACGCAGAATAAAATTGGCACGCAGCTGGAAACGAAATTCAGCAGTGATTTGCAGCTAAACAAACCGATCTAATTGCACTTGTTCAATACATAACAATTCTAACTAATAAAAGCACTGAATTAAAACTCTAATTGAAACAAAAACTATTTAGAAACGAAAATTGCAGAAGCTGAAACAGAATTTCAGAAACAGAACAGTGCAGATTCGAAATTACAGACTATAACTGAAAATTAACTAAGGAAACTACTCCTCAATCCTTCCCCAAGCTCAAAATCTCCTTGTTCGTCACGCAAGGGCGAGCCAAGAACCCCTTCAGCTCCACAAATCGCTGGAAAACAACTCTGCGATCGATTCTGCTCTAACTGCACTTAACTGGGGAAATCCAATCCGAACTCTTCGATCTCAATTAAATGGATTGCGATGATGATTCGAGGATCATCTGAGCTCACCTGAGAACCCCTACAAGCAGCTCAGATGGTCGGAAATGGCTTGTGGAAGCGATCCAAGTGATCGGACCACAGAGCTGCCGAAACCCTCAAACAACTCTGTCCGGCGCGAATTGGAGCTGAAATCTCCAACAAAACTATCCTCCAGTGATCCAGATGATGATCCTAGGTCGAGATTGAGGTGGTCGCGCCTCGAATTGAAGAAAAATTGAAGCAAAAACGAAGAACTACGAAGAAATCGACTGTTGCGGCGAAGACGCGACGGAGCTGAGCTGCGGGGAAAATTTCCTTAAGTAATTATGAATGAACGGCCCAGATTGATTTGAGGAAATCCAACGGCTGATCTTGCTCTGATTTAATCCAAACTTTGATGATGGTGATCAGGGGTCAGGATCTGTCTCGTGGTAGCTCGGATCCTCCAGATGTGCAACGGATGGTCCAGATCAACCTAATCTTTGAATGGACGATCTAGAGCCCTCCGAGCTTGATCCAACGGTTGATTGAACTCTGATTGGGATGAAACCTTCAGATCTTGATCAGAGTGCTTGATCAACCCTAACCCTAGCTCGGATTGCTTCAGATGGTCCCGGATGGCTCAGATCTAGCCGCTTTTGAATCGGACGGCCCAGATTACTCCAAAGCTTGATAACTCGATCCGGGTCCACTTCCGACTCAAGTTTGACCCAGTATGCCCTAGGTCCAGGATCCTTTCATGCCTACAAAAATAGATCAAAAATTTAGTGGCCAAATAATCCAAATATGTGCAAATTTGCAATTAAGTCCAAAATAAGAGGAAATCCTAAAACCTAGGGAAAAATCACAATTAAGCAAGTAAAACATGGGTCAAACATGGATTTTAGCAATTAAAATAATCAACAAAATGGTACTTATCACTGGCCGTGAATCGTGCTGTGTTGGTTCTCCTCTTTGGTCGGTAGGGACCATGGCTGGGGTATATACTGCTTGTCCTTGTCGATGCTCCAACTCTAAATCTGATTTCCCGGATGATCCACTATTGTGGTGGCTACCACTGGTTGGTCGTGGTCCGCAATGTATTTTCTCGGATTTTGCCTCTCCAAGCTTGCTTCAATGCGAAGATTTTCACTTGTCAATATAAAGCATAAAACACAGTCATCCAAACTTAAAAGATAAAACAAATAAAAATGCAAGAAGTTTACACAAAATATACTAGTGTAATGTAACATATCCAAACTAAAAAGATAAAACGAATGAAAATATAAAGAGTTTACACAATATACTAATGAAATGCAACAAATATATGCTAAATAAGACCAAAGCACACTTGCAGACCATCATAGCACGACACAGGTTAATGGCTCATGATATTTTCATGAGGTCGCATAAGCATCTGTGACCCTCTATGATCTCGTGGTGGCCTTTGCGAGGTCGTAGAGCAGATGCAACTGTGACTCTCTACGACCTCATGACGGCTCCTGCGGCGAGGTCATGAAAGCAGTCACGACGCTCCATGACCTTGTAGTGGTCTCCGCAAGGTCCGAAAGCAGATGCGACCCTCCGCGACCTTGCAACTGTGGAGGAAGCTGCGAACCTCATGGCAGTTTTGCGAACCTCATGACAACTTATGAAATTGTGGTGCGCTGCGAGGTTTATGATTTTTTTTAATTTTAATTTTAATTTTTTAAATAGTAATTATTTTTCCTATCCTAAATTCGTGTCCGATTCTTTCTCTTAATTTTTTTTCTCTTCCATTAAGTTTTTTCCTCTTACATCATACTCCCAAGGCCCCTTGAGGTCCGTAGAGTTTTTTTTAAAATAATATTTTTTTCCTATCTTAAATTCTTATCCTATTCGTTTTCTTAATTTTTTTCCTCCTACATTGTTTGTTTTTTCCTTCTACATCGTTATTTTTTTTCCGTCATCAGTTCTCATACCTAGATAGTATGGTGGAAAGAATTATATATAATTGAATTTTTTTTTTCCTTTTTTTCGTCCTTTTTCATCCATCTACAAGGATGGATCGAGAGAAAAAACTCTTTAAGCATGGCTGTTTTTTTCCTCAGTCCACTTGATAAATAAGAAAACTAAAAACTCTTAAAAGATTTTTTTCCCTCCATCTATTTATGAGGTAAATAGAGGAAAAACCATGAGGCAATAAATTCTTAGAAAAATAAAAAAATTAAGCATAATATAATTTCTAATCTTATAAAATATACTATTATAAATTAATTTATTATATAATTTCATGTAATTTTAAATTTATTATAATAAATTCAAATTAAATCTAAAACTACTTAATCCTTGTCCATAACAATCAAATATTAGTAGAAATATTTTTTAATTAATATATTTATATTTAAAAATATCGAAATTGTATCAGCATGGCACAATAAAGTACTCAAATTGTATCGTTACGACGATTGCTCGGAACTTCGACATGACTCGAATTTTAAACCTTGCTTTCGATATTGTTTTAGTCGAGTCCCACCATGACCCAATTGACTCTTATTCAAGTCTAGTTGATTTAAAATAACCTTAGTCGACTAGGTACCTAAAAGTCTCAATTGTGCTAAATTTTTGAAATTCATCAAAAAATTTAAAAACCCCTGAAAATTTCTAAAAAGTTTATGAAGAGGTTTGTCTAATCCATATCTACTTGGAAAAAAAAGATTTTCTTCAAAACTTATCCTAATTTCCTAATTAAACACATTCTTCGAAACTAGTTAAATAATTTAAACAAGTTTTAGTTTTGGTTCCCATGCATTGTATCTATCAATCCCAAGTTGAAATGCACCAATAGCGCATCAGTTTATTCACATTTCATATGAATCAATTCCATTTCATGCATCTTGAACATATCTATCCCTCATCCCTTATATTCCCATCATGAAAGACACCCGAAATGTGTCAATTCCTAGGATAAGCTCTCTCTATTCATGCTAAAAAATGTTGGCACATCCTAAAGCACTTCTAGTAACCTAGGCATCCCTTTCTTGGGATCCAAAGACCATGAGACCCAATTTGTCTCTTAGGGATTTGACTAGAGATACCATCTCTTGTAACCCTTGCAAGTCCAAATGTCTTCTTGGCATTGTTCTTCCTAGTTGGTTCACTCGTGCCATAATTATATATTACCCTAACATAGGATGGTAACTCATCCCTTATTGATGATGGTCAATATTCATCCGATTTATCTTGCTTTGACTGTTGCCTACCTAAAACCATGTCTATGTTAGTGCAATCAACCTCTGATCAAGGTTGGCCAAGATCAAATTGGGTTTCGATGTATGATCAATATGTTTGATGGTTGAGCGAGATGTCAAATAGGCCAAGTTTGAATGTATACTTGACAATGGAGAAGTTCAAGTGGATCAAGATTGATTGGACACTTGGTTGTGATGGAAGTCCTAATAGGTCATAAAAGACTCGATGTTAGGCATGTGAGTGGAAGTCCTAACAGGTAATGGAGAACCGGATGTTAGGCATGTGAGGGGAAGTCCTAACAAGTCATGGAGGATCAAGGATGGTTCCAAGAAAGGCCTTGTCAATGTTAGAAGTCCTAGAGTAGTTGATTCTAGGCAAATGAAAGTCTTGGCAGGTCAAGGTCGATCTGTATTAGATACATGGGGAAGTCTCGAAGACATGGGACCTCTTGGCACAATGAACAACATTTTCAATATGAACATTAGTTTCGGAATGAATAGTGTTTGGTTTAATATTGAATAGAAAGATTTTGAATCGACTACTATAGTCAATTAGAGATGATAAAATCATCATAGAAAAATTTTGAGTCAATTTCTGCAGTCGACTAATGTTATCCCAGTCAACTAGAGATGATAATATCATCATAGAAAAATTTTGAGTCAACTTTTGTAGTGACTAATGTTATCCCAGAATGTTTAGAAGTTGGCTTGGGAAGATGACTTTATAAGGCATAGTTGACTGATGGACTGCAAATAGTTCGGAAAGTGATTAATGAGGATTTCTGAAGATACGATTTTGTCATTAACACAACAGTTGATTGATGGTGTTGAAACAGTCGACTCATAGTGATGAAGATAAAAATTTGCGTGTTCGTCTTAGGGATAAAGAGACTTTTGGAGATTCATTTAGGGTGGTTCTAGAGATGGTGTTACTGCATTTCAATGTCGTAAAATTATTCCAAAGCAACTATAACAATCAAGCTATCAAGCCTTTGTAAAATTTATTTAATTGCATCATTATTATTGTATCACTTGTATTCTTATTTCTGTTTCTTATAAGAACAAACCTTGTAAGAGGATTCTCCGCTTTTAGAAGGTTTCGACAAAGAGAAAAGATAGTGGTGATTGCAATAGGACTCTAGGACGTGGTTTAGAAACCTAGTGGTTGCTAAACCACGTAAATTTCAAGTGTTGTGTGCTTGTAATTTGATGTTGTGTTTTTATCTTTCTATTTTTTGTTGTGTTAATGATGGTTGACGAGAACAAGATTGACAAAAAACAAGACTCGCTATTCACCCCTTCTAACGATGACAACGGGCTATAGTCTAAACCCTTAGATCTATTTGTAATTCGTTCAAGGGTCTTTTCTATGTCCTCATGTTTTGAAGTTTTTCCCTTAAAGCTTGATTTTCTAATTGTAATTTTGTAATTCTAGAATTGTCATGTGCCCCTTGGACATTCTTGTGAGCATTTCTATTTCTTGGTATATATGTATCCTCCTAGGGTTGCTTGTTTAGGTTCCCATCTACTTTTCTAACATTAGGCAAAGTAGTCCTATCTTGAAATGTTCTATAATTATCATGAATCCTAATGTTTTAAATGGCGGCCGAGAGGCGGGCATCAACCACACCGCCTTTGTCGTAGGCGATGCTTTAGGTGGTCAAAGAGGCGAGACGATGGACGGGTGAGGCGGCAACTCACCTCTTTCCCCTAGAATCACCACCACCGCCACCACTATCGTAGTGAAATCTCGAGTCGTAGTTGTTTTGCCACCACAACGCATTCGGATGCGTTGTCTGGGCCCGACGAGCGACGGGTCCGGACATGTCGCTTGAGCCCAGTGACGGGTCCGGAATCATTGTCTTAGCCCGATGATGAGTCTAGATACGCTACACGGTCCCGACAAAAGAGTTCGGACGGGTTGTGCTGTCCTGGTGACTCGTCCAGACGTGTTGTGTGGTCCCAATAATGCATTCGAACGTGTCGCGCAGTCCTTCGATGCGTCCGAAGTGTCGCGGGCCTAAATAGGGGTGGGAGTTAGGTTTTTAAATTAGAGTTTATTTAAATAATTTTGGGTTAGTAATTTTAATCCACCCCTAACTATAATTAGGATAATTTAAATATAATTAAAATTTAATGAAATTATCTCATTAATGTAATATATATATATATATATATATTTTTTATTTTTTATTTTTAAATATTTAGTTAATATATTTTATTAAAAGTAAACATGAAAGAAATGTTAACCTATCCATTATAGCTAGGAGTTGATTAAAATTATTACTTTTGATTGGAACAAATTTTAAAATAGTAAAAAAATAAAAATCAACCGCCTAGGCGGTCGAGGAGGTAGACGGTTATTGATCGCCCTGCCACCACTTATTGTCATTTACAACACTATTAAGCTCATAATTTTGCATAGCTAAAACAAAGAGACAGTTCGGTGGACGAGACTCTTGTCAATGTGGGGTTCCGAGGAAGGATCTATTATACACAACCTTACTTGTTCCGCAAGAGGTTGTTTCCCAATAATTTTGCATAGCTAAATACACATAATTATAATATAAGAAATAACTCTTGAATTGGCATTTAGATTTTGAAATTTGGAGTTACCTTCTCCTTTATATTTGGAGCCGAGCCACCCTTCTTCCACTCCTTTCATTTTTTCTTCTTTATCACTTTCTTCTTTAGGCATTTGGTATGGTAATGGCCTCTCTCCCAGCATGTGAAACATTGTTTTTTTTTTCTTTCATATTTCTACAACTTGGATTAATAGAAAATTCAATTTACTAAATTTAAGAGATTTATTTGATCTCTTTCTTGATATATGAACATTTGTTCTTATAGCACCCCTTTTGATAGCAACCAAAGAACTTTGGTTGATGTACTTGAAGGTCCTTCAAAGCTTATATCTTCGACTTGATTAGACTCATATTTACACCTTAAAGAGGTGTATGATTCCCCACTTACCCATCTAATAAAGAAGTTCTAGTGTCCTTATTGAATTCTTCAGTTCTTGGACTTCGAATTCCTTCTTTGTTCAATTCCCTCCACTTCCCCTTTACTTTTCTCTTCTAGGACTTGGGTTTCCCATTCATGGACTTCCTTCTCAGAATTCTTATGATTGTCCACTATCATCCTTTAAAGATCTCTTGCATACTCACAATTCTCAATTTTATTCAAGATATTCTTGGGCACCACTGAGATTAGTGAATCAAAAATCTTGTTTGTTTCGTAAATCTTGATTTATAGTCTTATCCAATTTTTTGTCTCGACTCTTTTTTTCTTCTTCATCTCTAGGTTTTTCATGACCTGTCTTCATAGCAAGTACCATTTTGAAATCCATTTAGAACAAACCCTCCATTCTTTTCTAAGAAAAGAAGTCTTCATGATATGATGCAGATTTGTATGCTATCTTTAGCTATTTCTTTGTTGCTTGATTGGTAGTTAAGCCTTTCGAAGTCAGTAGGTTTTAATACTACTTTTTTGGGATTGGTAAATTGAGATGACTGAATGAACTAGAAAGGGGTGAATAGTGATTGCACTTGCAAATGTGATTTCAACACTAATATTGCTACGAGCTTAGCAAGGTCAATAAGTTGGTTCTGTTAAATGAATATAAACACAAATGCAGCCACTTACAGTTGCTAATAAGGTGTTTATATGGTATGGTTGCCCCGAAAGCTTCTACTCCATAGTCTATGATCCATTGATGGATAACTTTCAGAAAGCCACTATCTTTCGCTTTTTCGTCAAATATCGGATGTGGAGAAACCTCTTACAAGATCAACACGCAAGAGATTACAAAGAGGCTAGAAATACAAGGGAGAGGCTTCTAATAGGATCTAACCAATCACTATTTTGTCAAGATTTAAGTCTCTATCAAGCCCCTTATTTATAGCTTTCAGATCTTCTTCATCTTCACTTGTTGAGCTGATCTCTCGCTGATAATTGACTGCTAGAGTCGGCTGCCTTATTTGATCGCCTTTGGTTGAGTTTGCTAATGATTACTTGAATCGAGTAGATTCTCACATCACTGTCTCTATAGTAGCTCTTAGGTCATTGACCATTATAGCACAACTTTGTCCGATCAATGACTCCTTGCTTTCTTATTGTAGCATCACTCAACTAGATCTCAATATTAATTGATAGTCATTTACATAGTCTACTGAGCCACAAACAAAAAAGCTCCTCAGCCCGAGTCAATCAACTCTTTTTTCAACTGATTCAATTCTAGTGGATTAGAACCCGACCAATCATCCTAATGATTCAGTCTCTTGCCTAAGTTGAGTTTTACTCTCTAGGTCACTCAATTCTCATAGCTCACCACCCAAGTCTTATCTATGCAGCTTGCGCCATAGCATCTTCCTTTAGGTTACTTATCCCTCGGATGCACTAAGCTCCCGACTTGTTCCACATGTCATCTTTCATGCTTCACCTATATAGTGTCTCCATCGGTTGTCGTCAACACTGCCATTGATGCTCCTCACCCTATGACTCCTTGGATGATCCATGCCATCCTTCTCACATCTTTATGGACATTGAGTCACCTAGCTGTCAATTTGGCCTTGCCAAGTTATCCTCCAAAGTTGCTACAATACCACCCCAATATTTCTAGCAGTCCTTCGGTTACCTCATGTAACCTTGTCCGATCTCCATAGACCTCCAATGCACTCAAACACACATATCAAATATAATTTTTTTTACCTAAATATCAAATCCAAGGTCACCACTCATGCCACGACTGCACCAAGATTTACATAACATATATATTTATTCTCACAATAATATTTTAACAACTCAAACAATCAGATACACTAATACATTAAACACAATAGTTTGAATGGCCAATAGTGGGGTGTGGCCGGCCAGTCATATAGCTTCAATTGGAAGTGATTGCATTCAGGTTGGAGGTACTATATTAAGGTGTCGAACAACACCATAAACCGACTTTGACACTCAAGGATCTAATTTTAGTGTTTGATTGTGTAACTTTTGAACTATCTTGAGCATGTTCACTAACTATGATGAAAGCAATTGCAAAGAGGTGCTCAATGGATTGGTAAAACCCTAGGCTAAAATAAGTCTCATTCACAGTTCAACATGTGAGCAAGAACTTATTTCTAGATACCCTTCATATGATATCCCAATAGTAGTCTCCTATCCAGTGTAAAAGGAAAATGGATGGTGGATATTGTAGGAACATATGGAATCATCTAAGGGGTTGAAGTAGCATATACATTACTATAATTTCATATCTATATATAGACACTCAAGATATATTGTATGACATATATACATGACATACGTAGTATAGATAACCCAATAATATGAGAAACATATTAATCCCTAATTGTCCATCTTATTCAATTGCAAACATACATGAATCATTTATTTAGTATGGGTACAGATCAACCCTAGTCACTGGGTGAATTCACCAATCTTCCTCACTTATTGGTGCACGCTAACCTAATCTTGAGTAAGAAGGGATATGGGTCTAATTGTGTTTAGTAGGTACTTCTTTGTACCATGGAGAATTTCTCTAAAGCCTTTTTCAAATCATCTATTTATGATTTTAGATTTTTTTTATTTCAATCTTAAGTTCCTTAAGTTGAGATTGATCAATTGCTTTAATTCTTCTTAAGCTTCATGTTTTGCCCTTATCACTAATTAAAGAATCAGATAAATTAACAATAGTATTGAAAAGTTCATCAATGAGTTGACTTCATTATCACTTTTGTGGCACTAGATCCCTCCTCTTCACTTGTGTAAACACCATCTCCAAGATTAATCGTCACTAAATATAATCTCTCTCTCTCTCACTCTCACTCTCATGTCTCCACATCTTTGATCACTCTTTGCTCGTCTTAGAGTATGACTATCCAAATCTTTGATCTATTAAATAGACTATGCTCCCTGATCTTGTTTAGTGCCATCTAATCCTCCTTGCCTCTGGGTCCACCTTGTTCCATTGTCCTAGGGTCAACCTTTCTAAATCTCCAATTCATTAGATGCGCTAAACTTTTTGAACTTGCTCTATGCCATCTAATTCTCCATGCTTTTGAGTTCACCCCGTACCTCGTACCAAGGATCTGAGCCATTGGACACATGAGCTTCACATCCACATCCACATCCACATCCGCAATCACTCAATGCGCCTTGCCTAGAATCCAAGCTCCTCTAAAACTCTTATACTCCTAGGCCTTTGAACCATTGATCATAAATTTACTTGGCCCAATCGAGCCACACAACTTTGCAAACTCATGTGTACTATACCAAGTCCTGCATCTAATATTTGAAATACAGTTAAAACTAAACTTATATCCTTTGCTAAATATTTTAAAACAATTTAGTAGAATGGGATCACGTGAGAGCATTGCTTCCCTAATATATTATGCCCTATCAATACTTAGGAGTGACTTGGCATGCCTCTGTACACATCAAGATGAATCTAGCAAGGTTTATTCTTCTACTCAGTTCTTCAAAATTCTAATTTTATTGATTATCCAATCTAATTTTATTTGTATAACTGAACTTGAGTGGAAGAAGATTATAGTTGTGAAATGTCTATGAATTAATCTATATATACATTAAAGTACAAGTTGAATAAAATTCATTTTTAATTTAATTATTTAAAGAACCTAGTCTCAAATAATTTAAGTAGAAGAAGATTAAATTAAGTGAAACCTATCTCAATTTATCTTTGATATGTTATAAACATGTGGAAATTATGAACGCGTGATATGTAAAATAAAATTTTAATCAATCGATTATCTAATAACAGTCTTCTTTTTAAAATAAATAAAATAATAAAGGAGTAAAATTTATATAAATTTATTTCGAGATACTTCAATGCTTTTTGAAGTGTGCAAGTATATGTATAGCACCACGCTAACATTGTATTTCTCTGGTTAGGACTAAAGCTCCTGTGAGAAGTGATAATTTATACATTGTTTTCATTGAATGCACACGTCATTTTTGCATTAACAGAGTAATCAATTGACTGGTTACTTATAATATTTTATAATTTATTGCTTTAAATTTTCAATTCAAAAGACATCTAAATTGGTATACACTCATATGTGAAAATAAAATGTTAAGTGGATGAGAATTATAGGATTTGAACTTATTTAGATTTATCGCAGTACACTTGAGAGCATGCTAATATGTGCTGTGTTGGCATGAGACAGCATTTTATCATGGGCTAAAGTTTTGGCATCACATGAGATTTTAAACCATAGAATGAATTGTTTATTCCATCTTCCTTAGTGTTATTTTTTCCAACTTCATCATCTTGGAAATGAAACAAGATTATGAGACAACATCCCCTATATTTTCTAACTTAATCAATCATCTCCTCTACCCCTAAAACACCATATATATTTTCATCGTACATCACATCTTTGATGTGGACTTTTGTTGATAGTCTTCTTTCTGCTTGAAAATGCATGTATATGAAATTTGAAAGATAACCTCTATATATAACCTGTGTTTTCATGATTCCGTTGCAATTGAATATATATATATATATATATATATAATTCTTTAAACTCATTCTTGTTCGCATAGCCCATCTAGCACTTCCTCACTTATTATTTGATGTCTTTTAGACTTTCATAACCAATTGCATAACTTTTCTAGCACTTCTCACTTAATATTCCATGTATTTTGGACTTCCATAACAACTCTACACAGGTTTTAAAATATAATAGTTATAGGAAATTGTATGTTAAAGGCTAACGATAGGGTAGGGGGCTCATTAACTGGTTTCATCACATTCAGGATTTATGATTTTTATACTCTTTTGTGTCTTATTCTTAGTGTTTGTCTTACTCCTAGTGTTTGGAGTTAAAACATTTCAGCAACATGTCACTACCATCCTTGAAATATTCAAATTACCTAGACACATGTTTGGAGAACAAATTAGAGACGGTCAAAGTTCCGTCAATAAATACTAACAATAGAAACAAAAATATCAGTATCAAAATCTATAATCATAAGCAGTCTAACACACACAGGTAGTTCAAGGTATCATGCCAGCATTAATTTCTTACAAAAGTTATACAATTCCCCAAAAAAAGTAATCTTGATTGATTATTTGGATGATACAAGCCTAATCCCAGAGAGAGTTTAAGCTTTAAAGTTGACTTTTTAATTTTCCACATTGCTAGAAAAATAACACACATAATTATATATGTCAACATAAAACATTAACATGGCCTTGTCTTCCATGATTCCTTATGTTTGGCAAGCGAGGAATAGTAGTTTCTTTGGAGAGGGGCAATTAGATATTGAGAAGATCTTCAGGCAAACTTATGTATATCGGTCTTTAGGATTATACTTTGATCTAACGTTGCGTCAAACATAAGTACTTCGCAGGGATTAGTGGTTTGATTGGGATGAGTGTCTGATGGCTTCCCATTAGATATATGGGACGGTTGATATTGGTGATTGGGCTTGCTTAATCTAGTTTGTACCTCTTTTTCTTTAGATTTAATATATTTTTATTTATCCAAAAAAAATGAAATTATAAAATGATTTATACATCAACAAAAACAAATTGAAAATCATACATAACAGGCAATAACAATCAAGTCTTTATCTCACCAAGTGAAGTCGGCTATATGAATCCTCCTATGCAATTAGACTCAATCCGCTACTATATCATCGTTATATTTAAAAGAATTTTATCTTGCCATTTGACTTGATCCCCTACTATATCATCATTATTAGGGATGACAATTTCCTCCGAATTCGATAGAGAATCCTATATTCGATCCGAATGGAGGAGGATATTGAGGGACTACTAATACCCGATATTCGACCCGAATACCTGATTAAATAAAAAAAATATATATACATTAAAGATTTTTTCCCAAAACCCACTAACAATTTGTGTTGATGTTAGGAATATATTATATAGATGTTTAATCTATTTTTAAAATTATAGATATATATTTTTTAAATGTGATGTTAATTCTAATGTACTTTTATTGAATGATATAGTTGGAAGGAATGAAGAAAAATGATTAGTATACACGATATCCGATCCTTTAATGGGTATGGGTATTCGGATGGATATTCAATACCCGATGGGTATGAGGATGGAGGATATAGAATCCGACCCGAACCCCACCCATTGCTATCCCTAATCATTATATTTAAAAGTTTTATTCTATTTTATTATTACTAAGTCTTTTTTGGTTTTCTCTTTCTTTATTAATGTGTATATTTATCATAGCCTTGAATTGTTTAACTAGGGCATTTATTCGATGCATAAATACATGCTCTTAGCATTTTAAACGTGTCCCTCAAAGTTTTGACTCAATCGGTACCACCTTAACACTCTCTCTCTCTCTCTCTCTCTCTGAATGTTCTCATTTCTTATCTATCCATCCTCATATATCTGCATATCTGCCTTAATATCCTCATCTCTATCACTTGTAGGCATTTTTTATAGCCCAACATTCAACTTCATATAATATTAGTAGATTTGATTACTGTTTGTAAAATTTTTCTTTAAGCTTTAGAGGTACTTTGTGATCATAAAGAACATTTGACACCCTCCATTTTAACTATATTGCTTGTATCCTATAAAAAACATCTCTATCAACCCCTCCATCTATTTACAAAAATAGAGGTATTTTATGATCATAAAGAACACGTGGCACCCTCCTATAAATAACACCCTCGTCCATTTTAATTATACTGCTTGTATCCTATAAAAAAAAATCTCTATCAACCTCTCCATCTATTTACAAAAATAGAGGTACTTTTTGATCATAAAAAACATGTGACACCCTCCTCTAGTTAACACCCTTCTCCATTTTAACTATACTAGTATCCTATAAAAAACATCTCTATGAACCCTTCCATCTATTTATAAAAATCATCCTAGATATTTAAAGCTCTTAGTTATAGGTAACTCATAATCTTCTAGTTTAACAATTGTTTAGCTATGTCTAATACTAAATTTAAATTTTATATATTTTATTTTTACTCTACTAAGTCTAAAACATTTTACCTCCCATATTGCCTGCCAAAATTCAAGCTTAGCATTTACACGTTTATGTGTCTCATTGATCAAAATACTATAAATAACATGCATCATAGTAATGTGTCTTGGATGTGTCTAGTGAGTTCGTCCATAATTAGTATAAAAAAGTATCTGACTTAGAGTTGATCCTTGATATAACTTATTAATTCGTCTGAAATCTTCACTCTTGTCATTACATCCTCATACATATTCTTAATTATTTCAATATACACTATGTTAACTTGAATTCTCCATATAATGTTCCTTAGGAAACCGTCATAAATTTTGTCTAGGTTAGTGAATATTATGTACAAGTCTTGCTTCTTTTCTTTATACTTTTTAATTAGTTGTTTGAGAAGAATGTGTAGCTTTTATCGTCAATCTTTTGGTTATGTATCCAAATTGATTTTCGATCACCTTGGTCTTTTTTTATTACTCATTTTTAAAATTTTAGAAAGGGAGCCTTGGTGCAAAGGTAAAGTTGCTGTCATGCGACTTTGAGGTTACGGGCAAGGTTTTAAGTATCGACCCGTGCCGATGTTTCGGTCCCAGACCGGAACGATACGGTTTCGGTATCGTATCGTTTCGTGCCGATATGGTTTCGGTATTTTTTATTTATATATAATAATTATTAGATAAATATATATTTATTGTGTATAATTTAAAAATAAGTTGTATGTTGATTTGATATAAGTTTTCAATTATTGAACAACTTAATATTGTTAAGAAAACAATTAAATATAACTTTCTTTAAAGAAAATTGATCTATCAATAACTCGAATTAAAATTGATACATTACAATATGTCACCTTACTAATACCAAAAGGAGTGACGCGAATCAGATGAAGACATTGGTTCTTGTAGCATTCTGCTTAGATCAATTCCATAGTTCTCTAACGCCCAAATTAAATAAGCATCCCATGACATGCAATATTGATACTGATTTCTCCACATGTCCATCAGCGTATCTCGATTCATCACTGGAAGTTGGACTTGAACTGGCACCATTGAAATCGGAACAGGTACAGGCACAGGATAAGGATAAGGATAAACATATGCCTCTGAACTGTGGTATGATGGATCACCATATGATGCATCAGAGTTATAATAAGAAGGCTGAGAGTATGATGAACTTCGACTAGAATCAATGTCAGCTAAACTCTGTCGCATATCTTGATAATTGTGAGCTTTCTTTTGTTTGCCATCCTTATTTCGACGTTGATATTGAATAGGTCTAGCTCCATGATCATCATCTTGAGTTGTATGTGTGTAATCTGCCTCACATGTCCATGGCTCCGGTGCTTGAGTAGGGGGATCATAATTTTGACCACCAGATGCATCGCCACTATCATCACTTGCATGAGTACTTGCACTGCTATTAACTTCTCGTCGGACTACAATATCAGAAGATGATGATGTTTCATCACTGTCATCATGTTCTTGCTCATCAATTGCATCAAGTGGATTTTCTCTAATTCTCAATTGACCCCTTCCTGTAAAAGCAGGAGGCTTGACTTTTTCTTTCTTTTTAGTAAAAACTGCAGGAGCTTTACCTTTATCTGTGAACTTTGGTTGGGTTTGGGATGTTTCAGAATGTCTTGATCGAGATCCAGAAAATCGAAATTCTTGATCAAAAGCTTCATCATAATCTTCTCCCTCCCTGATATCTCCTGTAGTTTGTATTGTTTCAATCTGTTGAGTGAGAAATTGAGATGGTCGTGGTGGGTCTCCTGCTTCATCAAGTAATGGATTTTCAGCCTCAACAGCGCTCCACCAATCCATCATTGGATCATTCTCATTTTGGACAAATCCAATATCAAATGGGTCTACATCACCAGCCTCTTGTTCTTCATTTTCTTCTGTTATTGCTCTTAATTGAAGACGCATATTATAATGAACATAGACCATCTTCTCCATTCGACGATAAGAAAGACGATTTCTTACTTTTGTATGAATGAGGGAGAAAGTTGACCAATTTCTTTCACAACCACTTGAAGATATTGTCTGTGAGAGAATTCGTACTGCAATCTTTTTCAAATTTGGAGCTGATCCTCTATATTGTAACCACCATTCAGCTGTAAGATAAATAAGAATAAAATTAAAATAATATTTTTATTTGCTGACAATAATTAATAATAATTTTTACTATATTTACTTGCATCCATTTTATATCTGCATGACACTGCAATAGGATCACTAAAAGAACCATATGCCTCTCGAAATAATCGGCTTTCATTAATAGTCTCAACAATTGATTCTCTATTTGTTTGTAGTCTTGATATCACATGTCTGAGGGCTTGTAATAAATCATCATTTGTGCCAAGATTATAACGGTATTGATATGCCGGATTGAGATAATAACCTGCAATAATTAAACATATATAAAAATGCAATTATTAATAACATTATTAGAAATTCTTTATTAAAAAATACGTACCTGCTAAATGAATATATTTTCCCATTTGATCGTCCCATCTTGTATTGATTATATCAATGTAATGTTGATATTTGGTTGGTGATTGAAGACGTCTCTTAATTTCCTCTTTTGCTTCATGAATTAGACGATAAACGTTGCCCATTTGTGGCTTCCTGTCCATATCGACTTTACGTAGAACAACGTACAAAGGTTCTATTGCTAGAAGAATATCTGCAATACAATCCCAAAATCTAACAGATATAATAATTTTTTTGCACCTCTTTACCTTCGGCTGTGCTAGAATATCGAGAGGCTTCCCAATCCTCAGAAGAGAACATGGCTTTCAATCCAACTTTTTTTTTGATTCAACGATTTTAACAGGAGAAAGTGAGTGGCAAACCTAGTCGCTCCTGGTCGTAGAATCTCACCATTGATAAATTTCCTCATTAATCCATGAACCCAATGATGATTATAGAGGAATTTTGTTAAAGATTGACCTTTTTTCACTACCTTCTTCACTATATCGAGTTTACCAATATCTCCCATCATCAAATCGATACAGTGTGCTGCGCATGGTGTCCAAAATAATGTTTGATATTTTTGCTCCAATAATTCTCCAGCCCTCTTAAAGTTGGCACCATTATCTGTAATTACCTGCACTATATAATCTACACCTATCTCTTGAACTACACTATCCATCAAACGATATATATAGGGTGCATCATGAAAATCTGTAGTTGCATCAATAGATTTATGAAATATCACCTTTCTATTGCAGTATAGTAGAAAGTTGATAATACTCATCCGTGTAGGTCCTGTCCAGCCATCACACATCAACGTAACCCCATATAAGATCCAAGTTTTGATTTCCTCCACTTGTTCATCTAAATATGAACCAGCAATTTCATATGCAATCGGAGGCTGAATACCAGGACCAGATTTTTGGATGTTGGACACCATGCTACGGTAGTATGTGTTGTTTGCTGCATTAGGAGGAATATGATTAAAATGAAAAAATTTTGCAATGCTTTTACCGATTGATTTCTTCTTCTCTTTTGTGTATGCATCATCAATCCTAGTCTGTTTGCTAGCTTGGTCTGGAAATGCCAGTGGATCAATATCAGCAATATCAACTGCACGTCTTCGTCCCATAGAAGAAAAAAACCGACCAATACCACTTTGTGTTGAAGTACTACGAAAACTTGCACTCCTTCCTAATGTCGGTGCAGTAGTTGAGCCACTTCTACTAGTACCAGCTGAGTCACTTCTTTGTCGCATATTTTGCTCATAGTCATATTGAGTTCGCGAGGCATTGATAGCTGCTAAAAAATCTTCATCGTTTGGAACATCACCACGATCTTCAAATTCATCATAAATTGGCTCTCTAGATATTCGACTATCAAGAAGATCACGTTCTCGTTGTTGTTTATGCTTTATTACTTTGTAACCTTCAAGTTCTTCTTTCATTGCACGACGAACTTCTTGAGAAACTTTTGGACAATTCGAAACATCTGGATATCCACCAGCAAGATGTTGCTTTAGGCGTGTGACCCCACCATCTCGTCCAATCATATCGCAATGTAAACATTGTCAATGGAATCGATTCTCTAATCGACGTGCGTGTCTCCAAGCCGGATCATATTGATGTTTGGGTGCCATTACCTATGTCTTATAAAAAATTAAGAATAATTCACATTGTTAGCTCAAATAATAGTCATCATTGTCAATAACAATTTTATCATTATAAACAAACAAATTAAATATATAAAACTATAAAAGACAACTTCATTAAAGTAATCTACTACAACACATTTTTATCTAGTAAACTTGGAACAATAATTTTAATTATTTAAATAATATATATTTAAAATGATAAAAATATTAAAATATTAATTAAATATAAAATAATAAATATAATAAATATTTATCAGATTATAAAATAATTTTTTCGAATTTTTTTAGATTTTATTTAGGGGTTTTAATTTTTTTTTAGAATTTTTAAATAATATTTAAAACAGAAAAATAAATTCAGAAAATTCAAAATTCCTTAAATAAATCTATTTAATTTTTTTGAATTAAAAAAGGATATTCTGAATTTAAGAAAATTCAAAATTCCTTAAATAAATCTATTTAATTTTTTTGAATTAAAAAAGGATATTCTGAATTTAAATAAATACAACAGTTATATATTTTTTTTTTAAATCAAATTTCGGAGAAAATCGGGAATTTTTTCCCGATTTTCCCGAATCCGGCGCCGAGCCGTTCGCCTGCACGCGGAGATCCGCCGGAGATCCGCCGGAGCCGGCCGTCCGACGGCTCCAGCAGCCTCCGGCGAAGATTCCGGCGACGCCGGAGGCTTCCGACGACGTCGCCGGAGACCCGCAGCGTCTCCGACCCACGCGTCCAGCGTCTTCGCCGAAGATGGAGGAGCGTCTGGCGAGCCTTCCGGCGACGCCGGAGGCTTCCGGCGACCCCTCCGGCGACGCCGGGGAGTCCCGCAATGCCTCCGGCGAAGCTGCGGAGATCGTTTGATCATACCTGTCGCCGCCGCCGCCGAGCTTCGCTGCTGTCTCCGCCTCCACGCTGCGCTTCGCTCGCTGCTGTCTTCGCTGCTGCTCACCACCGGCGATCCACCGTCCCTTTATAGCGAGAAAAGGCAGCGAGACAGGCTGGCGCACCGACGGAATCGATTCCTTCTGTCGCGCGTGCCGTGCGTTCGCTGTTGCGCGATTCGGTCTGTCGCGCGCCGCGAATCACGCTGTCGCCACTCGCCTTTGTCGCCGCTGTCGCCACTCGCCGCTGTCGCCGCGTGCGTGACGCTGAGGCCTGCGTTGAAACAGGAGGCGTTGTCGAGCCGGTTTCGGCGCTCAGGCGGAACGAGACCGTTTTGCCCGTTTCGGGCGAAACGGTTCGAAACCCTAATCCATGGTTACGGGTTTGAGTCGCAGAAACAATCTCTTGCGAAAATGCATAGTAAGACTACGTAAATTGACCCAATGTGACCCAACCCTTCTTCGGGATCTCACATTGGCAAGAGCTTCATGCATCGGACTTTCCTTTTACTCTTTTTTTACAGTTTCATAGTATGACTCATTAACTTAATGTTCCTATAATTCATATAATTTTATACATCTGTTTTGTTTTTATATAGGATGACTAACACTTATCCTCTACTGATTTTTTTTCTTCATTTTCAATATTAAATTAAATAATTTCATCAACCATTCAATACCCTATTTCTTTAGATATTTTCATACCTCTATTGGAATATGATTGGGTTCAACTGCTCCCTATTTTTCTTCCCATTTAATGCCCTATTCTACCTCTAAAATTTAAAGTCCCCGATGAAAAACTTCTCTAATCTACGTAAGTTTCTTGTTAAGATGGTCACTTAAACTTTCATTAAAAAGTTGGACCTCTTCCATCATTCTTTTATTTCCTCATCCTTTACTAGTATTTTATTGGATTCATCTTCAATCCATCCTATTTGAGTAAGATCCCTTATTATTTTCTTATCTCTAGCTTTAACTATTCTCTTCTGCTTTTGTACTAAGTTGTCAATACAAGTGTTCAAAAGCTTCGTCTTGTCTTCACTCAGTGCATTCTTGATCTTTTTCTTGGGTACGCATACTTTTCAAAATCTTCATTCTTACAAGCATATAGTTATTAGGCTATTCGTTGTTGTTGTACATAACAAACACAATGACTCATCTCACGTGTAAAAAAAAAATGCTAATCTCAAAGGAGTATGATGCCATGACAACAAATAAAGCTAGTGGTTAAGGGAAGGATAAGCCATTGGTTTGCTGAAGGAGGTGACTAATTTTTGGCAACACCTTTTAAGTTGTTGCAAAAAGCAAACACAAGTAGATGACTTATGCGACGCCTTTTGGCCTATTGCAAGGTCATCACAATTTGTGACAACAATTGTACTATCACAATTTGTCATTGGAGGAGGCCATTCTTTTGGAGTGATAATTGGATAGATGGTGTAAATTCAAGTCATCAATCAATAAAATATAAGGGAACAGACAGATGTACCATGAATTGCACAATTAAATAAATATAAAAGGGAACACGTAATTTGAGTTACACCATTAATCTCATAGTCATATCAATGATATACACTAGTTAATTTTCAGTCTGCTATTAGTCAACATCCAGGAAATTTCTGTTATTATCACGCCGGATCCATCCAAAGATGATGCCCAAAATTTTTTTAGATAGTAAGATTAGACTCCTAAACATATTATAGACAAGGAGATGTTTGAGGGGGTAAAAGGAAATGTAACATGTGGGAGATAAACATAGTGAAATGGTGAATATCTTAGTCACCAACTAATATTGGACCAGGTAGCAGACGAACCTGGGGTGACCAGCCTGACCCCACGAAGTTTCCCACCGGTCACTAAGGTAAATCGGGAAGCGCTCGCTGTGGGCGGTCTAGAAGCCCAGCGTTCCAGGGTTCGTGCTCCATTTGGAGGAAAAATTCCTGCAAAATACGCCGTAGCTAGGGATCGAACCGTGGATGCCTGGTATAGCAACTAGTCGTCCTACCGTTGCACCATAGTCCCGGGGGCATCTTAGTCACCAACTAAAGTTCTACTGGATGTGGATGGATCGCATTCACATTCTAGGCTTGTGATTTGCTAATTCCATATGATTGCTGCAATCTTTTTGCACTAATGCTTGCCGTAGCAAGGTTTATGTCTCATCCATTCTGGTTGACATGGGAAAACATTTCATTTTGCTCACTGGTCACCTGATGGAACAGCTTGACACTTGCAAGCACCTTCAACATTGCTATCACTTCGTTGTCTCATGAGAATCTTCATCATTGCAATCTCCTTTGTGTCGTGATCTCTCACGAGAACCTTCGGCATCATGAGTTCCTCCGCATCACAATCTCCACATTAGAATGACCTCCTTTGTATCATGATTTGCCTCGTGAGAACCTTCAACATTGTGGTCTCTACATTGAAACAACCTCCTCCCCATTGGTATATTGCAGAATCTCTTTTTCCATCTCGCAAGCACCTTCTACATTGTGATCTCAATCTCACAGATGCTTTCTCCTCCTCCCTTTGCATTGTTCCTCTGCACAAAACCCTAGCATGACAGATGAGCTTCTCTTCTCCTACTCTAGTTCCTCTTCCTCTGACATTGACATTCTTCTCCTTCCCCTTTCTCCTCAGCACTATCTTTAACCGACTAGAGAACAAAACTTCGGCTCGACTCAAGATGTCAGACCTTGGTTCATATTTAAAAAACAATATAGGAAACTAGGTGGACTAATATGTGATTGAGCAAGAGTTTAGCAAATGATGATTTATCACTGTCAAATGGACTAGTTTAAATGCTACTGAAAATCTTGTTCACCTAGCATAATTGTGTCTTGTACTGCTTTGTTTTTTTTATATATGTGTATATATATTGAAATGACATGAGCTAAAGAAACTGAGGAAATTTGTTATTCTTCCCTTTGAATAAGAACTCTGCATTGATGTTTCACATTCTTTGTTGTTGGGTGGTATTTGTCTGAGGGTCATTAATTTTTTTTGCTTTATGTAAAATCGAGGGAATATCACTACACCAGCTTGAAACTTGATCGTGTAACCTGATATCTTCTTCATAGGTATCTTAAGTCTCAATATTTAGGGTCGATTAGATAGATCTCATCTGTTCATTCGTTGAATTGTATTCAAGTGTATATCACTAGTAACATTGAGATCATGATAATGTTAACTAAATCTCAATTACAGTATAGAGCTTTTAGCACTCCATCTCTCGTTGTGTTAACTCTTTGTTCGTCTTTAGACATATCAAATTCATTTTATCTCGTGTTATCATCAATTGAAGCTACACTTAATTATTCATTCTAGCACTTTTTATTTTATCTTTCCAAGTAACTTTATACTATGTTAGTGTTTTCTTCTTTGACACAACTTTTTTGATGCCCCCCCTCGGAAGTTTGTGTGATAAGTTTACCAATTAATTTTATATTTACTTAAAGAGAGTAATTATTGCAATGCAATTACATTCCCTACTTACATTTGAATCTTTTATCAGAGATCAGAAAAGGATTTGCATATTTTGATATCTATTGGAAAATAAATTGCAATGGAATACCCATTGTAACTTACAATTTTCCTTTTCTAAATCAAAGAAATTAAATTAATAAGGGGCAGTTGTTGGTGATTTCTTTGACAGAGTAGACGTTCAAAGAAAAGTATTAATTGTTTAATAAGTGACTTCTTCATGGACAGATGTTGTTGAGCAATTATAGAATATGTTTTGTGCATTGATACTTTCTTCGTTATTCTCTTTTACCCTGAGAGAATATATAATCTTAATGGCGTTGAAATATGAAGCTATCTATACTCGTCTAGTATTTGTTGGTGTCTATGCATTTGTATTTAAAGTTTTTAGTGAAGGTAGAATGAATGATTATTTTCTTTTGCTTTGTTACAGGTTTACACTAGCTTTTATCAACTTCGACGCACAGTGGCAGCTTTTGATCTATGGCGTGAGACTGAAAGGAGAATCTAGATTATAAGAGTTTGCTAGAGTGAATGGAGAATTTAGATTATAATAACTTATGAATCTCTTTTCTTATTAGTTGCTATTTTCTGAAAACGAGATTCTTTATAGTTTGCTGTTTGAGTTTTTGGGATGTTGATAAAAAAGTATAACTATTTCTGAAGAAATCAAAGGACGAATTGCATATCCCAACAGTAACTCAGATGTGTTGTCTTTCCTGTGGGCGACATGTTCTGTCCCTGGGTTGATAGGACTTACTTGCGCATGCTATCAATTAAAGTCGACTTTAATCCATTTAGATTCTCTCCTGCTAATTCTCTATTAAATTTTTTATTATCTTGCTAATTCTGTATTTGTTTTGCAATTATGTCCACGAAATATCTTGAAGTGGCTCCTATGGGATGTAGTGTTAATTATCATATGAGATATTATTATCGTGAGATATGGGGTCAGTGAAGCCAAGTACTTACTCTCTTTTATGAACTAGTCATTGTCTGAGCGAGTAATTTTTATTTTGTCTATGTTGATTTTGAAATAGATTGGTAAGGATATTAGAAATGAAGGAATCATCTTTTGTCATAAAAAAATAACTAAAAGAGGATTAAGATCCCATGCATTTCAATAAAACAAAGGCGATCAAAGGCCTATGATCAACTGAGATGTGCGTTAGTCAACCTTAACCGTGATGACTAATTAACTACGTTGGTTCAACCTTGGATCTAGGTTGGCCGGGATATCACACATGTGATGCCACGAAGTGCCAAATGATCTCATAGTATATATGTTTCTTCTAAATAGGACGTGAATTTTGAGACGCTGGGTTTTTAGATCGTTCATTGCAAACGCTTTCTGATTTATCCTAATGGTCGGTAGAAAATTTTCGTGAGACCGGACTAGTCGTCCGAGATTGAAAAAACTTTGTTAATTATTTTTTTTCATAGTATATATGTTTCACCTCACTGAATCAGGTTAGGCTACGTCCTACAGTATTGATTAAAATTTAAGTAGCTAATTAATTTAATTAATTGAATGATTGGTAATTAACTACGTTGGCTCAACCCTACAATATTGATTAATTTAATTAGCTAATTAATTTAATTAATTAATTAATCACAGAACTACGTCCTCCCTGCATTAATGTTAATTAATCAGGCTAGCTTGGCTAGTATGCTTTGCCAATATTGCTGCAATGTTACTTTACTTCAAAATTGATTACGCATTGTTAGCAAGAAATTAAAAGAAGAAAATGGAAATGACAAAGGCCAAGGACAAACAATTAGAGGCCGCGCAGTAGGTAAAAATGGCTGATACGGGATGAGTGATTGAGAAGGATATTTGACACGGGAAAATTATAAGACGGTGTTGATCAGGCTAGAGACCCGAGGCTAGATAGGGAAGTCGGGCCCGAAACTTTCACGGGAGAATAGAGGAAAGCTCTCGAGGTCAGACCGGGAGCTCGGGCTCCCGATACTATCTCGGAGAAATGAGGAAGGTCCCCGAGCTCAGTCTGGGAGGTATAACCCCAAGATTAACTCGAAGAGTGGAGCTTAAAGAACAGCTTAAAGAGAAGAGAATCAAACTTCAAGTATCCTCCTCTTCCTCTCCTAGAACAAGAAATTCAGCAGGTAGTTATTACCTATAACGCATGATAATAATGGACTTAATAGTCATGATGGCCGTTATCGACTATCATGGAGAGGAGAATAACTGTCAAATAACCAATGACCATTAAACGCGGGGGAGGTGGAGACGTGGGAAGGGAAAACATCAGGTATATAGGATGCTTCGGCATACAGGTGAAAGGGGGACGGTAAGATTTGAGACGGTAATACTTTGATTCCTGGTTTCTTCTCTAAAAGAAAGATTTCTGACTTGAGCGTCAGAGAGGGTTTTACCGGAACTTCTTCCGGTGCATCCCTTTATGCGCGTATTAATTTCGCAAGTGCTAACATTCTTTTCTCGTCATCGTCATCTTAGGCTACGCTTTGATGATTCATCATCTTGTCGTTCACTTCCGAAAGAATGACAAATATGGGCCATGCATTTATATTTTGGACGTCATGCAGTAGGTAAGCATGGAGGAAAATTTAAGACCAAGTCTCCTCTCCGATCCACTCCACTCTCTTAATTATGCCGGCCAAATAAATTAATGGAAGTAAAGAATATATTAATTAATTCATTGGAAATTAATTAAACAAAGCGGCCAGCGATGAGTAGTGATTTCCGAAGCCTTTGGAGGCATCCCAAATTGCGCGTTAGTTGTATCGTCCATCGGCTTCCCTCGTATAATTAGTTAAGCTAGCTAGCAATGTATGGATGCATGCTCAGAAGAAATTAAAGAGGGAGGGAGGGAGGAACTAGTGAGGGCTTGAATTAGCTGAATCGATCGAAAGGGTAGTAATTTGTTAGTTAGTTCAATTTGCAGTACTGGTGTAGCTAGAGATAGACGCATGGCAGGAGGTGGTGCAGGAGAGCGGTCATTGATGGACACACCAACGTGGGCGGTGGCCGTAGTCGTCGCTCTCATGGTCATCATCTCCATCTTCATCGAGCATGGCATTAACAACCTCGGCAAGGTATGTAAGTATGTATCTATGTAGATAAAAATATGTATATAAATTTCTTTAGAAAAGAATTTGCCTTTTTATTGAAAAATATATTATTTTATTATTAAATTACTCTTTACGCTCTAGTCATCATAATTATTCATGCAACTTAATGATTTCTAAACAATAATTTAGCTAGCTAAGTCCAGAACGACATCTAATTAGATTGATCCAAAGGAATGAATTAATCTGCATAATTGGAGCTTCGGCTGGTCCTAGCGATCGAACCAATAGTTCCGAGTAGTTTATCAGTTAGGAGTGGGTTGATGTTGAGTGGTCAAGCTAGGTAGGTTTGATGGCCCATTGAGCTAGCAACCTAACTAGGCTAGGTTAGGCAGATCCGCGAGTTCTGTTGGGATCGGTGACATCGCTAGAGAGGGTGAATAATGTTTCGCTTCGATCTTTCAATTTCGTTCGTTGAGCTTGTGTATAAAGAGTTTAAATGCAATGGAAATATAAACAAAGCAAACATAATCGTTCTTCCTTAACAACCTAGCGGCATCACTATTATATTTTCTCCTTCTTATCTACCTTCCGAAGTCAAAGAAACCTCTAGCAATCATATTTAAATACAAACAAAATGATGAAAACAAATAAAATAATTTACACAAAATATTTCCTTTGCTTGTTCTTGAATTCTTTTGAAATGCCTCCTAAAGGTCTTGAATGTAGTAGTACTCACTCTCAAGCATCAAAAATTCACTACGAAACCCTTTTTTATAGGCTTCAGGTTGGGGCCATAAATCACTTAATAGTCGACCGCTAGCTCCCATCAATCAATTACTTTGCTAGAATTTGACTGTTGTTGAGCTTTGACCACTCAACGGTTTCTTCCAACTCAGCATGGGGGACAATAGTCGACTGCTAGACAGTTATGAATCGAATGTTGCAACAATAGTCGAGTCTTCAGAGTTACTAAAAAATTTTCTATTTGCCCTAACAGTGTTAGTAGTCGATTGATAATCTCCATCAATCAATTGATGACGATTAGTCAAATTCTCAAATCAACCTATAAACTTTTTATGTTTGATGCAATAATATCATCAACCGATTGATCACACCACAACCCCCCTCCTCTCGGTTTAAGGGTTCATTAGTTAATTGTTATTCCATAGTAGTCGACTAATGCCTTTATTTCAGCCTTGCCAATGTTGAATTCTCACTTTATCTAGTATCTAGTTGATCTCAACATACTAGGACTTTCTTTGTCAACATACGATCAACCTTGATATGTTGTGACTTCATCATTACTTAACATCCTATCAAACATAACCAGCCAGGACTTCACCATTATCCAGCATTCGATGAATCTAACCTGTCAAAATTTCATCATTATTTAGCATTCGGTCAACCTTGACCTGCTAGGACTTTACTATTGTTTAATATCTGATTAACCTTAACTTGTTATTGTTTATCATTCAATCAACCTTGACTTGTTAAGAGTTCACCATTGCTAAGTGTTTGGTCAACCTTGACCCACTTAGAATTCACGTCTCATGTCGATTGTTTGGTACTCTATAATCTACTTGGACTTTGTTTATCAAATCCACGTATCAAATTATAAAAATCAATATCATCGCAAGATCTAATAAATATACAATCATGTATGACATGATGTCATGACATGTATCAACACACAAATATGTTAAGCATAGGTAACATGATTGCACAAATATGTAGATCTCCCATATACGCTTCATCATCTAACATATGACAAATATTAAATTTAATAGAAGTTGATCAACTCCCTCGAACGTGTCAAAACTCCAAACTTGACACACTTTTGGATTCTATTATATCATGCCAATTTTTTTATCAACTTAAAAACCCAATTTTTATTGGCAGGCATTGAAATTTCTAACGTAAAATTTGAAGTTTCACTATACTTGAAATGCCTAAAGTGTCAATTTAATTATGATTGAGTTAATTATCCTTCCAATCTAGGTCGGTACACCCTATATCCATTTAGTTTGAGGGGGTCACAATCTCAGGAACCCAATACTTATTAGAGCTCCTTTCTTTATAGATCTCAGGTTGAGGCTGAAAATTGCCAAATCTGCTAACTCCTATCAATTAATTATTCTACTTGAATTTGAATGTTGTACGTCGAGCTTTGACCACACGATTTCTTTCAACTCATCATCGGTGAAAATAATCAATTGTTATACCATTATTAGTCGACTGTTAGAATAGCAATCGAGTTCCTAGACCGACTTAGAAATTCTTTGTTTGCCCCAACAATGTCATTAATCGCCTGATAGTCTCTATCAGCCATTTGATGATGATCAGTCAAGTTTCTAAATTGACCTAGAAACTTTTTGTTTGTTGTAATAGGTTCATCAGTCGATTGATAACATCGTAAACCCCCTTAAACCCTCTCAAATTTTGAATTCGTAGTTTAAGAGTTCATTAATCATTTTTTATTCCATAAAAGTCAGCTAATACCTTGTTTCAGTTTTTTAATACTGAATACTCACTTTACCAAGTAGTCACTTGACCTCAATCTACCAAGACATCTTTTGCCTAACATCCGATTAACCTTAACCTATCGGAACTTCCTTTGTTTAGCATCCGATTAATTACTTTAACCTACAAAAACTTCACTATTACCTAGCATTCGACCAATTTTAACTTGTCAAAATTTCACCATTACTTAACATCTAATCAACCTTGATCTATTAGAACTTTATTATTATTTAGCATCCAATCAATCTTGCTTTGTCGGGATATCATTATTGTCTAACATCTGATCAGCTTTGACTTATCGGGACTTCACCATTACTTAGCATCTAGTTAACCTTGATTTGCTAGAACTTCACTTTATCTAGCATCCGATTAATCTTGATCTGTCTGGACTTCATCACTATCAAGTGTCTTATGCCAAGTGTTTGTACTCTATAACCTACTTGAACTTCACTTCTCATGTCAAGTGTTTAGTGCTTTATGACTCACTTGAACTTGGCTTTTGCCAACTCTTTATTGTACTTCTAACTTTCAAGTGTCAGTCATTTGTGATTCACTTAGATTTCGCCTTTGCCAACTCCCTATAACTTTTAAGTGTTCAATAAACCATGACCCCCTTGGATTTCATCACTATCAAATATCTAGTAAACCTTGACCTACTTTACTTTTTCGCTCAATCATCATCGACTCCCAAATCAATCTTGGTCGACTTGACCCAAGATTTATTGCACCACCAATCTCCTCTTCCAATAAATTCTCCCTGCATTTGAACATGTTGCTCTCAACTATCAAACATATATCGAAATCCAACTCGAAGTAACTTGATTTTGATTTGCCAACAAAACCTATCAATTCAATTGATTTAGTTAATTTAGTTGGTCTAAGTTAATCAATTTGATTGGTTCGATAAGATCAATCTGTTCCGACTTTGTTCATAAGCTTTGTCTGATTGGTGTTGTCAACTTGCCAGTTAAAGACAATTTAGGATTAGTCCAATTAGTATTTAAATAGGCCAATCAATCACATGCATGATGTCATGACTCTAGATGGCTTTCTACAATTATTTTGTTATTATTTTCATCAATTAAAAAAAAATTTCTGAGTTTTTTCTTTTGAGCTTGGAAAGCTCAAAAGAAAAAACTCAGAAAATATTTTTTAATTGATGAAAATAATAACAAAATTATTTATTTATTTATTATTATTAAGAAAGACTGAAAGGCTGGGGATTTACTTGTTTTTCCGTTTCTGGCCTGTTTATGACAGTGGTTTCAGAAAAAACAGAAGAAGGCCATGTATGAGGCTCTAGAGAAAATCAAAGCAGGTATAGTGTATATATATATTATCATTATTAATTATTAGTTGCAAAAATTATTGCTATATATATCGTTCGATTAATTTTGTATCTGTAATGTACGTACGCATGCAGAATTAATGCTGCTAGGCTTCATATCGCTGCTGCTTACTATCGGTCAAGGCCCGATCTCAAAGATTTGTGTGCCCGCTAAAGTTGCAACCATCATGCTGCCGTGTAGCAGATCAACCCATGAGGAAGATCATGCAGAAATAAAATCGAAGAAAATTATTATGGCATGAGAGAGAAGCTGGAGCTCTTCGTCGTGTTTTGGCTGGAGCGTCCACCTCAGATTCCTGTTCTAATTACGGGGTAAGAGTGTATTTTTTTTTTTTTTTTACTAATTCATCTGCTTTTATTTTTATTGCACCATATGAATTAATTAATTAATTTACGTATAACCATCCGTCGCCAGCTTATTTTTATTTTGTTTAAACTTCAACAGTTAGCAATATAATATTTATCCCACAATAGTAAATATATTAACTAGCAAGGATCATTTATGTAGTTAATTGTGTGCTTTGTTTTACTCCTTTAAAAGATTTAGTATTTAAATGCATGCCTAATTATAAAATGCTATATCATTTCAGATCTTATGATAAATATTTTGATATTGAGTGCCAACCTGCATCACTACGAGAAGGTCCACAATTTGCGATTAAAATTTTTATTGTTAATTGGCTGTTAATCGGACTTAATAATCGTTTAGTGATCGAAATTTCAATTGCAATATTTTTGGTTGTCAACCATATTTAGCAACAGAATTTTGTTTCCATAGCTAATTAGCGACGGTATTTTATTTCCGTCGCTAATTTTAGCTATGATAATTTTAGTTCCATCATTAAAAAATTTAGTGATGGATTTTTTTTTTATTTTTCGTTGCTAATTTAGCAAAGGAATTTTAATTCCGTCGCTAAATTAGCGACGGGAATAAATTCTGTCACTAAATTAGAGTAAAATTTTGATAGCAACTATTTAATTTCGATGATTTAAATCATGTTTACATCCAAATTTCAATATAACATTAAGATACATCATTATAAACCATTTAACATTCAATATTCACATACGATCATTGTTCACAAACCATGATACATTACAAACTATCCATGATACATTCAAAAACAATTCCCTCATACATGGTTAAAAAAAATTAATATATTGCACATTCATCATTCATTTAAAGAATACAAGCATTGTTCTAAAATAATTCCATCACAAAACCAAAACATCTCATCCTACTCAAAACCAACACCAAATCCAAAACATCTCATCCTACTCAAAATCTAGTACATTCATCATCATTCAATTATGCAACAAGTACTATACGATGGGTTATTCAAAAAAACAAGGGCAAAATTGTTGAGGCAATCTATGGTCCGGAATGACCATGTGTTTTGATGTTTGGGCAAAGGGTTTAAGTTAGGTTTACTCTTGTGATTTAATATGTGTATTTGAGTGTGCAAGATTGCAGGTTACACATATTGACTTAGTTGGACGGCTTCGATGTGGTGAAGGGTGGCATGGAGACAAGCTGGAGACTTGCGTGCACCCAAGGGACCATGTATAGCAGGGATGATGAGTCGAGGGGCACAAACTTCGAGGCATGCATGAAGGATGGCATGGAGACAAGATGGAGGCTTGTGTGCATCCGAGGGACGGGAGCCGAAGACGAAGAAGGTGCGACGACAATAGTCAAGGCTGCTGGTGAGGAGTCAGCTGAATCACGAAGGGACGAGAGCCGATGGAAGAGGACTCCAAGGGCAAGCCGAGAAGTGGACTTCAAAAGGGCACACGTGAAGGGTGGCATGGAGGCAAGCCAAGGGAAGGCTTGTGTGTGCATCCGAGGGGCGATAGCCGGTGGAAGAAGACTTCAAGGGGCAAGCTAAGGGAGTATGCTTGGAGGCACACGTGGAGGAGGGTCTTCGGAGTGAAGAGGAGTGTTTGTATAGGCTGGGCAGCCGACTGGTGATATAACAGTCGACTACTAGCACGAACAGAAACTCACAGAAAGTTTTAGACCTTGGACCAGTCGACTGCCCTGGGAGCAGTCGACTGGTAAACCCAAAAACTAGTCGTTGAGAGAGCCATTGGCTAGCTAGTTGAGTGGGACCAGTCGACTGGTAATTGACGAGTCGATTGGTAGCGGCTGGATTCAGCTTTAAGCCTTATTTAAAAGGCTTCGTTTTAGCTGGAACCTCTGACGAATTTGGCTTTGGTAAAGAGCCAAATAGTAGTCTTTGTACTCAGAGGTGTGCTTGTGATTGTGGCAAGGTTTCTCCACCCACAAGGAGCGACGCGAGTTAGCCGGAGGGCATCCGGGGAGTGATCCGCCGAAGGATCGAGGGATCGTCCACCTTACGGACTGCCGTGGAGTAGGAGCATTATCTCTGAACCACGTAAATCAGGTGGTGTTAGCATTGTTTAGTTGTTAGTTTTGTTTTATTGTATTTCCGCTTGCGCACTAACAACGTGTAGGAAGAACGAATCGAAAAGTTGCTATTCACCCCCCTCTTGCAAGCCGACATCGATCTAACAAGTGGTATCAGAGCGAGGTTCACTCATCTACGGGCTAATCGCCGGGAGAGAAAAAGGTGCTAGAGGAAGATGGAATCGGAAGGTCCATTGGGATGGGATATCCGGATTCTACCTCCATACGATCAAGATAATTTCAACTATTGGAGGAAGAGGTAGGAGACATGGTTCCAAATGGATTGGAATCATTGGACGACATTGGAAGTTCCATTTGAAGCTCCAACGGACAAGAAGGGGAAGTGCCTCCGACCTCGATATTGGACCAAGAATCAAACGGAAGAAGCGGAGGCGGATAAGGAGGTAACTAGGATGGTATTAAATCTATTACCTTTACATATTGTGTCAAATGTAGGAGAATACAAGAATGCATATGAGCTATGGAGAAAAGTGATAGCTCTACATGAGAATCCAACACAATGACAAGAAGAAGAGTCCAAGGAAAAGGATCGATCGGAGAGTGAATCAAGTTCAACATCCGAAGAGGATGAGAGAATTGAATTGTCTACATCTTCAAGTGAGGAAAAGATAGAAGAGGTCACCACCTCAAGGAATGAGGGGGAGGAGAGATCCACTTCAATACCGGAGCAAGAAGAAGCTCCTACCTTCACCAAAGCAAGGATCAAAGATTACATCATTTGCTTTGGGTGTAATCAAAAGGGACACTACAAGGACAAGTGTCCAAAGGGTAAGAAAAAGGAGGTAAACCCTAAACCCATTTTAATTTCTTCTAAATCTAGCATGAGTTGTAGGAATGAGGAAATTTAAAAGAGAAGGGAGAAAATTAGATGCTACACTTGTGGAGAGCTAGGGCACTATCATACCAAGTATCCAAGAAAGGGAGAGCTAAAGAAAATGGAGTACTTGAAAAAATGGGAAAATGATGAGAAGAAGAGGAGCTCACAACAAGGGGGAGCTTCAAAGGTAAATGGGAAGGTAACTCCTTGTTTAAGTTAAATCCAATTTCAAATTCTTATATGCTCATTAAGAATAATCATGGATTTAGATATCATGATAGAAGTAGGGTTAATATTGTAGATCAAAACCCTAGGAAAAGTGTGCATCATGAAAAATCTAAGACCTTAGGACTTAAGGATCAAGACATTAATCCCAAGAAGGGGAGACATATGCCTAGGAAGATGGGTAGGAAAGGGGGAGAGTGTGGTTGGTTAAGTTTAGGGATTCTCAATTAATTTTCTCAAATTCAGAATCATAGGGGAATCAGGATCCTCCCCCTACAACATGATCATCCTAAACTTAACCAACCACACTCTCCCCCTTTGTCGAATACCGAAAAGAGTCTAGAGGAGCTGTTAAGTTTAACCATACTCCCCTCAACCTTAGGGGTATCCCGAAACAACAAAGGTATGAATAGTATATTTTGATAAACATATGAACACATATGACAACGATAAGACATGACAAAACAAGCATATGTATCATATAGAACATGACATCATAAGCAAAATCATAATCAATATAGAATGAGGCACACATGCAGACACGGCCATAGGAACACACATATGTGCCAACAATCAAAACATGGTAGGGCAAATATGAAATACATGCAAAATATTAGATGCATCATATCGCATCAAAGTCAAGACACCTCAAAAGAACTGAGCAAAAAAAAATATCATAACAGTCAATGTCATCAATCCCCCACGTGGTCATCGTCTGAAGAATCAACAATATATATAACATCCCATGGTGGAGGGCTGCTGGGGGACGCACCACCAGGAAACGTATGATGATACCACTCCTCATACCACGTGTCTTGGAGTGAACTGATCTCAGAGACCTCGGAAGCTAGAGCGCCTAGTCGGCGATCGAAAGACTGACACTCTGAGCTGACCTCCTGTCGCCAGAGCTCGGAAATATGCAACTCGCGCTCCAACATCTGGTCTAGCTCCGCAACCTGCCAGCGGAGGTCAGGAGCCCATTCATCGTAATCCTCAGTATCAGCTGGCGCCTCCTGATCATGGGCTGCTCCTGGTAACTCCCCCTCACGTCTCCGATCCTTCCATCTCAGCCCTAGTGATCCGACAACAATACCAGACTGGGCCAGCATGCGACTATCAAGTCGGCAGTCCTGTCGAACCATGGGTACAGTGTGGCCCTGTGAAACATCGATCCCAACGGACTGCGGCCAGACAGTGATGATATGGCTAAATGGCATGTAGACTGTCTGGCCGTACATTAGACTGTGGACGATGATGGAGAAATAGATGGACGACACGATATCAAAGTCTAACTGCCGATGCATCCCGTAGAGCATCAAGCAGTGGAATGGATGAATCACATCTAGGTGCTTTGTAGTAGTAGGGAGAAGACAGTTAGCGATTATCTTAAACAAGACATAATCAATGGGAGAAAGGCGAAGAGCAGCAAATGTAGGGAAGCCACTGGTAACCTCACCGAGATCCCTCGACCTGGGTTGATCGAAGAAGTACTCATGGATAGAGTCAGGGGTGACTCCATCAAAGGGAACCGGTAGAGGGTCTGGAAGGTAAGGGTAGAGAGAAAAGACATTCTCAGACCGGCGACAACCAAGAAAGGTAGTGAAGGCGGATAGGTTAAAATCAAGGTCGACACTGGCGACACGGGTTCTCCACCCCGTGCCCTCTCCACCAACCATGTTATTATAGAACTCGGAGACCAAATCAACGTTGATTGGCGTCTCCAGGAAAAGAACGGATTGAAGTTCATAGTGTTCTATGATTTTCCGGATCGTTGGATAGTGTTCGTAAATGTAGGTTTAGTTCACCGTCCGACATGGCATGAGTTTGAAATTGTGCCATTGGAAGTCTAGAGCAAAATGAATATTCTGAAATCTGGTATGTGGAGGTGGTGGAGGTCTTGAAGGAGGTGTAGATGATGAGGGGCCTTTGCCCTTTGAGCTTCCCTCCACTGGTTCCTTTCCCTTAGATGATTTTCTAAAGATTGAAATAATCAAGACAGTAGGTTTGATTAAGATTTGATCACATTGGTCAAAACAAAGTTTAATCAATGACCCAAGAATTGATCATGAGAAGAATAGTCAGGTGAACACATGAGTTTGATCAAGAACACAGGATTTGATTTAATCAGTGGAGTCATGACAAATCACAGAATCACAAAGGTAAGAGTTGATCAAAAGTCAAACAACATAGAGATATGATAGAGTTTAGGTTATGGCATAAGCAAGGTCACGACACAACACACCACAAGATAAAAACCTTTGATTAGCACAAACTAATAATCTATGAGTTGATTCGTAAGATAAACTAACCAAAAATACTTACTTAGGTGCCATTGCTGTGTATTGAAGAAGATCTTAAAGTCTGGAAGAAGAGCTCGCGCAAGAGAAGATTCTTGGCGCAAGAGATGAGCGCAAGACCTTGAGTGAAAGAGGAACTCGCAGAAGACAAGGAAAACGCTCGCAGGAAATCTTCTCAGGATCGCACGCGCGCGCACAAAAACTCACTCGCAAGAGGAGGAAGGAGATGCATGGAAGGCTCTCGCACAGGTTGAAGAGGCGCAAGTAGTGAGGTTCGGCGCTAAGGCTTAGGAGATGAGGGGTTTTCGTGAAGTTATTAGGTTGGTGGATCGGTCCACCAACCGAAATTTAATGTGATCGAACGGATCACCGTTCGATCTGTAAGCGCCCAGACCGATCAGGCTTCGGCCTGATCGGACTGACCTGGTCCTGATCGGTCTGGTGACCGATCAGGCAGGCTCCTGATCGATCGGCTGATCGATCAGAAAGTGAACAGTAGGGTTGGATGATATTCTGGAGGCCCCCTGATCAGTCTGTGGACCGATCACCACAGGGTGCCAGATCGGTCCGGAGACCGATCCAGGTAAGCACAGAATGTTTAGCCGAAACTTCGCAAAGTCTCTGTGACTCCTCTGATCGGTCTGTGGACCGATGACTACAGGAGGGAGCTAGATCGGTCCGGGGACCGATCAGCCCTACTCCTGATCGGTCTAGTGACCGATCAGGGTTCCTGATACTCCCTGATACGATCTGAAACTTGTAGTTTCAGATTTCCACACGATTTCTAAAGAGATCTGACGAAAGATATCGATCTTGAAAGTGATCCCTTGACTATAATTGATCCCTGAATAAGGATCAAAGGTCCTTATAGGTTTAACAATTACTTTGCTCCACCAAAGTGGAGTCAAACTCAATCAACACTCATTCAATCAATTTCAATCAAGATTGTGCCAAATTCAAGTTTCCAATCAAGTTTCCTTGATCGGAATGTCCAAGTATGATCATGGAGTCAAATACACATATGTTATGCATTGGTTTTCCCCATACTTGGTCACCGAAGTGATTTTTATCTCGTCAACTTCATTTCTCAAGGGATGCATTGACATTTTGAGAAATTGAGTCGATCCTAACATCTCACCCCATATCTAGCAAACAAAAACGTTTTGTTAAACCTTATAGTTTGTGTGAGATGTCCCCAAGTTACCCAATTGTATCCCAACAATTAGAAATAATCATGAAGGGTTTTGAATGCATTTTGATATTTATGAAGCGCGACACATTCCCAACTCCCTTCTTAAAAAGCTAAACGCATTTTCGGGAAGTAGTTTAGTGAAAATGTCAGCGAGGTTTGACTTGGACTCTACATGTGAGAGTATAATATCTCCCCAGCTACATGATCCCTAATGAAGTTGTGACACACTTCAATATGTTTGGTCTTAGAATGATGGACTGGATTCTTGGTTAGGTTAATAGTGCTAATGTTATCACATAACACTTGCACACCTTTGTAACTTAATCCATAGTCCTCTAAAGTATGAATCATCCACAACAACTGTGATACGCTCTCTCCCATAGCAATATATTCTGCCTCGGTCGTGGAGAGAGCAACACAATGTTACTTCCGACTTGACCAACTAACTAGAGATGATCCTAGGAATTGGCAGCCCTCACTTGTGCTTTTCCGATCCAACTTACATCCAGCGTAGTCAGAATCGGTATAACCAATTAGGTCAAATGATTCGGTACGGGGGTACCAAAGGCCAACTCCAATTGTGCCTTTAAGATATCTCAAAATTCTCTTAACAACGATTAAGTGAGATTCTTTGGCACACACTTGATACCTAGCGCACATACCCACAGCGAAAAGAATATCAGGTCGATTTGCTGTGAGGTATAGCAAACTACCTATCATGCTCCGATATTGGGTCAAATCAACGGGTTTACCACTCTCATTATTGTCCAATCTTATGTTCGTGGCCATGAGAGTGGTTACCTCTTTTGAATCACTCATGTTGAACTTACGGAGCATTTCTTGCGTATACTTTGATTTGTGCACATGGATTCCATCGCGAGTTTGCTTGATTTCAAGTCCAATGAAGAAAGTCAACTCTCCCACCAGACTCATTTCAAATTCACTCTCCATGTGTCCAATGAATTCATTTAAATAGCCCTTGTTGTTTGAGCCACAAATTATGTCATCGACATATACTTGGGTCACAAAAATATTGTCACCATCTCTCCGTAGAAATAGTGTAGGGTCTATTTGGCCTCTAACAAAGCCTTTATCAATTAGGAATGTTGACAACCGCTCGTACCAAGCTCGGGGTGCTTGTTTAAGACCATAAAGTGTCTTTTTGAGCTTGAACACGTGATTTGGAAATTCGATACTCTCAACCCCTGGAGGTTGTTCGACGTAGACCTGTTCTCTAATCAAACCATTTTGAAAGACTGATTTGACATCCATCTAATATAACTTGAAGCCTCGATGTGCTGCAAATGCAAGCATCAATCGGATGGACTCTAATCGTGCCACAGGAGCATAGGTCTCATCATAATCAAGGCCTTCAACTTGACTGTAGCCCTTGGCTACTAAGCGTGCCTTGTTTCTAATGATTTCTCCCTTATGATTCAATTTATTTTTGAAGACCCATTTGGTTCCAATGATGGTGGTCTTCTTAGGTCTAGGGACTAAGTCCCAAACTTGACTCCTTTCGAATTGACCTAGTTCATTTTGCATTGCAATGATCCAATCGGGATCACTTAATGCTTCATCAATTTTCCTAGGTTCAATTTCAGAAATTAAGACAACTTCATTAGCCTCATTCCGGAAGAATGATATAGTCCTAACCCCATGATGGATGTCTCCAACAATTTGATCTTGGGGATGACTAGAGGCTAATCTAGTTTGCCTAGGTATTGGTGGTGCTTCTTGAATGGCTTCACTAGACACAAGCTCAGCCTCAGGATCCGGCTGATCTATGGGTTGTCTAGGCTCACCGTCATCGGATTCATCACCATCATCAACATTTGGACTTTCATTCAAACTTAGTCTCCTAAGTTCGAATTGAACTTCATCTTCTGGTTGTTCATTGGCCCTTGGAATTTCTTCAAAGACAACATCAGAAGACTCTTCAACCAATCTAGATTTCTTATTGTAGACTCGATAGGCTTTGCTAACTAGGGAATACCCGACTAGTATCCCTTCATCAGCTTTTGCCGTGAACTTTCCAAGGTGATCCTTGGTGTTTAGGATGAACACCTTACAACCAAACACCCTAAGGTGTTTAACCGTAGGTGGTTTTCCAAACCAAAGTTCATGGGGAGTCTTTCCTAAGAACCTATGGATGAGGACTCGGTTTTGCACATAGCAAGCTGTATTTATAGCTTCGGCCCATAAGTAACTCGATAGTGAGTACTCATAAAGCATGCTTCGTGCAGCCTCTTGTAGAACACGATTTTTCCTCTCTACAATACCATTTTGTTGTGATGTTCTAGGAGTGGAGAGCTCATGTCTATAACCTCTATCTTGACAAAATTCTAAAAATCGTTGATTTTGAAATTCACCTCCATGATCACTTCTAATTGTCTTAATTGTTAATGATTTTTCATTTTCAACCCTTCTACAAAAAGAAATGAAAACATCTAAGGTTTGATCCTTATATTTTAGAAAATAAGTCCATGTGTATCTAGTAAAATCATCAATGATAACAAAGCAATATCTACTTCCATTCAATGATATGATAGTGCTACAATCAAACAGATCCATGTGAAGTAAATCTAAAGCGGTAGACGTTCTTACAGTGCTTTTACCTTTATGTGCAGATTTTGTTTACTTACCCATTTGACATGCATCACAAAGTTTATCTTTTTCATACTTGATGCTTGGTAAGCCACGAACTAATCCCTTGTTGGCCAACTTCCGGATGTTCTTCATGTTAACATGTGCTAGCCTCCAGTGCCCTCGTGGAGTTCGATGAGCTTGTTCCACAAGTCTTTTGCACTTGTGAATGGACCAACCTTGATGAGTTGGTCTTTGTTCATGCCGCATTGTAGGGTGACCACCGCCTTTGCGTCGGCTTCACTCTTTCGAGTTTGTTCAGCCGTCCACCGCCACGATTCAAGTTCTTTGCCTTCATCATCCTTTGGAGGGGTAAAACCCTCATTCACCGCGAACCAAGTGTTGATGTCCATCTTCAAGTAATACTCCATCTTCGATCTCCAATATTGGAAATCTGCGCCATCAAAGAAGGGAGGTCGGGTGGTTGAAAAACCTTCTCTCAACGTCATAGATGATAGCTCTCGATTGTTAATCCGCTTGTACATAGCCCAAGCTCTGATACCACTTGTTGGAACTCGGATGGCTAGAGAGGGGGGGGGGGTGAATATAGCCAAACACTTGGACTTTAACACTTATCGGTTTTTTGCACTTCAATCGTTAGTAGCACAGCGGAAGCACAATAAAACAGAGTAGTGCAAAAATGCAGAAAACAAAAACAAATTACAACAACTAACAAGATCGTTAACAAGGAGGGTTTACAAGGTTCGGGGATAACATGCCCCTAATCCTTGGCGTGCCCTTAAGGTGGGCGATCCCTTGATAGTCGACAGATCAAGCCCCGGTGAACACCGGATAAAATGCAACCTCCTTCTCGGTGGAGTAACCTCTCCACAGCGTTTCAATAAAGATATAGTTCTAAGCACAATGAAACACAAGAAAGATCTTACTTAGCACTTAGCACAGACAAGAACACAGCAAGCTTCTTCCGAGCTCCACTCAGCGATGATCTCATGCAAGAATACCTTTCTTCATGTCTTCTCGCTGATGGACTCACCAAGCCTCTTGTTCCTTCCTCCAAATGCTCAAGTAACGGATGATTGCTTCACAGATTGCAGTTGCTTGCTCAAGATGATGGAGCTTCAGAACACACAAGCAAAGTGTGGGGAAAACAATCGTGCAGCAAGAGCTCAAGCCTCAAGTTGCTTCACAGAACCCTATACTTCTCTTCTCCGCTACGCTCCTTTTGTTTCTCCACTGAACCCAGGTGACACCATCTCACTGCAACCTCCAGCTGCTCACCTGCCAACGCCAGCTACCACTGAGCTCTCCCTGGACTCCCTGAGCTTCCCTCAGCCAAGCTCCAGTCAGCAGCTCCAGTCTGCAGCTCCAGCCGTTGCAACCTGAGATGGCAAAGAGACAAACCTGCTCCAAGGAAAGACCTCCATTGACTCTCCTTGAGTGTTTGAATCCTTCCCTATCACCTGCAGCTCAATCAGAGTATTAGCACAACATATCAATCAGAAAATCAAGTATCAGAGGTTAAGCGCAGAGAATCGGATACGTTCAGACTCGATCAGAGCGTCTGACAGTGCAATTTGAATTAAAGTGATCAGTCACCGGACCGATCCAGGGCTTGTGGGTCGGTCACCAGACCGATCCACCGCTTTGCTGGGACTCCCAGCTTTCGTGGCGACACAGGCATGATCGGTCACCAGACCGATCAGAGTGAAGCCTGATCGGTCACCAGACCGATCAGGATAGCCACTGTCCGATTAGGCTTAAGCCTGATCGATCCACGTCTGAGTGAACAGTAACTTCGGAAATTAGATCCTAAGTCTTTGATCGGTCACCAGACCGTTTAGGACCTGATCAGCAGGGGAACTCAACTCACTGTGTGCTCCCTGATCGGTCACCGGACCGATCAGGAGCCAAGCAGTGAGGACACTGCCTGCTCCCTGATCGGTCACCAGACCGATCAGGAGCCAAGCAGTGAGGCAACGACCTGCTCCCTGATCGATCACTAGACCGATCAGGAGCCGCACAGTAGGTTTCCAACCTCTCTGTGTGCTCCCTGATCGGTCACCAGACCGATCAGTCATCGCTGGATCGGTCACCAGACCGATCCATGAAGGAGCAGCGTGCTAACATCCCTAATCGGTCACCAGACCGATCCAAGGACTCAAACCTAGCCCTTCAAGCTAGGATTTCATCCAACCTAGCCCTCCAAGCTAGGGACCTGACCCTCCAAGCCAGGAATTGTTCACCTAACCCTCCAAGTTGGGACTTTTCACCTAACCCTCCAAGTTAGGACTTTTCACCTAGCTCTCCAAGCTAAGACTTTTCACCCAACCCTTCCGAATTAGGATTTTTCTAAACCTAGCCCTCCAAGCTAGGACCTAACCCTCCAAGCCAGAAATTTTTCACCTAACCCTCCAAGTTGGGACTTTTCACCTAACCCTCCAAGTTAGGACTTTTCACCTAGCCCTCCAAGCTAGGACTTTTCACCCAACCCTTCCGAATTAGGACTTTTCCAAACCTAGCCCTCCAAGCTAGGAATTTCCATACAATGTCTAATCCCAGATCAGGACTTAACCATAATCATAATCATCAACCTAAACTAAAATCGATGTCAACACCAAAACAACAATCAGGATCAGACTGCATCAACAGCGAGCACAACCCGCTAGAGATGGGAGGGGAGAGGAGAGAGAATTGCCCTCGTGCTAGAGAGAAGGATGTTGAAGATCAGGATGCCGGGGAGGAGGGAGAGATCGGTGAGAGAGGGAAAAAATTGAGAAAACCTAAACCTAATATGCTTCTCAATTAACGGAAATTAATTAAACTTCCATTTCTATTTTTGCGATGAAAATTAATTCCATCACTAATTTAAATATATTGAATATGAGTTATAGTTAATTATGACCAATATTGTGATGGAAATATAATTCCATTACTAATTTAGCGACCGAAAATTATTTCGGTTGTGATTTAGAGACGGAATTATAGCTATGAAATTATGTTTCCGTTGCTATTTTCATTGCTAAATGAGGGGTTTCTTGTAGTGCATCAGAACTGTCTAAGGAGTATTGGCTTTACTAGGGACACTTTCAAAAATATTATTTTGGTCCGGTACTCCGGTTTATAACATATTCAATATTGATAGATGCACATGTGTACTTTGTAATACTAGCTTTGGACAAATTAAATGCTTGGAATCATAGTAGAAGACGTACAAGTCAAACTTAGCTCAGACCAATTACCCAAAGAATGCGAATGTGATTCGCTTGAGATGGGTCGATGTTCATCTTAATTAGGCCACTCATGGTGAATGCTGGTTCAGACAAAGTAAAGAAATTTCAACAAAGATAATAGGCACTTTAGTTAAAGGTACTTGAGTTGGTGCTTGAGATGAACTAGGTCACGCTAAGGCAAGCAGTGACAACTTCGAGGTAGTCAAGTACTCTCATTAGGGACGGATTTAAAAATTAAAGAGAGTTGGGTTGATCCTAAGTTGGTCAAGTTCATGGAGGACATCGTAAAAGAGGTCCGAGTTCACTTTACACAAGCATGCTACTATCTCGCATTTTCCTATTTTTCACCTAATTTTAAATTTGTATTGATTGATTTTTTTTCATTAATTTATTAAGTTAATTTACTAGTAATGATATCTAATTGGTAGATATTGAAAATTTAGCTGTCGTAACGTCGATGTTAGAGAGTGGGTCATCAACATTGAGGTAGAGGTAGACAATCACGAGGGCAGCTCAAGGTTATGCCCGAGCGTCTTGTGTAGGACCTCAATCCACAATGGCCTGTCTTTGGCGTTGATGTAAAATGTAAGGTTATGCCAGTGTGAAGAACACGTCAATTCGGTCGTGGCAACCACGGCCAAGAGCAGCCATGTTAACGACTACGCCTTAGTGGGCAAGGACCTAGAGTGCAATAACAATGTCTATTTGAGAAAATTCAAGTGGACAATAAGACAATAATAGTAATTTCAATTTAGCTCACATCTTCTTTCCCGTCTTGGCAACATCTCCGTCTTTCAAATTAAGTACAGTCGAAAAACTGACTGAAGACATTTTACAAATTGAAAATAAAATAGACAAAATCAAGTCATAGCCCCAACAAAAGCAAGTGCCTAACCACACAAAACCAAGGCGGCAGTCACACGGTGCTTTGTCAGCGCGGCAGCGACGACGGCGGCACTGTGATGCTTTGGACTCATTGAAGCGGCCTAGTGATGCTTTGGTAGCAACCTAAGAACGCTAGATTGATTAGGCCATCTGCCGTGAGCGATTTTTGATTTATCTTGGTGGTTGATAAGAAATTTTCATGTCACCTCCATGATTAATCAGCATAAGTTGGATACCTGAAGTTAACTAAAAATAAAAATAATAATACAAAAAATTATCTATTCAAATTCAGTATATGGTGAATAATCTTAATTGTCGGAGCAGTATTCCTCAAATTGTTAATGTGGTATTTTTGCAGGACAAGGTATCATTGATCTCACAGTCTGGAATTCACCAACTACACATTTTCATATTTGTCCTTGCTGTTCTTCATGTTCTTTACAGTGTTCTGACTGTGGCTCTTGCACAAGCTAAAGTAAGTACTCAGACATTCTCATTACACACACACACACAAAAGACATTTCAGTTTCAATTACTCTTTTGGCCAACCAATATTTAATTTCTAGCACATTCTTCTTGTTGGTAGATGAAGAAATGGAAAACATGGGAGTTAGAGACAAAATCACAGCAATATCAGTTCTCAAATGGTAGCTAGATGGAGTTGATCTTGTCATTCCAATATATATGCGGTTAATTGGTTTAAGAATTGATATCAGTGTCCATCATTTATTTCTTGCAGATCCTTCAAGGTTTAGGTTTACCCACCAAACTTCCTTTGTCAGAAGACACATGGGCCTTTCAAGCACCATTGGCATCAGATGGATTGTGAGTCTTACAATAAACCAAACAACTTTCGTTCTGATTATAGTTAAATCCTTGCTACATAACTCAATATGTCCAAAGTTAGTCTAATTTTGTCAGAATTATAATTTTCGACTGCTTCAAAATCATGGAATACATAGTTACCACTTGAATGATTGATCTATCATGGTTTCTGATGAATTAATTTATACTGATGTATATATATAAGATTAAATAGGTTTACAGTCAATAATTAAGTAGTTAAAATTCAATTTATACAAGGACTTCTAGTTCAATGCATATTTCTTTGCAACAAGAAATTAAGCCCATTTGAATATTTCAACTATATAAATCTTAAGAAAATATAAAGATCAAGGAAGTGTGTTTAATTTGGTAAAGTGAAATGGAATGTGAATAATTCATTTCCTTTATGATTTTGGTTCAATCTTTAATTAGATGTTTAATTTAAGAAGCAATGACCCATTCTAAGGAATAATTCATCCAATTTCATTTATTCCGTACTTAATTCATTTCCTACTCCATAGCTTATGGACTTTTAAAGTGAGTCACCTTTCGACAAAATTGGAGCAAAAATCATTTATACAAAAGATTAAAATTGAAAAACTAATAATTGTGAAACAGATTAAAGAAATAAAGATATAAAGATACAAATCTTATGTCTAAGCATTAAAAAAGACTACTAAAAATAGAAAAAGTTTTTGTGTAGCTATGAAATGGTATGTCCTTGCTTTGCTATTTATAGTATTTAATCCATGCTTGGATAAGTTTCACCTAGCTGATTCTCCTTCCCTAGTCGATTGAAATGTAGATCACAGGATCATTATCAGCTAAATGTTATCTCCAATAACTCATATTTGGCAATCCAAGTAAATCAAACCTCATCATCAACTCGAGATCTTCAAACAGTTTATTTTTCAAATCAAATAGTCAATCAATCAACTCAATTCTTGTCAATCGACTGCATAGTCAATAAAAACCAAATAGAAATATTTTATTTACAAGTAATTTAGCCTGAGTAGACTCCTTAGTTGGCTTAGCGCATTGATCAGTCGACTGGGATAAACCTCCAACCAACTAGATCATCAACTATAATCCCGAAATAAAAGTCCATCACAACTCACTTTTACTACAGTCCTTATAATAAATGGAGTGGCTTAGAATGTCTGTCTAACCATGAAACTGGTAATTCATTAATTTATATTTTTAAAAATGACAGGTAGCGTTTATAAGGCAGTTCTTTGGATCAGTGACAAAAGTAGACTACTTGACCATGCGCCACGGCTTTATAAATGTATTCTTCTAATCACGTTGAATTTTTGTTTTTTATCTGAATCTCTCGAATTTAAGTAAAGTAATTCAGTGTAATATTTATGTTTCTGAAAAATCACTTTTGGCATACAACAACAACAAAAATAGGCGCATTTGTCTCCGAACAGCAATTTTAATTTCCACCAGTACATAAAAAGGTCCCTGGAGGATGATTTCAAAGTTGTTGTTGGCATCAGGTTTGTCCAGTTGATTAATTACCTTCAGACATCCGTTCTTAATTTCTCGAAAATTAAGAAACAAACTAATTGACGTCCTCATCATGCATGTTTCAACCATTTTGTCTTTGACAGCCCTCCATTGTGGATTCTCGCAATATTCATTCTGCTTCTAGATATCAATGGTAAATAATTTGTTAAAAGTGTTTATATATGGTTGGATTAGTAATTGTTCTTTTCTACAAAATGCTATCGATCGATCCCATTGCTTCATGCAGGATATTACACACTCGCTACAGTATCCTTTGTCCCACTTGTGGTAGGAAATTTGATTGATATTCATTCTTATTCTTATGATCAATGAGTTGAAATTACAGTGCCAAAAGAATTACATATATCGTAGGTTCTTTTACTCGTCGGCACGAAACTAGAGCTCGTCATTATGGAAATGGCTCAAGAGATTCAGAATAGAACAAACATAATAATCGGAGCTCCAGTGGTCGAACCAAGCAACAAGTACTTTTGGTTCAACAGGCCTCAGTGGATCCTCTTCCTGATACATCTGACTTTGTTCGAGGTATATAAACTTCGTCTCCAACTATTAAATCATGGTTGCAACATGATGATTGATTCTGTTTGTGATATATTAACCATAATATCCATTTGTTTCATATGATCTGTTATTTGAATGCTAGCTTGTGTATTCTGCAGAACGCATTCCAAATGTCACATTTTCTATGGACATGGGTAAGTCGTTACTGCATCGTCGTATATTGAAGGAAAAAAGAAATCAGTAGTTTGACGACGGTCTGTGCAGTACGAATTCAGCTTGAAATCCTGCTTCTACGAGAAGTTCTGGCTTACGGTGCTAAAGGTGGCAATGGGGATAGCTCTACAAGTCTTGTGCAGCTACATCACTCTCCCCTTGTACGCTTTGGTGACACAAGTAGGACAAATTGACGCATGCACATCTTCGATATATCGTGATTGCTGTTGTTTTAAATTAAGCAAAACGAGATGATGAATGCTTGATGATTGATGGCATGCAGATGGGGTCGCACATGAAGAAGGCAATATTCGAGGAGCAAACGGCAAAAGCCCTCAAGAAATGGAGAGACGCGGCGAAGAGGAAGAAGAGACTGAGGGATGCAGGGGCGGACGTGGCTTCGGGGCTAACCAGTACTGGAGACGGAGAGGCTACACCCAGCCGAGGGACGTCGCCCCTGCACCTGCTCTCCAAGTTCAAGGCCAAGTCAACCGACGTAGAGAGCGCTCCGGCGTCGCCCAGGTTTTCTCACTCGGACAGGGATGAGGAGGAATCGGAAGCCAACGCTGTGATGCTCCAGGCGTTTGAACCGAGAAGACAACCTATGCCTGCGGACGATAAGACTCACCGCCAAGATTTTTCATTTCCTTCCTCTTATCGTAGTTAATTATACATCAAACAAAGCTAGAATTTCATATGTTTTCGGCACATAAACTATTAATGGAGGCACACACTCTTCAAATCTCAAAGTTAATATTAAATTGATAATTCTAATATCAAATTTTTGAAAAGACTTTTATAGTTTTAAAATTGGACGTTTACTCTTTTTTTAATCCCAAAATTAATAGGGTTTGCATGTCGCGTGCCTTTTATCTCCACTTTCTAATAAATTTTGTCTTCTCATCTAACTCTTGAATATAACTCAAGATTTCTTCTAGTTATGTAATATACAAATTAGAATAGTGGTATTATAGTACAAGATTAAAGGTTATAATTAAGGAGAATGAGACCAACAACATATGACAACCGAGGAAGCACTTGATAAAGATGCAATTCCCTTAGGTTAACATTTCGATCCTCTCATTGCCTATCAATGTAAGACAAGAAAATCCACGAAGGCTGAAGTCAGACTCTTGGCAAATGAAAAAGCTAGACCAGATCAAGAGATCAGATGTAGGGTGAATGAAGATATGGAGATGATGAAGCTTCAAGCACTGAAGTCTAAGAAATGGGAGGTTCACCTAGCATGAGGTATTTTTGGGACAAGGATAGTGAAGTTAAGCACATTTCGACTATTAGAATGGCTGAAAATGATGTATCAATCGACTAATATCATGTCTTAGTTGATTGAAGCACTATAAAATTATAGGGGGATTTACAGATCAGTGTTTAGGATTGTAAAATCCTATATTTGACTTGGTTGATTGCGATTATAGAGTAATCGATTGATGAGTCAAACTCTAAACAGATTGAGGGTTTTGCGTATTAATAGTCGATTGCTATAGATGAGCAATTGATTCATACATCATACTCTAAACTAGTTGAGGATTTGCGCATCAGGATCAATCAATTGATGTGTAAACATGAATCAGAATTTTGCATAATAATCCTAATAGTCGACTGAGAAACTCAATTAATCTCATTTTGGAGTGAACAGACATAGCTTAACTGGACAACTTGACTGATTGACATCAGTTGACTATTGTTAGGAATCAATAGACTGATTGACCATTTTGAGAGCACATAAGGTATTTGATCCAACTATTCAACTTGACTGGTGGCTAATAGTCGATTGATGCCTTTTAGAAATCAACTGATATTCAAATGTCAGAATGATTTCAATTGCAGATTAGAAGTTAGTGACCATTTAATGACCGAGTCAATAGTCAACATCTACAATAGTCGATTGACAGGTAAGATCAGTCGATTGATGGTGGGGGAAAAAGTGCAGAAACTAGCTTGACTGAACGTTGTTTAAAAATGGGGGTTTGGTTTTATTCTGAGCATGCCTTGGCTCTCGAATTTCTTGCTCAACCTAAGTGCTCAAGGACTCAACTCTCAACAATCTCAAAGTGAAAAGAGAAAGAATTATTGTGCTCAAGGCGCTTTAATTCATTTCTCTTCTCTTTCACTATTTCATCAGGCTTTAAACTATAATACGCCGCTCTAAGAGGTGTCTCCACCTCTAGATTAGGTCCGAAAAGAAGAAAAATTATTAGTGGTAGTAGAATGATATGTTTAGGCTTTGGATGTAGCAACCTTGGGAGGTTGTGAATCAATCTACTATGTTGTGTTATTCTTTTCGTGTACTGAGGTTTTATGTTACATTCTCGAAGTCAACGCGAAAAGAGCTATTTATCTCTCTCTAGCTCACATTAGTCCCTACAAGTGGTATTAGAGTAAGGTTATCTCGGAAGATGGAAAGGACGGTTGGTAGAGGGGAAGGAGTGTGTGAATATGATTCATGCTTGCAAATGGTAAAACTAGTACTCTTATTATTATCTTAGCAAGGACACAACAAAAAGATTAGCAATAGAAAGCAATTATAAAAGCACAAGCACATACCACAATTTACTTTGATTTGACACCCCCGTGACTCCTCCTCTGTGGCCTATATTACTCCCTAAATCCTTTATACTTTCTCCTTCTAGATGACATGGAGGATGGAGGTGGAGAGACGTCTTACAAGATGTTCACAATTCATTCAAAAGGCTTACAACAGAGATGTTAGAGGTGTTAGCGTTCACAATAAGGCTTAGTAAAATAACAAGATACTAACATGTAAAAATAAACGTTGTGATGAATTTGTAGCCTTTACAACCCATTTAAAAGACTCTTCTATTGGTGCAATCGACCCAGGTTTGATCGGGTAGATCAGGATTTTGATGTGTATGCCAATATGATTAAGTTAAGATTTCATATTGGTTTGATGTGTGTTTGAGTTATGCAGGACTTAGTGAAACGCACATGAGGAGCTTGGCGCGGCCAAGTGTGGGAGATCTCATCTTGGTGCTCGAGTCCTTGAGTCGGTGAAGGATGGTGCATTCGAGGGACCGCCGGACAAGGAGCAATGGAGTGGAGCCAAGGGAAGCGGACTTCGAGGCATACGCGAAAGATAGCATGGGGACGAGCCGCGGGCTCGTATGCATCCGAGGGACGAGAGCCAAAGGAAGAGGGCTTCAAAGGGCGACTCCCGAGAGGATGAGTGATAGTGTGTATTGAGAGCCGTCGACTGGTAGAGAGACCAGTCGACTGATCTTTCTGTGGGTTTCAAACAGTAGGGACTAGTCGATTAGCCTAGATGGTAGTCCACTGTTGTTTGAAATATAGTTGTTGGCTAGCCATTGGTTGCGCATCAGTCGACTTGGGTTGAGACCAGTCGACTGATGTCAGGACTAAGCTATTTTGTCAACAACTCTTTCCTCTACTTAAGCGGAAGCTTTGAGACTTGAGAAGGGTTAGATGTTCTGTTGAAAACCTTCTTGATCAAGTGCTCAAAGCTCCAACGCTCAATCTCTTCCCCCTAACCCTAAGCTCAATCTTATAAAGGGAAGAGAGATCTTTGTGAGAGGTTGTTTTCCACCGAGAAGGAGAAAGCTTAGCTGGAGATTGTCGGGGTCTAATCCATGGATGGATTGAGGGTTCATCCGCCTCAAGAATACGTGTAGTGTAGGAGCAAGCAATCTCCGAACCACTTAAAAAATAAGTGTTAACATTGCTTTTCTTTGTTCAAATTTCATTTCCACTTGCGCATACTAACCTTGTGAGAAGAAATGCTAAAATTGTGGGTGAGAAGCTATTCATCCCCCCCCCCCCGCTCCCCTCTAGCCATCCGATCATTTTCAACAATTGATATCAGAGTGCAAGGTCGGCCTTCAATGGACTAACCGTCGAGAAGAGCAATTTTCATCAAAATGGTCGGCTCACATATTCAACCACCAAAATTTGAAGAAGAATTCTCTTGGAGGAAGAAAAGAATGGAGATATTCTTTAATACCGATTTTGATATAATGTTAATTATGGAAAATGACTTTGAAGTGCTTAGGGATCAAGACAATAAACCACATGAATGATAAGATGAAGCAAGAAGCAAAAAAATGATCATTTAGCAAATTCAAAGGCAATGCACCATCTCCTAAGTGTGCTTCCTCAATAAGAGATAACGAGGATCGAAAATTACATAAGTGCCAAGGATTTATGGGAAAGGATAGTAGAGCTTCATAAAGGTACATCGGAAGCAAAATTGGCAAAGAGAGATCTTCTTCGATCTCAACTCAACAACATCAAGCTTGAAAAAGGAGAAAAGGTATCTAGTTTACATTCTAGAATTAAGAAAATTTTAAATGGACTAACAAGTGTAGGTGAGAAACTTTCCAACTAAGATATCTTGATGAAAGCCATCAATGCCTTCCCAAGAACCACAACATGGAGTTCAATGGTGGACTCATACTATATTTCAAAGGATCTAGAGAAAAGCTCCCTAGATGAATTCTTCTCAACCATGAAGCTCCATGAAACTCAGATTGGAGGATTAGATGGAGAAGTCTATAGACCAAAAGGAGTGGTCCTTGTGGTAAACAAGGGAAATGGTAAGAAGAAGAAATTCTCATCCCCACCATACTCCGACTCAGAAGAATTGAGTGTCTCAATGGATAATGATGAAGAGGCATATATGGTAAGAAAAATGAAAAAAACTTTTAAAAATTTTTCATCTAACAATCTCATGGTAGGAAAAGTTCAAGAAGCAAGATTAGGACTAGGAAGATCATTTGCTACAATTGTCAAAGAGAAGAACACATAAGGGATGAATGCCACTCTTGAAGAAAAAGAAAGAAAAGAAGAAGAGGAGAAGAAGAAATCAAAAGAAAAAGAGAAGAAGATCCAAAGCCTACAAGCAACATGGGATGACTCATCATCATCGGAAGAAGAAGAAAATCATGTATCCCATTTTGTCTTAATGGGAATTGATGGCATAACCTCCACGTCATCTGAAATTGAAGAAGGAGAGAGCTTAAGCAAAGATGAAGGGAGCTCAAGTGAAGGAGGAGGTTAAACTTTGGACTCGGGCATCTCAGTAAGTGAGGTATATAATCTACCCACTACTACTTTAGTTAAAATTATTTCTAGCACTAATGATGAATTGTTTAAAGCTAAGAAGAAAATTAAGACCTTGAAAAATGACATTTGCATGCTTGAAGAAAGATTAGAATTCATGACCCTTAAGGATGATATGCATGCTTCCTCTAGTACAAAAATATCATGCTCAGAAGAAGATCATAAGGACTTAAGGGAAAAGATAGATCACCTTACACAATCCCTTAGAAAATTTAAATTGGCTCAAAAATCCTAGACTTGATCATTGGGAGCCAAAGGGCATGTTTCAAGAAAAAAGAATTATCGAATCAAACAATGAAAAATCGTATAATTGTTTACTTGTTACGGGTCAACCGAGGACTAAAACCCTAGATAGAAAATGGATCCCTAAAGAGTATTTGGTTAACCCAATTATGAAGTATTTTTATTGGGTGTCAAAATTAATCCTCAACGGCTAGAGGATTTTGGGACAAGCCAACCGTGTGAGCTAAAATCCAATTTTTAAAAAATTGGTTGACTTGAGACCTTAAAAGGGAGTAGTTAGCCAAATACACTTCATGATAAAACGGGCTAAGTAGAGGTTATCTTGATTTCATTTCACAATGGCTTGATTTATGTCTTTATGCATGTAAGGTGTTAGGATGATACAAATAAGTCACTTGTGCTTATGATATTTTGATGAGTTATTAGATGTATCATTTTAGTAATAATAGACTAACTATGGGGAAAATAAATGTTTAATTAATGGGCATCTTGCCCATAGATCATAGTTAGATATTTCAAATATTTTGAAAATAATGCTATGTTTTACTTGCTATGGTATAGATTTTAAAAATATATGGTTTCAAAATAAGGATTTAAAATTGATACAAAGTTAGTTGTTTTTCAAGATGTTAAGTTTTGGTTAAAAACTCAAGAATACTTTGATTTTTTATCTAAACTTATTTTTCCCTATTAGAGGATATCAAAAGAAATAGGTTTACAAAATTTTATGATTTTTTAAATTTTCTAAAATTTTTAATGCATTTCTGAAATTCAGCTCAGAATGTTAAAATTTGGAATAAATTTGTGCCAGTTGACTAGTGCAGAGGTCCAATTGACTAGTCCTAGTGTTTTCTAGTGTGCGAAACATACTGTAGGCTGTTTTGAGGGGATCAATCAACTATAGCAGGACGTCAGTCGACTGATACCTTGATTTACTAATTTCTGACTGTTTTTTCATAATTAAAACTCACTTTGTTTTACTTTGATGTCATAGGTTAGAATTGATTGGTACAATCTTTTTGATTGTGTCAAAGGGGGAGAATGGAAGAGTTTAAGTTAGAACTTAACTTATTTCTCCATGTTTGAATTTGAAATGTATGTGATAGAGCATAGATTAAGGAGGAACTTGCATGTTTATGCCTAATAATACTATGCCTCTAATTTTTAAATTGTTATTTTTGCCTAACTTAAAAATATTACCACACATCAAAAAAGGAAAGATTGTTGGTGCAATCAACCCAGGTTTGATCGGGTAGATCATGGCTTTGATGTGTGTGTCAATATGATTAAGTTAAGATTTCATATTGGTTTAATGTGTGTTTGAGTCATGCAGGACTTGGTGAAACGCACATGAGGAGCTTGGCATGGCCAAGTGTGGGAGATCTCATTCTGGTGCTCGGGTCCTTGAGTCAGTGAAGAATGGTGCATCGAGGGACGGTCGGACAAGGAGCAACGGAGTGGAGCCAAGGGAAGCGAACTTTGAGGCATACGCGAAGGATAGCATGGGGACGAGCCGCAGGCTCGTATGCATCCGACGAACGAGAGCCAAAGGAAGAGGGCTTCAAAAGGCGACTCCAGAGAGGATGAGTGTGAGTGTATATTGAGAGTAGTCAACTGGTAGGAAGATCAGTCAACTGATCCTTCTGTGAATTTCAAACAGTAGGGATCGGTCGACTGGCCTGGATGGCAATCGACTGCTGTTTGAAATATAATCGTTGGTTGTGCATTAGTCGACTGGGGTTAAGACCAGACTGAAGTTAGGACTGAGTTGTTTTGTCAATAGCTCTGTTTGAAATATAGTCGTTGGCTGTGCATTAGTCGACTAGGGTTGAGACCAGTCAACTTTGTTTCCCTTGAATCACGATCATTTCCTTTGGCAATTGCTACTTCATCCGGGCTACACCAATCAAGTGCTCACAAGCATCAATATACACCATTCTATTTGATGCTTGAGTCGACTACCTAATCGACTCAACTATTAATCAACTAAAGTACTCCTTTAGTCGACTATTATTTTATTTACAAGCCATCTAATGACCAAATCCATTATGTTGAGTGTTACCCTCATTGGAGTGCATTTGCTCTCAAATCTCAACTCATCATATTAGCTATCTCCACCACAAGGTCATCTCTCATCAAGTTTCTCATCTCTAAATTGCACTAAGCCCTCAGCTCTCTCCTTGTGCCACCATTCACACTTTATTTACGTAGTTCATCTCTTAGTCATCACCTATCAAGCTTCTTGTACCTTAAATGCATTGAACCTTCAACTCTCTCCTAGTGCTATCCTTTATGCTTCACTTATGTAGTCCGCTACTATGCACAATCACACTTTGATGTTTCTTGTGTTGCAGTCTCTCAGATGTCTCATATCATCCTTCATCGATCTTCATGGACCTTGAGTCATCTAGTAACAACGACCTTAACCGTGCCAAATCATCACTACATGTGCATTCACTAAGTCGTTGTACACAAAGACACATCAAATTACAAGGCAAGGTCTAACTTAAACCTTTTGCCTAAAAATCAAAACTTATAATTGCACCGAAATACTTGGACAAAGAATTTAATGCTTTGGAAACATTTGTACATTGGATGTTGCATGATTGGTAGCATTTTTTTCATATTTAGTTATTTACCTAACATTGAAGTAACCTCGAACAGTGCACCTCAAATCTCTTACATGTGTGCAAAACCTTTGAAAGTGAATGACGCTATACCTTGACCTAACCAAGTAGTTAACCACAGAATTTGCTAATCTCCCTTCATGCTTCACCGCTATTTATGAGGTCAACTCGAAACATCTAGACATTACAATTTACCAAGGAGCTACTATTAAAGCAAGGTGGCCTAGAAGACAGTCTTACTAACAACCAAGAAATAATGAGCAAGTAAATCAACTATAATGATTTAAATCAAGTCATGCCCCTTCTTGGACTTCAGAAGTTCTTATGCAAAATACTGGTTACATATTGTCACTTCCATTGAGAAGAAATGCCCTGAAACACACGAAATCTATGATGCTTTACCTTGACCAGTTGACAAACAAAGTACTTAACCATAAGATTTGCTATATGTCTCTTTACGTCTCACCACCAAAACAACCATATAAAACCTCAAAACAGTTGTGTATTGAGTGGGTGTACTGTGACATGTGAATAATGTGCTATTCTTAACAAGGTGTGACTCAAGAGCAAACAACTTACCTCAAAATCATAAAGTTTCATTTGTATCTCAAGTAAACTTTGGTCCCAAACCATGCTTCATCTATTATTTATAGTATGAAGGCGATGGTCTAATTACTGAATGCTCTTAATCTTCTCCACCAAGCATACCTATGCTATGAGTGACGCTAAGATGCTAAGCTCTGATTAACTTATGTCAACCATATTAAATTAAAAGAAAAAATGTCCTTGAATTGAAGCATCAATGTACATAGTTGATTGACAGGTAATGATCAGTCGATTGATGGTGGAAAAAAGTGCAGAAACTAGCATGACTAAATGTTGTTTAAAAATGGGGGTTTGGTTTCATTCTGAACATGCCTTGGCTCTCGAATTTCTTGCTCAACCTAAGTACTCAAAGACTCAATTTCAACAATCTCAAAGTGAAAAGAGAAAGAATTACTGTGCTCAAGGTGTTTTAATTCATTTCTCTTCTCTTTCACTATTTCATCAGGCTTTAAACTATAATACACTGCTCTAAGAGGTTTCTCCACCTCCAGATTTAGTCCGAAAAGAAGAAAAATTATTTGTGGTGGTAGAACGATATATTTAGGCCTTGGATGTAGTAGCCTTGGGAGATTGTGAACCAATCTACTGTGTTATATTATTCTTTTCATGCATTGAGATTTTCTATTACGTTCTCAACGTCAATGCGGAAAGAGCTATTTATCCCTCTCTAACTCGCATTGGTCTCAACAAGTGATTGTTGGTGCAGTTTGCACTAACGGTCAAACTCGGGTTTTGATGTATGACAAAGTGGTTAAAGTTAGGGTTGTTGGTGTTTAACCTCTTTACTAAGTGTGCAGGGTTGAAAGACTTAGGACCAGACACCAGGCTGAAGTCCAGGATGGTTGAGTCCTGGCAGGAAGTCCAGTTGGGTCCGCGGGACCTGACAACTGGCTGAAGACCAAGTTGGTTGAGACTTGGCAGGAAGACCAGGGTGGTTGAGCCTTGGCAGGAAGTCCTGGTGGGTCAAGAAGTCAAGTAAAGCTGCACAAAGGGTAAGTGAGGTAAGTCACTGGAGGAGCGAACCAGTGAGGACGCGTTCCCCATCGAGGGAACAGCAGGCGTCGGTTCGACCTAGGGCTCCATTTTGGAGACCAAAGTCAGAACCAAGACAGCTAAGGCTGTATAAATCTAATAATTTATTATGTTATTGTGTTTTGGACTAACCCTGGATGCAGGACCGAAGGAACGTGAGTCTGCAGCTCAGAGTGCCTCAAAGGAGTGAGGCAACTGCTGACCAGGGCGCCCGGAGTGTCCCGGGCGCCCCCAAGGTGTTCACAAAACACACAATCAAAAAGTGCACTTCGACAGTACAATCTGCGGGCGCCCCCGTGCTCCCGGGCGCCCCCTGCGCTGTGGGCGCCCCCATGCGCAGCCATCGAACCACAAGCCGTCGAAGCCAGAAGATAGAACTTGACCCGGTCAATCCGGGCGCCCCGAGTCCTCCGGGCGCCCCGGTCAAAGCGGATCCAGAAGGATCAGACGCGACCGAGCCTTTGACGGATCGAAGGCCACGTGGGGGGCGCCCCCGACGTCCCGGGCGCCCCCAGGCCCTATATAAAGGCCCCTCGACCAAGGCTTCTTTACAACACTGCTTCCAACGCCTCAAAGTTCTTCTACGCTCGCGCCTTGCTCCGGAAACGCTTCACTTCGAGCCGACGACTTCCTGCTGCCCCGAAAGAGTCGACCTACTTCGGACGTCGGTAAAAAGAAGAACTTAATTTTTTTATATATTTTATTGCATCTAATTACTTGAAAGTGTGGGGTTGTCACACTTTCAATTCTTTTGTACTCGCCTTCTCTATCGGTGTTTACCGGTAGAGAGTTTTAGTGAATTGCCCAACGGAAAGGTCCGAGGGACCTGGGCCTTCGAGTATGAGTCGCCGAAGGCTCCGAACGAAGTAAAACTCGTTCGTGTTTGTGTGTTTGTTTTTGTTTTATAATCGTTTCTTTCGTTTCTGCTGTGCACGCTTTTTAAAGCGCTCAAATTTTTTTAAAACGCACGTGATTCACCCCCCCCCCCCCTCTCACGTGCATCGATCCTACAAGTGGTATCAGAGCCTGGTACGCTCTGTATCGGTGCAACCACCATAAGAGCCGGGGGAAATCCAGTTTTTTTTCAATTTTTGGTTTTTCGCTACACTTAATCTAAATTAGGTATTGTTGCCTAGATTTGGATTATTTTTTTCGTTCGTTTGATTTTACTTGAATTTGGTGCAACACCATTTCGAGTCGCTCTTTCTCTCTCTTCTCCTTTTCCTACCGCACTACTAATCCAAGACCCAGTCTTGGGATATTTTTTTCTACTTTTATTTCGTGTGCACAGAATTTAAATGGCCCAAGGTGAAGGCTATAGCACTGCCCGCCCTCCCCTCTTTAATGGGGAAGACTTTCCCTACTGGAAGAGAAGGATGGAGGTGTATCTGAAGACCGACATGGATCAGTGGTTCGCAGTTCAAACAGGCTACACACCGCCAATGGATGAGGGAAATAATGCTCCACTGAAGCCCGACAGATGGAACCCGGAGATGAAGAAAAAGGCTCAGACTGAGTTCAAAGCTCAGAACACCCTCCAGTGCGGACTTACCAAAGAGGAGCTAAATAGAATTGGACCAACCGACTCGGCGAAGGAGCTATGGGACAAATTAACAGAATTACATGAAGGCACTTCTGATGCGAAGGTAACAAAGAGAGATCTATTATTAAATAAATTATTTAACATAAAAATGCAGGAAGGAGAATCAGCAAGTCAACTCCACGCCCGGATTAAGAACATATTGAATGGACTCCACATGATCGGGCACAAACAGGAGAACCGGGACATCATAAGGTATGCGTTAAATGCGTTCCCTAGAAATTCACTATGGGCATCTATTATAGATGCCTATAAAATTTCTAGGAACCTCTCAAAAATTAATCTGGATGAATTATTTTGTGAATTAGAGCTGCATGAGCAAACTAACGCCAAGGTCGAGAAAGGGCTAGCTTTATTTGCAGGTTCACCAAAAGAAGCCAAATCAAAGAGAAAAATTCAAGAAGAACCTGAAAATGAGTCAGACTCTGGCTCAGATGAAGAAGAACAACTGGTGAACTTGGTAAGAAAAATGTTCACCAGAAGGAAGAACAAATTTTCAAAGAAAGATATTCAAAAGGTAATGAAGTCCTCCAGCACTGAAGGTAAAAGCAAAATGATCTGCTTCGGCTGTAACAGAAAAGGACACTTCAAACATGAATGCCCTTACAAGAAGGAGGACCAACCCACTAAGAACAAAAAGAAGAAGGCTCTTCAAGCCACGTGGGATGAAAGCTCGGACGATTCCGACGATGAACAACCGAAGAACGCAAGCTACCTCGCACTGATGGCAACCGGACCAGAATCGGACTCGGAGCAAGACGAGGATTCCGAATACGAGTCGAGCCAAGAGATCAGACTATTTTCAGACGGCTCTACTAAGGTATATTTAGATTCAGTGAATGAAAAGTTCTTTAAAATTATTTCTGTCTTAAATAAAAAATTGCTTGCATCTGAATCTAGAAATTACCAGCTCCTTAAGGAAAATCAAGACCTTAAGGAGCAATTAATTAATATCAAAACATTAACTGAACAAACTCAAAATCAAAAATTAATTGAGCTTGAAACTGAAAACTCAACCCTAAAGGGCGAAGTCCTAAAACTTAAGGATCTACTAGCAACTTTCACAACCCGATCCAAGAACCTTGACCTTATTCTTGGATCACAAAAGGGCATGTACAACAAATCTGGGATAGGATATAAATCAAGATCGAACCAAAGATCATTTATCTCCTTTATCCACCCCCGCAAAAATCAACGAAAAGCGTGGGTTCCGAAAGCTTATCTAACAAAGCAAGTAGGTCAGAATCAATTTTATGTCCCAAAAAGGGACATCCATTACATTGACCCTAGACACCCAGTCTACAATTTAGGGGGAGGCTCCAAACTAGTTGGCACCTCAAAATCAGCCTTTGCCCAGGTGGGCACTTAGGACTAGCTTCAAAGTTAATTTGACTCTTGTACTATTTAGTACCAGGGTTTTCAATGAGTAAGTTAAAAGTCCAACTTCTTTAAGCGGCTTTGCCTAGAAAATGGTTGTTGCTCCAATAAGGCTTCGGCCAAAGAAGGCCACTGTGCCTCGCCATGGCCTGGAAGCCAATTATTGAAGTGTACTTTTAAATTACTACTTGTTAAATTTGGATCTAACACAAGGTCAAGTTAACTTTTCTAAACAAACTCAAAATCATCTCACAAAATCATAGGACCCCCTTGATTGATGACTTAGATCGAGTGAGATGAATAAGGATAACCAAATTCAAATTATTGATTGATAACTCAACTTTCAAATTAAAATTCAAATTCAAAAAATAAAATTCAAATTCAAAAATTAAAATTCAAATTCAAATTCAAAAATTCAAATTCAAATTCAAAAATTCAAATTCAAATTCAAATTCAAATTAAAAAATTCAAATTCAAAAATTCAAATTCAAATTCAAAAAATAAAATTCAAATTCAAATAAAATTCAAATTCAAAAATAAAAATCAAATTCAAAATCAAAATTAACATAACTCAAATTTAAAATTCAAACTCAAGTTTTTAAATCTTCTTAAATTTTTTTTAAAATTCAAAAACTTAACCTAAGGTCTAAACCTTTTACTTAACTGTAGGAAAACAAATGGATCATTGACAGTGGATGCTCCAGACACATGACTAGGGATCCCACCAAATTTACAGAACTCAAGTACAAAAGACTAGGGACCGTTGCTTTTGGAAACAACGGTAAACTTAAGGTAATTGGCCTAGGCAATATTGAACTTGAGTCTGATTTCATAATAACAAATGTATTACTTGTTGAAAATTTCAACTTCAATTTACTAAGCATTAGCCAATTGTGTGACACTGGTTATAAGGTTAGGTTCCTATCCAATGAATGTCTGATCAAACACAATGACAACCCAAACATCACACTTAGAGGACTTAGGCACAATAACATTTATGAAATTAAGTTAACCTGTCCCTTAGAAAACTGCCTCTTAACCCATAAGGATGAGACTTGGCTCTGGCATAGGAGACTTTCACACACTCACTTCAGAAAACTACCTAAACTAAATGGTTTAGTTAGAGGCCTACCAAAGTTATCTAACCTTGAGTCAACCTTATGTAATGCTTGTCAACAAGGAAAACCAAACTA
>JAGFNQ010002328.1:114823-184627 GCA_024364735.1 Boesenbergia rotunda
GGCAAAATTGACCCAACACTATTTGTTAAAACCCTAAAAAATGATATTTTTGTAGCCCAAGTATATGTAGATGATATAGTATTTGGCTCAACTAACTCAGACTTTTTACAAGATTTCACAACGATAATGGAAACTGAATTTGAAATGAGTTTAGTAGGTCAATTAACTTTTTTTTTAGGGCTACAAATAAAACAGACCAGTGAGGGTATCTTTGTCTATCAACAAAAATACACAAAAGAACTACTTAGAAAATTTGGAATGGATAATACAAAAGAGATTAAGACACCAATGGCTACCAATCAAACTATAGATAGTGACCCAAAAGGCAAAACTATTGACCTTAAGTACTATAGAAGTGCTATAGGAAGCCTACTTTACTTAACTGCAAGTCGACCTGATATTCTTTTTGCAGTTAGTATGTGTGCTAGGTATCAAACATGTGCTAAAGAGTCATACCTAACCCTAGTTAAAAGAATATTTAGGTACCTTAAAGGAACAGAAAGATTAGGAATTTGGTACCCTAGAACAGCCCAGTTTGAGCTTATTGGATATTCTGACTCAGACTATGCTGGCTGTAAACTGGACAGAAAAAGTACCAGTGGTGGATGCCAACTTCTAGGACCCTCACTAGTTAGTTGGTTTAGTAGAAAACAACACTGTGTTGCCCTATCCACCACTGAAGCTGAGTACATAGCTATGAGTGAGTGTGTAGCCCAACTACTCTGGATGATGCATACCCTAAAGGACCTTCACTTAGATTTTAAACAAGTCAAAATTTTTATAGATAACCTAAGTTCAATCAATTTAACCAAAAACCCAATCCACTACTCTAGGACCAAACATATAGAAATCAAACACCATTTTGTCAGAGATCATGTAAATAAAGGAGAAATTGAACTTAACCATGTTGAATCTAAGTCTAACCTAGCTGATATATTTACCAAACCACTTCCTGAATCTGAATTTAGCAACTTAAAAAGGTTAATAGGAATGTGTGTTATAGACTAGGACTGACCTGATAAGCTTAAGTTGACTCTTGGTTTAACTAATTAAGCTTGTGAGTTTAAAAACATGGATCTTTCAAACTTGTTTTTCAAAAGTTTATTGTCTTTCAAAATTTAACTTAAACACGGACTTTTCAAACTTGTTTTTTAAGAACTTTATTGTCTTTCAAAATTTGATTTTCAAAACTGGCAGACTTAGCCTAAGCTTGACCCCTAGAATTGCATGAACCTATAGATTTAGGTAGCCGCATCTCACAAAACACATTAGGATTAACTTGTTTGTGTTTGCAAAAACATAGAACGGTTGTGAGATGCATAGGACACTGCCTGGACTTCCGAATGCTTAAGTCAGTGCATCACAGTAAGTCTGGGCGTAAAATACCAACATTACAGTGATCAAGTCAAGTAGTCTTGCACTAAAATCTGAGCTAGACATTATTACTTGACTTGACTAACCCAGTGAACACTACTATCATCTAGATAGTTAGTCAGTAACTAGAGTTAGACACATGAAAAGGGACCACAATCATTACTTGGTCCAGGGGGAGCTGAGGTCAAAATACTTTTTCAAAATGTCATTTTTGACAAAACACATTTGAAAATTTTGATAAAAGTTGATAAAGATTGAGAGGGAGTTCCAGCTAATCCCTAAAAACATTTTTTTATTAAGATTGATATTATATTTTCAGAAAAAAAAAAATCTTTTGAAAGAAAATTTTTTGTTGTGAGCTAAGTAAATAGATTTAAGACTAGTTTATTTCTAACACTTAGCCTATATTTCTACTCCCTTAAACTTGTTATGCTTATATTTTTTTGATGAATGACAAAGGGGGAGAGTTGGGTAAAAGGGTTAGAAAATTGCAAACAGCATGCTTATTTCACATTTACTTATCTCTGCTTTCTTGTGTGCTGAAACTTTCATACCTATGCTTGTGTTATATTATTTGCATGTTTATGCAAGTTCATATCTGCTGTTTTTTCTAACTTTAACCTGAGTTGTCAATACATCAAAAAGGGGGAGATTGTTGGTGCAGTTTACACTAACGGTCAAACTCGGGTTTTGATGTATGACAAAGTGGTTAAAGTTAGGGTTGTTGGTATTTAACCTCTTTACTAAGTGTGCAGGGTTGAAAGACTTAGGACCAGACACCAGGCTGAAGTCCAGGATGGTTGAGTCCTGGCGGGAAGTCCAGTTGGGTCCGCGGGACCTGACAACTGGCTGAAGACCAAGTTGGTTGAGACTTGGCAGGAAGACCAGGGTGGTTGAGCCTTGGCAGAAAGTCCTGGTGGGTCAAGAAGTCAAGTAAAGCTGCACAAAGGGTAAGTGAGGTAAGTCACTGGAGGAGCGAACCAGTGAGGATGCGTTCCCCGTCGAGGGAACAGCAGGCGTCGGTTCGACCTAGGGCTCCATTTTGGAGACCAAAGTCAGAACCAAGACAGCTAAGGCTATATAAATCTAATAATTTATTATGTTATTGTGTTTTGGACTAACCCTGGATGCAGGACCGAAGGAACGTGAGTCTGCAGCTCAGAGTGCCTCAAAGAAGTGAGGCAACTGCTGACCAGGGCGCCCGGAGTGTCCCGGGCGCCCCCAAGGTGAACACCAAACACACAATCACAAAATGCGCCTCGACAGTACAAGCTGCGGGCGCCCCTGTGCTTCCGGGCGCCCCCTCTGCTCCCGGGCGCCCCCTGCGCTGCGGGCGCCCCCATGCGCACACCTCGAACCGAAACACCGCGAAGCCAAGGAGATAGAACTTTGACCCGGTCAATCCGGGCGCCCCGAGCGCTCCGGGCGCCCCGGTCAAAGCAGATCCAGAGGATCAGACGCGACCGAGAGCCCTGCGGATCAGAGGCCACGTGGGGGGCGCCCCGGACGTCCCGGGCGCCCCCAGGCCCTATATAAAGGGCCCTCGACCCCATGCTTCGTACAACACTGCTTCCAACGCCTCAAAGTTCTTCTACGCTCGTGCCTTGCTCCGGAAACGCTTCACTTCGAGCCGACGACGTCCTGCTGCCCCGAAAGAGTCGACCTACTCCGGACGTCGGTAAAAAGAAGAACTTAATTTTTTAATATATATTTTATTGCATTTAATTACTTGAAAGTGTGGGGTTGTCACACTTTCAATTCTTGTGTACTCGCCTACTCTATCGGGGTTTACCGGTAGAGAGTTTTAGTGGATTGCCCAACGGAAAGGTCCGAGGGACCTGGGCCTTCGAGTAGGAGTCGCCGAAGGCTCCGAACGAAGTAAAACTACCTGTGTCGTTTGTATTGGTTTTTCGTTCGTGTTTTATTCTTTCCGCTGTGCACGCTTTTTAAAGCACTCTGATTTTTTAAAAGTCACGTGATTCACCCCCCCCTCTCACGTGCATCGATCCTACAGAAGCAAACTTAACAAAACTGCAGAAACAGAGAATACAAACCAAGGATCGCTAACAAAGATCGTTTACAATGTTCGGGGATAACTTGCCCCTACTCCTTGGCGTGCCCGTGAGGTGGGCGATCCCTTGATCGTCGGCAGATCAAGCCCCGGTGAACACCGGATATCAAGCGCCTCCTTCTCGGTGGAGTAACCTCTCCACAAGCTGTCTCAGTAGATGAATACAAGATTAAGCACACGAGACACTCGAGAAGGGAGGCTCACAAAGCTCTCACAGGAATGCAACAAGATCGCTCAAGAACAAAGCAACAGAGAGCACGAACACAGCCCAGCAACAACTTCCCAAGTTTTCTGTCTGTCTCTTGTTCGCCTCGGCTCCTCTGCTTCCAGCTTCGTCACTTAAGCTCTGCTCACCATCACAAGCTTCATCAGCATCCACTGAGCCAGCCTGAACCCACTGACCTCCCTGAGCACTCAGTCCACTGAAGACCTCCTCTCCAGCTGAGCCTCCGTCAGTCGCCAGCTGCGTCAGTTGCCCGTTGAAACCTGAGAATGAGAAACAGCCAAACCTGCTCAACGAAAAGCCTCCCATTGACCCTCCTTGAGTGTTTGAATCACCTGCTATCACCTGCACACTCCAACAGAGGCTTAGCAATGCATATCAAAACATATCAGCAGTGTATCAGAGAATCGGCAGTGAAAACAGACTTCTGACAGCATATTTGAATTAAAGTTCTGCTCCTGATCGGTCCCCAGACCGATCAGGGAGGAGCCTGATCGGTCACCAGACCAATCCAGCAGTTTCTGCACACTCCTGATTGGTCCCCAGACCAATCAGGCTCCTGCCTGATCGGTCACCAGACCAATCAGGCTCCAGCCTGATCGGTCACTAGACCAATCAGGCTTGAGTGAACAGTGATTCTTTAATCAAATCCTAAGTCTCTGATCGGTCACCGGACCGTTCTGGACCTGATTAGCAAGGGAACTCAACTCACTGTTCGCTCCCTGATCGGTCACCAGACCGATCAGGAGCTGTGCAGTGAGTGAAACACACACTCCCTGATCGGTCACCAGACCGATCAGATATCGCTGGATCGGTCACCAGACCGATCCACGAAGGAGCAGCGTGTCAACTCCCTGATCGGTCACCAGACCGATCCAGGGACGCAGACCTAGCCTTCCAAGCTAGGATTTCATTCACCTTAGCCCTCCAAGCTAAGGATTTTTCAATCTAACTCTCCAAGTTGGGAATTTGCACCTAACCCTCCAAGTTAGGACTTTTCACCTAGCCCTCCAAGCTAGGACTTTTCACCTAGCCCTCCAAGCTAGGACTTTTCACCCAACCCCTCCAAGTTAGACCCTCATCCAACCTAGCCCTCCAAGCTAGGCACCTGACCCTCCAAGCCAGGACTTTTTCACCTAATTCTCCAGGATGGGAATTTGCACCTAACCCTCCAAGTTAGGACTTTTCACCCAACCCTTCCGAATTAGGACTTTTCCAACCTAGCTTCACTCACTAGGACCTGGCTTCACTCACCAGGGTTTTGGTCACCCGGCTTCACTCACCGGGACCCGGCTTCACTCACCGGGATTTCAACCTAGCTTCACTCACCGGGATTTTCATCACCTGGCTTCACTCACCAGGACCCGGCTTCACTCACCGGGATTTCTCACACCTAACCCTCCATGTTAGGATTTCAATCAACCCGTGCCTAATCACTGATCAGGACTTAACCATAATTAGCTCAACCAAACTTAAATCATTGTCAAACACCAAAACAACAACCGGGCCAGACTGCATCAACAATCTCCCCCTTTTTGTTGTTTGACAACTCGATTTAAGTTTAGGTATCAATCAATTGATGTTCGTTCAATTCTCATAAGGGAATCATGATCCTCCCCCTATAATAACCATAAACTTAATCAGCCATTTTCTCCCCCTTTGTCAAACATCGAAAAGGGTATGGTTATTAAGTTTTAAACATAACTCCCCCTCAAACACGGGTCTCTCCCCAAATCCAAAATGATCAAGGTTAAGTTTTGAATTGCACATGACAACATATACAAAATTATATCATGGTCAAACATGTATATGTTTCATATGACAAGTAAGTCAAAGGATGATTTTATTTCTGATTTATCTATGAACGATCAATTTTTAGAAAAATTTCTGAAATTCTGATTCGTTCAAGATCGGACTGTAATAACACTTGGACTTCCATGTGAAGACATATACAGAAGTATATCATGGTCAAATACGTATATGCTTCATTGGACAAGTAAGGAATGCAACTGTATCTGAAATATAGTCCTGATTGGCCTCCGTGACCAACCAGGTCTGTTGATTACGTGATACAGAAGTATATCTGATTAGTCTGGGGAACGATCAAATTTCAGAAAAATTCCTGAAACTCTGATACATTCCTGATCAGACTGCATTAACAATTGGCATTCCATAACAGGGGTGTAGACTCTATTAATATTCGACATTTCAGAAACATTTCTGAAACACGACATTAAAAACAAGAGTCATGACTCAACAAACCATTTCTTATGAATTTGAACATTCCAACATAGGTTTGTATCAAATCACTTGAACAAATTTGTGCTCCCTTAGTACTAGGTTTGTACCAATGGATGATCAAATGTGTTTCAATTGTAATCGGTTTGTATCAGATTTGTGTGTTGTATGATCATTAAACTGATACAATTCGACAAGAAGATATTGGTTTGAGGAGGTTTTGGATCAATTTGGAACGATCGGGGAGTTCCTTGATCAGAGTTGGTCTGATCAGTCACCAGACCGATCAGAATCACCCCTGATCGGTCGATGGACCGATCAGGTCTGGTACAGAATGGTTTCTGAAACTGATCAGTTTCAGAAACGAGTTTGTTTCAACTCTAAACCATAATACAATCATATTTAACTCCTAACAGTGTTCCTTTAAACAACAATAATGTTTCTTTAACCAAAGAAAACAACATGATTTGCATTTCTTTAACTAACATGTATATTATCGAATCATGCAACATCTCCAATATATCTTGAGAATAAAACTCATAAATACAAAGTTTAAAACATGATTCCAGAAAACATGGTAAATTCGAAAGGATCAACATATGATTAGATTTCAAAAACATGCCTATATAACACCAGTATCAAGGCATGATCAAGTTTCATGATACAAAAGATGGGATCAAATTTTCAAATCATGCTCATATAACATTAGTATCAAGGTATGATTAAGTTCCCAAATTTTATCAAGTTCATTTACCATCAGAAGCAACACTAAGTGTGAAGGCCTTGAATACATGCCAATTCTTTTGATTCATTTCAAGAAAACACTGAACCTAGACCTTAAGTTCATGTTTTTGTCTAATGATGTATTGTGAGATTTTCAATGTGTCCATACTTGTTCTTTAGCATGCATCCATGTTCTACAACACTATTTGAGTCAAAACATGATGGTGTTCTCTAAGCATGAAATTGAGTATCAAAACATGATTGTATCAAAGCATGATCATATCAAGAAACTTTAGTTTGATACAAGGGAATCACTAGGTCATAGAAGGTTAAACAGTGAATTTTAAAACTCATGGTGATGCCTTATGAGATTTTCATAATGATCAGCCCAAACTATATGTTCATCTTGTTCTTAAACATGCATTCATGTGCTATAACACATACAAGATACTCATGGCATACTTGGGCTTGAGATAAGACATTTCATAAACCATAACTTGCATGAAAACACAAATTGCAGTAAAACATAAATTGCTACAAGAAAACCAATTATTTGAAGCAGTTCATGGCAAGAGCAAATTATGTGTGAATCTAAACCCTTCATGCTATATATAAAAATAATTTCCAAGGCTTGTTGACTTATTTTGAAACTAGTGTAACTTTAGCCTTGGGTTTGGAGCACCACTTATCAACAACCTATGTTGATATATGCTCCCCCTCAAACAATGCTTATACAATTCGAAATATGGAGGTTTTAGGTACCCAAATTTTGGGACCTAATGCATCAACAATGAGGGACTTAGGCACCCATGCCTTAATCAATTTCTTTCTAACCTTTTGAACCCTAGAATCATTTGATGATCTAAATTGGGTTCTTGACATTAATGATACAAAGGTTGGTTCCTTAGGTCGGTAACCTATACCGGCCTTATTGTAAACCGCCCTTTGGGAATTGAGTATCATGTCTAAGGTTTTGGAGCTAGATGAGAATTTCTCAAGAACATTCTTGAGATTTTCAACTTCGCTCTTTAAGTCCTTATTGTCATTCTCAAGGGTCTTAACATGCAAGTCATCAATTACCTCATCCTTAGAGGTTTTTAAATGTTCTACCTCCAATTTCAAAGATTTAACTTTGGCGTTAGATTTTTTAAGCATCTTAGTTAGACATGCGATGGCTCGATAGCACTTATCTAACTCGGGAGAAATTACCTCTTCATCATCCGAAGATGATGAAGGCGCGGTTGAGGAGCTTCTCGATTCGTTATCACTCTCCTCCTTTGAATCTTCTAGTGCCACTAGAGCCACGTGACAATGGATGCCCTCCTCCTTCTTCTTCTTGTTGTCACCTGTCACACAAGCAAACCCTTTCTCTTTGGGGCCTTGGTTAGAGATCTCATGTAATTCCATTTCACAAAATAGATCTTCTAACTTAACAAGAGATAAATCCTTAGAAACCTTGTAAGCATCCACCATGGATGACCACAAAGTACTCCTAGGGAAGGCTTTGAGTGCATACCTCACTAGGTCTCTATTTTCTACCTTTTCATTTATGGAGTGGAGACCATTCAACACTTCTTTAACCCGTCCATGGAGTTCACTTACCATTTCATTTTCTCCCATGGTGAGGTTTTGAAGTTGGCTGTGAAGGAGATCCTTCTTGGCTGTCCGGGTGTCTTGAGTTCCTTCATGGAGCTCAAGGAGTTTGTTCCATAGGTCTTTGGCAGAGGTGAAGGTGCCAACCTTGATTAACTGGTCCTTGGACATTCCGCACTGCAGGGTAACCACAGCTTTGGCATTTGCTTCACCCTTTCTAATTTGCTCAGCCGACCAATATGAGAAATCGAGGTCCCTGCCTTCGGCATCCCTTGGAGGGATGAAACCTTCTTTGACCGAGAACCACATGCACATGTTGATCTTCAAATAAAACTCCATTCTTGACTTCCAATATGAAAAATCAGTGCCGTCGAGGAATGGAGGTCGGTTTGTGCTCAATCCTTCTCTTCCAGCCATCTTATTGAGAACTCTCGGTTGTTAAGCCGTAAACAGAGCACCAAGCTCTGATACCACTTGTTGGGAATGAGATGGCTATAGAGGGGGGGGGTGAATATAGACATCCACAATTTCTAGGCTCTTTTCGAATCTTCTCTGCACTTAAGTTAGTAGCAGCGGAAACAAAACAAAGGCAGAGAAGCAAACTTAACAAAACTGCAGAAACAGAGAATACAAACCAAGGATCGCTAACAAGGATCGTTTACAAGGTTCGGGGATAACTTGCCCCTACTCCTTGGCGTGCCCGTGAGGTGGACGATCCCTTGATCGTCGGCAGATCAAGCCCCGGTGAACACCGGATATCAAGCGCCTCCTTCTAAGTGGAGTAACCTCTCCACAAGCAATCTCAGTAGATGAATACAAGATTAAGCACACGAGACACTCGAGAAGGGAGGCTCACAAAGCTCTCACAGGAATGCAACAAGATCGCTCAAGAACAAAGCAACAGAGAGCACGAACACAGCCCAGCAACAACTTCCCAAGTTTTCTGTCTGTCTTTTGTTCGCCTCGGCTCCTCTGCTTCCAGCTTCGTCACTTAAGCTCTGTTCACCATCACAAGCTTCATCAGCATCCACTGAGCCAGCCTGAACCCACTGACCTCCCTGAGCACTCAGTCCACTGAAGACCTCCTCTCCAGCTGAGCCTCCGTCAGTCGCCAGCTGCGTCAGTTGCCCGTTGAAACCTGAGAATGAGAAACAGCCAAACCTGCTCAACGAAAAGCCTCCCATTGACCCTCCTTGAGTGTTTGAATCACCTGCTATCACCTGCACACTCCAACAGAGGCTTAGCAATGCATATCAAAACATATCAGCAGTGTATCAGAGAATCGGCAGTGAAAACAGACTTCTGACAGCATATTTGAATTAAAGTTCTGCTCCTGATCGGTCCCCAGACCGATCAGGGAGGAGCCTGATCGGTCACCAGACCAATCCAGCAGTTTCTGCACACTCCTGATTGGTCCCCAGACCAATCAGGCTCCTGCCTGATCGGTCACCAGACCAATCAGGCTCCTGCCTGATCGGTCACCAGACCAATCAGGCTCCTGCCTGATCGGTCACCAGACCAATCAGGCTTGAGTGAACAGTGATTCTTTAATCAAATCCTAAGTCTCTGATCGGTTACCGGACCGTTCTGGACCTGATTAGCAAGGGAACTCAACTCACTGTTCGCTCCCTGATCGGTCACCAGACCGATCAGGAGCTGTGCAGTGAGTGAAACACACACTCCCTGATCGGTCACCAGACCGATCAGATATCGCTGGATCGGTCACCAGACCGATCCACGAAGGAGCAGCGTGTCAACTCCCTGATCGGTCACCAGACCGATCCAGGGACGCAGACCTAGCCTTCCAAGCTAGGATTTCATTCACCTTAGCCCTCCAAGCTAAGGATTTTTCAATCTAACTCTCCAAGTTGGGAATTTGCACCTAACCCTCCAAGTTAGGACTTTTCACCTAGCCCTCCAAGCTAGGACTTTTCACCTAGCCCTCCAAGCTAGGACTTTTCACCCAACCCCTCCGAGTTAGACCCTCATCCAACCTAGCCCTCCAAGCTAGGCACCTGACCCTCCAAGCCAGGACTTTTTCACCTAATTCTCCAGGATGGGAATTTGCACCTAACCCTCCAAGTTAGGACTTTTCACCCAACCCTTCCGAATTAGGACTTTTCCAACCTAGCTTCACTCACCAGGGTTTTGGTCACCCGGCTTCACTCACCGGGATTTCTCACACCTAACCCTCCATGTTAGGATTTCAATCAACCCGTGCCTAATCACTGATCAGGACTTAACCATAATTAGCTCAACCAAATTTAAATCATTGTCAAACACCAAAACAACAACCGGGCCAGACTGCATCAACAATCTCCCCCTTTTTGTTGTTTGACAACCCGATTTAAGTTTAGGTATCAATCAATTGATGTTCGTTCAATTCTCATAAGGGAATCATGATCCTCCCCCTATAATAATCATAAACTTAATCAGTCATTTTCTCCCCCTTTGTCAAACATCGAAAAGGGTATGGTTATTAAGTTTTAAACATAACTCCCCCTCAAACACGGGTCTCTCCCCAAATCCAAAATGATCAAGGTTAAGTTTTGAATTGCACATGACAACATATACAAAATTATATCATGGTCAAAAAGGGGGAGATTATTGGAGCAATCGGCCCTAAGATGGTCCGGAGTGACCATAGGATTTGATGTTTGGGCAAAGGGTTTAAGTTAGGTTTTCCCTTGTTTTCTTATATGTGTATGTTGAGTGTGCAGGTTGTATATGTTACACATATAGACTTGACTGGACGGTCTCGGTACGGTGAAGGTTGGCATGGAGGTAAGCTGGAGGCTTGCGTGCGCATCCGAGGGACCTTGGTGAGCAGGGACAATGAGCTGATGGGCACGGACTTTGAGGCATGCGTGAAGGATGGCATGGAGGCAAGCTGGAGGCTTGCGTGCATCCGAGGGACGGGAGCCGAAGATGAAGAGGGCGCGAAGGCAACAGTCGAGGCTGCGGAGGAGGAGTCAGTCGAGTCGTGAGGGTACGAGTGCTGTGTGATTGTACTCGGGAAAGTCCTAGGGTCGAGTGCTGAGAGATGTGTACTCGGGAAGGGAAACCCTAGGTGTGTGAGTAGGGCAGTCGACTGCCATTGTGGCAGTCAACTGGTAAAACTCACAGAATGGTCTCAGGCCTGGACCAGTCAACTGCCCTGGGAGCAGTCGACTGGTAGGTGGCTGGTGAGTTGGCTAAAATTCGAACGTTGGGGTGCAACGGTTGAATTTTGCTGGCACCAGTCGACTGCCCTTGGAGCAGTCGACTGGTGGTGAGGGTTTGATAACCATCATTTTGTTGATTATTTTCGGCTCTAAAATCTATGTTTGATCCATATTTTATATGCTTAAGTTTGCAATTTTATTAGTTTTCATGTATTTTCCCCATTTTGGCATTTAATTCAAATCTGTGTATATTTGGGATATTTTTGGCACTAAATTTGAATATTATTTTGTAGGCATCAATTGATCACGGACTGCTTGATTGAACCCAGACTGAACTTTGACTGAACCCGACTGCTGGCTGGAATTCAACTAATTGACTGAACCCAAGAGCTGGATCAGAGCTAAACTCAAGCTGAGCCGAACTCAGGGCTGAATCAAATCACGGAAGCTGGTTGGCTGAACCATTTGCTGAGCTGAACCCAAACACAGCTGCTGAACCCAAGCTGGATTGAGCCAATTGCTGAACCTGGATCGAACTCAAGTGAGGAAGAGCGCCCGATCGCTTTCCTCTGGCTCACACACATCCGACTCGACTGGTTCGCGAGGAAGAAAAGGGGAAACACGCGACCTAGGTTCTTCATCGACTCCACACGCAAGCTCGCGGCGATTCTTCGTCTCCACCGCTTCATCGCCGCCGCAAGCTAGGGGTAGGGGTTCCAACCCTAGCCGGCCGGAGCTCCGATCAACCTAGACGAGGGGTTCTCGTCTCAACGATCCACGTCCACCTCTTCTCTTTCGGGGTTCGGAGAGAAGAGAGTAAAGGTTCTCTTTCGGGGTTCGGAGAGACGCCATCCATTTCCTTCACCGCACGCCACCGGACGAAGCTAGGGCTTTGGGGGTTCCGAGCTCTAGTCGACTCCATCCGCCTTCCACCATAGCTGACGACTTCAAGGTAGGGCTTTGGGGGTTTCGAGCTTCAGCCAAACGTAGCCGTCGCAGCCATCCATCTCCACCGCAGCTTTCTCTTTCGGGCAATTATTTTTAATTTCAGCACAGCTTCTTCCTTGTTCCATTTCCGGCAGAAATTCCTTCACCCAGCCTTCATTGGATTAGATCCGCAGCTTCTTCCATTTTTGGCACTTCTTCATCAGATTAGATCCAGATCATCACTGCACACAGTTCACCCTGCGTAGAAGTTCTTCATAGCTTCAATTCCAGCAATTTCCTCTTCACAGGGCCGAGTGCCAACAGCTGATTACCTTATCCAATTCCGGCAGCAGATTTTTTGATAGCATGTTATTCCTTACAGCAACTCTTCCTTTCAGCTGAACGACAACAGTTTTTCTCATCACAGCAGCTTCATCATCAGAATAGGGGTTTAATTGTGTTGTTAGTTGTTAATTGTTCTTAATTGAGTTGTTGTGATAGATTGTTAAGTGTTTGTATTGATGGAATCTCCCCAATTCAAATTGCACTTATTTGTAGCCAATTACAACATGCCTATCATGTGTTCGATTGAATGCTCCTTAGAACAGTTAATTTCAATTGTGATGTTTCTTAGTTGATTAACTCTTGTTTTGAGTTGTTTTTCCTATTGCTTTAGGTTACATGATTTTATTTGAATGCAATTAAGTTAGGATTAGATTAGATTTCTTCAATGTTGTAGTTTGCTTTGTGTTTAGTTTCTTAATGCTTTATTTCAAGTTGTGCTTTCTTTATTGCAATCGTAGTCTGGTTAATTTAGATTTCTTTATCTGCATTGTCCTTCCTTAATTAGAATTAGGTTTCATACTTGCTCTGTTATTCATTTCGTAGTCCTAGCTCTTAAATCCAAAACCCAGTTTCATATCCCAAAACCCAAAAGCAATAAGATTCAACCATGAGAATTATCATGCATTAACTACATTCGTTGGGAGACGACTCGAGTTACTCTATGCTACATTAGTTTAGAGGAATTCGGTACTTAAATTGTATTTGAAACCGTGACACGACAAAAACGGTTATCAAATTTGGCGCCGTTGCCGGGGAATGTAGTGGTGCTTGATAATTATATCTTTTGATTCTATTCTTGATTGCTTATTCTTTTATATATGGTTGCTGCCATTTTGTTTGTTTTTGGTCAGGACTGCAGGTGGTTATCTTGGGAGTTTGAGAATCTATTGAAAATTGTTTCTATTCATTCGAGCAGTTCCATGGCAGAGTACCAGTATTTTCAGAATTTCCAGCAGCCTTGTCAGAATTTGCAGCAACCTTACCAACAAAATTTTCAACAACCATTTAATCAGCCACCCTAGCAGTTTCAACCATGTCAGCAAGATTTCCAGTTTCAAGGTCAGAATTTTCAGCAAGACACTCAGAATTTTCAACCTCAAGCATTTCAGCAATTCAATCAACAATGTCAGCCCCAACTTCAGAATTTTCAGAACAATAATTTCCAGCAACATCATCCTTGCTATCAACCCAATTTTCAGCAGTTTAATCAACCTGTTCAACCAGCTGAGCAGCCCCAACTATTTGATTTTCAGAATTCACAGCCTATTCATGATCTTCAGCAGCCTTTTACTACAATTCAATACCAACAGGAGTTCTACACCAGGCTTCAAAACATTGGAAGACAAATGGAACAATTGGTTGAACAAATGAATCAAATAAATGCCCAAAGATCAGAACAATTAGCTTCTCAAGCTGCTTTTAATTCTGAGAGCCCCGGAGTTGATTTTATCTCAGTTCAAGGTGACCCTAGTGCATTGCCAAATCTTTCTTCAAGTGATCTTGCAAAATTAGAAGAAGAAGAAGAAGTAATCATCAAATATAGGGCACCTACAGCATGCATTCCTCCGGAGACTCCTACTCAAAATCCATTGCCAAATTTTTCAGCTCAAGAAGAAGAAACTGAAGCTCCACAGGACCATTCTAGTCTTTTATTTTGTGATGATAGCATTATTGGTGGTCCTAATTTTTCTAATGTTGTTGTTGCAGATATTACAGGAGAATCATGTAGAGGAGATGATTCCATAGGTGTAGGGGATTGCACTAAGCCCCAGGGACCACCACAAGACTCAGAGAATGAACCAGAAAGTGTAGGGACTTGCATGGTGGAAGCAAGCACCCAAGGATCACCAATTGATTGTCCACCAGAGAGTGAGGCTGAAGAGGAGCATGTACTTGACCAGGAGGAGGCCACAGATACATCTACTATTATAGAACCTTCAGGTATTATCCAGCACGCTCAGGTAAGTATTTCTCCTCTTTGCTCAGAAAAATTCAGCGAGGTACCTAGTACTGATTTTATTGATTCTGATGAATTTATTGATATACCTTGTGTAGAAATTGTTTGTGAAAATCTAATAGAGGTATCAAACATTGATTTCATTGATCGTACTGCATTACTTGATACATCTCTTGTAAATATGGATAGCGGAATAATTTTAGAGGCACCCATAATTGATGTAGTTTGTTATGATGAATCACTTGATACATCTTTTGTGGATATGGATAGTGAAAATTTTTTAGAAGTGCCTGAAATTGATGTTATTTATTTTGATGAATCTCTTGTTATGTCATATGCTGAGGTTGAATGTGAGAAACTTTTGGAGATATCTGATATTGATTTGATTGGCTGTGACATATTACTTGATACACCCTTGATGGAAAATAATTGTGAAATTTCTATTGATGTGCCAGAAATTGATTCCTTTATTTGTGATGAGTTCCTGGATGCAAATTTTGTAGGAAATGATTTTGATAATTTCATTGAGGTACCAGAATTTGATTTAATTGGACATGATGCAGTTTTGGATTTATTTCATGCAGAGACTGAATTTATATCATTTCTTTCTGACCCTGAACGCTTGAGAGAGGTATTACATTGTTTTGCAGGGTCCAGAAGACTCCAGGAGTGGGTGCTCCAACTGAACAGACTTCAACCTCCTGGAAGGACTTCTAAAAGGCAGAAAGAAGGAGGAGATGATTTTACTCTAATTCGAAGAACTCCATTCCTTCCATGGATTTTGAACCTGAATCGCCTTAGGCCACCAGAGAAATTTTTTGTAAAGTTCAAGTGTGGGGGAGTCCTAATTCTCTCAGCCACCCAGACTCCTCCACTACCACGATGGAGGCTACTTCTGGATAGGCTCCGTCCACCAGAATAAAGGGGAGTTTGTTCCTTTACTTTACTTTTCTTGTTTTTCTTTATGTTATACTCACATGTTTGTTTACTTTTATACTTTGCATTTATACTTTGTTTCCTCATTTTGCATTTTGTTTGGCTTTGAATAAATCTTGTTTGATTTCGAGTTGTATCTCCTTACATGTTCCTTTATTATGCTTTGAGAATCATAAAAGATAGTTAAGTCTGATTATCGAGTTTTGGTTTCCTTGGTATGCTTGGGGATATTAATTGCATTTAGTCATTTGTTGTGGTGATAGACTCTATCTTGTTGGATTAAGCATAACATTTTATTGATCATCTAGTGAGGATATTGTCATGCCTATCCTTAATCCTCTTATGTGTGATAGCATTTGTGATACTTGACACTCTAGAACTTGCTTTGATTCTTTTTGAAATTACATTATCATAAGCTTACACAAATATGATAGAGGCAATCTTTCTTGTGGAACTCTTAGTTTTCCCTCTACCTTGCTATTGTTACTAGAGAGCGTTTCACCTATTACCTTCATGTTTCATTGTCTTTCAGATCCTCTCATTGTCACTAGATTATCACTGTCATATCTTTGTTAGCTTGATCTTTCCTTGAGCATTCGATGAAAGCATGGGTGATTGCATGATGAGTACATTTTTATTAGCCTCTGTTATTGTAAGTTTGAGATATATCATGCCTTGTTACATATTTAGTAGTTTTCGCGAGACGCTCAAGTTTTAAGTGTGGGGGGGAGACAAGTGTATATGGACGAATGCTTGTGTGAAAAAAAAAATCTCTCTTTGAAAAAAAAAAGAAAAAAAAAGAAAGAGAGATAGAAAAAAATAATAATAAAGATGAAAAAAAAGAGAAAAGAAAAAAAATCTCTCTATGAAAAAAAAAAATTCCTCAAGCATTCGAGATTGTATTAGTGATGAACAAAAAGGAATATTTTCTTGATGTGTACTCTTTTGATATTATTGCAAAATTCAAGAGTTTTGTTGTTAATCCATACATGCATTTTGAGAGATGTTGTAAGTGGTTGATATGTAGTGCATTGAGAATGTGAAAGGATAATTTTGAGTGTTGGAGGTTTGATCGAGTTGTTTATTTTGGCCTATTGTTTGAGTGTATATATTATGTTAATTACCCCAATGCTCTCATATTCTCTTTGATATTCTTTCATGCTCTCTATGATCTTCTTTGTTATCTACTTTCTTGTTCTCTTGTTAGCACTTGGTTTCATTATTATTCATTGAAAAACCCTCTTGATTTGTGTACTTATGTTATAGTAGTGGAGAAGTAGAAGATAAGCAAGCATATGGTAGTGCAATGTCATGAATGTTTTGAGAGAACTCCACTTCCATATCTGTTATTTTTGTGAGCATCAGTGCATATATCCATCTTGGGAGGTTTTTGTCATGCTTAGTTTATTCAAGTTGATGAAGTTACCATACTTTTGATTTATGTGAGATTTGGAACCATAAATACATGGATGCTTGAGACTTGATGATCTTAAGTAACTTTCTTTTATTATTTCTTTAAGTATTGATAGGGGATGTAATGTTTGGGAGATATATTATTTTCTTTTAGTTTTGTTTACTTGTGCGAGACGCCCAAGAATAAGTGTGGGGGAGTTTGATAACCATCATTTTGTTGATTATTTTCGGCTCTAAAATCTATGTTTGATCCATATTTTATATGCTTAAGTTTGCAATTTTATTAGTTTTCATGTATTTTCCCCATTTTGGCATTTAATTCAAATCTGTGTATATTTGGGATATTTTTGGCACTAAATTTGAATATTATTTTGTAGGCATCAATTGATCACGGACTGCTTGATTGAACCCAGACTGAACTTTGACTGAACCCGACTGCTGGCTGGAATTCAACTAATTGACTGAACCCAAGAGCTGGATCAGAGCTAAACTCAAGCTGAGCCGAACTCAGGGCTGAATCAAATCACAGAAGCTGGTTGGCTGAACCATTTCCTGAGCTGAACCCAAACACAGCTGCTGAACCCAAGCTGGACTGAGCCAATTGCTGAACCTGGATCGAACTCAAGTGAGGAAGAGCGCCCGATCGCTTTCCTCTGGCTCACACACATCCGACTCGACCGGTTCGCGAGGAAGAAAAGGGGAAACACGCGACCTAGGTTCTTCATCGACTCCACACGCAAGCTCGCGGCGATTCTTCGTCTCCACCGCTTCATCGCCGCCGCAAGCTAGGGGTAGGGGTTCCAACCCTAGCCGGCCAGAGCTCCGATCAACCTAGACGAGGGGTTCTCGTCTCAACGATCCACGTCCACCTCTTCTCTTTCGGGATTCGGAGAGAAGAGAGTAAAGGTTCTCTTTCGGGGTTCGGAGAGACGCCATCCATTTCCTTCACCGCACGCCACCAGACGAAGCTAGGGCTTTGGGGGTTCCGAGCTCTAGTCGACTCCATCCGCCTTCCACCATAGCTGACGACTTCAAGGTAGGGCTTTGGGGGTTCCGAGCTTCAGCCAAACGTAGCCGTCGCAGCCATCCATCTCCACCGCAGCTTTCTCTTTCGGGCAATTATTTTTAATTTCAGCACAGCTTCTTCCTTGTTCCATTTCCGGCAGAAATTCCTTCACCCAGCCTTCATTGGATTAGATCCGCAGCTTCTTCCATTTTCGGCACTTCTTCATCAGATTAGATCCGGATCATCACTGCACACAGTTCACCCTACGTAGAAGTTCTTCATAGCTTCAATTCCAGCAATTTCCTCTTCACAGGGCCGAGTGCCAACAGCTGATTTCCTTATCCAATTCCGGCAGCAGATTTTTTGATAGCATGTTATTCCTTACAGCAACTCTTCCTTTCAGCTGACGACAATAGTTTTTCTCATCACAGCAGCTTCTTCATCAGAATAGGGGTTTAATTGTGTTGTTAGTTGTTAATTGTTCTTAATTGAGTTGTTGTGATAGATTGTTAAGTGTTTGTATTGATGGAATCTCCCCAATTCAAATTGCACTTATTTGTAGCCAATTACAACATGCCTATCATGTGTTCGATTGAATGCTCCTTAGAACAGTTAATTTCAATTGTAATGTTTCTTAGTTGATTAACTCTTGTTTTGAGTTGTTTTTCCTATTGCTTTAGGTTACATGATTTTATTTGAATGCAATTAAGTTAGGATTAGATTAGATTTCTTCAATGTTGTAGTTTGCTTTGTGTTTAGTTTCTTAATGCTTTATTTCAAGTTGTGCTTTCTTTATTGCAATCGTAGTCTGGTTAATTTAGATTTCTTTATCTGCATTGTCCTTCCTTAATTAGAATTAGGTTTCATACTTGCTCTGTTATTCATTTCGTAGTCCTAGCTCTTAAATCCAAAACCCAGTTTCATATCCCAAAACCCAAAAGCAATAAGGTTCAACCATGAGAATTATCATGCATTAACTACATTCGTTGGGAGACGACTCGAGTTACTCTATGCTACATTAGTTTAGAGGAATTCAGTACTTAAATTGTATTTGAAACCGTGACACGACAAAAACGGTTATCAGGGTTTCAGCCCGAGTCCTATTTAAAGAGGACTTCGTGGTGGCTGAGATTTTTGATGAGTTTGGTCTTGGTTAAGGACCAAACAGTAGTCTTTGTGCTCAGAGGTTCTCAAGGTGTTGTGGTGAGGTTTCTCCACCCACAAGGAGCGACGAGGGCTAGCCGGAGGTTATCCGGGGAGTGATCCACCGACGGATTCTTGGATTAGTCACCCGGCCGGGGTGGATACCAAGTAAACTCTGATTGTTAGCGTTGTTTGTTCTTTTTATTATTGTTTCCGCTGTGCAACTAACAACGCAGGTACAAGAAAGATCCGTGATTCACTATTCACCCCCCCTATAGTGGACGTAATTGATCCTAACATATTCGACATGCGCGGGTCGTGCACGCACACGAGTTCACTTGGTTTAGTACAAATCCGGGCTCACGCGTGAGAGAGAGCCTCTCCCTTAGCATTTGTTCACAACTATCATGCTTGTGATACAATATAAACCAAACATTTTGCCTTAAAACTCCCAATGTGAGACTAAACCCCACTCACAAGGGAGTCTCTTATTCTTCTCCTCACTTTATATTCAATAGAAAGTTCCAATGTGGGACTAAAGTCCCACCACCTCCCTTTCCATTCACATGATATCCATGATATCCAACAATCCCCCACATTAATGGAAACGTGGTGATAGCATTCAGCAGTTGAGTCGTGTATAGGACAAGTAGGTTTCACCCTTTGAACCTTCCCTTGTGAAGATCTGTTTGCTTCCTGGCTGACAGTAGACATGATGTCCTTGAACTGTGCTGTCGTTTATGTAAGCATTGACATATCTTACCCAGGACTCTCCCTGATACACCTCAGTTCTCATGAGTGTGTTCGTTCTTGGCCATGAACACGCCTGATTCTGCGAGAAGTTCTAAGAATTGTGCCTCCAATTCTCTTCGAAGCGGCCCCACTTCTTTCTCACATAGATGATCTCTTAAGAATTTTTCATATAATTCTATTGAATCATTAAAAGCCGTATGCTTAACCTCCATCCTTCACTGTTTCAAAGGGTCATTTCCTTACAGTGAACAACTTTGTCAGTGCAGTTAGGTTGTCCCTTTGAACCTAGTTCTTGGGATCTCCAGTCTGCATAGGTTGGGTTTCCTTTGCACCAATATATTCTATCGGCATCAAACTCAACCTTCTTGATGAGTTTGCAACTAACTCTCGATTTAACCCTTTGGTTAACGGATCCCCTAAGTTATCTTTTGACTTCACATAGTCAACAGTGATAACTCCAGTTGAGAGTAGTTGTCTAATGGTATTGTGTCTTTGACGTATATGTCTAGACTTAACATTATACAGATGGCTTTGTGCCTGGCCAATTGCAGATTGACTATTACAATGTATGCAGATTGCCGGCACGGGTTTCGGCCATCTCAGTACATCTTCTAAGAATTGTCGTAGTCATTCAGTCTCTTCACCACATTTGTCAAGAGCTACAAACTCAAACTCCATCGTGGATCTGGTTATTACGGTTTGCTTAGAAGATTTCCATGAAATGGCTGCATCTCCCAGAGTGAACACATAACCACTTGTAGACTTCGAGTCTTTTATGTCAGATATCCAACTCGCATCACTGTATCCTTCGATAACAACATGATATCTCATATAGTGCAGTCCAATTCCACGAGTATATCGCAAGTACCTCAGTACTCTTGTTATCCCTTTCCAGTGCTCAACACCGAGATTACTCGTGTATCTACTTAGTTTGCTTACTGCGTAGGCCAAGTCTGGTCGTGTACAATTCATCAAGTACATCAGACTTTCAATCACCCGAGTGTACTCTACCTGAGAGATACTTTTTCCTCGATTTTTCGATAGATGTTGGCTCGTATCTATCGGCGTTTGTGCCAACGCAGTATCACCATTGGTGAATTTCTCAAGAATCTTGTCCACATAATGAGACTGACTAAGAACAAGTCCTTCAGCCGTTCTAAGAATTTTGATTCCTAGAATCACATCAGCTAGGCTCATGTCTTTCATGTCAAATCTTGAGTTCAACATGTCTCTCGTGGATTTGATTATCTTATCATTACTCCCAATGATAAGTATGTCATCTACATATAAGCACAAGATGACAAAGTCATCTTCTGTAGCTTTCGTGTAGACACATTTATCACATTCATTGATCTTAAATCCACCTTCTCGTATGACATTATCAAATTTCTCATGCCACTGCTTTGGAGCTTGTTTCAAGTCGTATAAAGACTTCACCAATTTGTAAACCTGGTTATTCCGTCCTGGCACAGAAAACCCCTCAGGTTGCTCCATATAGATTTCCTCTTCTAAATCTCCGTTTAAAAAAGTCGTCTTTATATCTATCTGATGTATTTCCAAGTTCCATAGAGCAGCAATAGCCAACAACACTATGATGGAAGTTATTCTTGACACAGGAGAATACGTATCAAAGTAATCAAGGCCTTCTCGTTGTCGGTAACCTTTAATTACCAACCTGGCCTTATACTTGTCAATTGTGTCATCTGATCTTTTCTTCTTCTTGAAGATCCACTTGCAACCTAATGGTTTATTCCCCGGAGGAAGGTCCACAAGTTCCCAAGTGTGATTTTGCAAGATAGATTCTCAGATGCAATTGCCTCTTTCCAGTGAGGTCCCTTAGCAGAGTTCACAGCTTCTGAGTAGTTTTGGGGGTCACCTTCTAATATGAAAGTGATAAAATCTGATCCATAAGATTTTCACCCGAGCTCTCTTACTCCGCCGAGGCGCAGCCTCCACTGGTTCATCATCCTCTTCTTCTTCCTCTAGTATTTTCTCCACCCGTTTTGAGGAGCTAGCATCCTCTTGGGTCTTATATGGAAATACATGCTCGAAGAATGAGGCATTTCTCGATTCTATTATCGAGTTCTTGTGTATATCCGGTAATTATGATTCATAAACACAAAACCGATATGCACTACTGTTATGTGCATATCCAATAAATATGCAATCAACAGTTTTTGGTCATATCTTAACCCTTTTCAGATCAGGCACCAAAACTTTGGCAAGACACCCCCACACTCGCAAGTATTTGTAAGATGGTCGTCTTCTATTCCACAACTCATAAGGGCTCTTATCTATTTTTTCCGAGGGACCTTATTCAAAAGGTAGTTAGCTGTTAACACAGCTTCCCCCCACATGGAATCTGGCAATCCAGAGCTCAATAGAAGAGCATTCATCATCTCCTTAAGAGTTCGATTCTTTCGCTCAGCAATCCCATTCTGCTGAGGGGTATAAGGAGCTGTTGTTTCGTGTCTGATCCCATATTCAGCACACAACTCAACAAATGGTGATACATATTCACCACCTCGGTCACTTCGAACCACCTTAATTTTCTTATTAAGTTGGTTTTCAACCTCATTCTTATAAAGAACGAATTTCTCTATAGCTTCATCCTTGCTTTTGAGAAGATACACATAGCAGTACTTTGTGTTATCATCAACAAAAGTGATGAAGTACCGATTCCCACAACGTGTCGGTGTACCTTTAAGGTCACATACGTCGGTGTGAATTAAGCCGAGTGGTTCGGTGCTTCTTTCAACGTGTTGAAAGGATGACCTTGTCAACTTCGTTTCAACACAAGTCTCACACTTGTGTTTCGGGTCAAGGTGGAATGTCGGTATGCTTTACATGTTCATTAATCTACGAATCACATCGTAATTCACATATCCTAGTCTACCATGCCATAAACACGAAGACTCAAGCATATAAGTGGAAGAGCTTTCAATTTTATTTATCTTAGGCCTAATGGTCATTACACTGAGCTTAAACAGCCCATCAGATACATAGCCCTTTCCTACAAACATTCCCTTCTTCGACAGAATAATTCTGTCGGACTCAAACACAATGCGAAAGCCATGCTTGCTTAATAATGATCCGGACACTAGATTATTTCGAATCTCCGGAACATACAGTACATTTGTTAGAGTCAGGTCCTTGCCCGATGTCATCTTCAGCACCACCTTCCCTTGGCCCATGATGTCCGAGGTTGCCGAGTTCCCCATGAACAGCTTCTCTCCACTAATTTCTTCAAAATTGTAGAGCAGTTCCTTGTTGCAGCATACATGTCTGGTGGCTCCAGTATCGATCCACCATTGCCCGCGGGTTTGAACCCACCAGGTTCAACTCAGAGACCACAACACAGAGGTCTTCCATTTCCGGCCCCTCGTTCAGGTTAGCCTCCTGCTTCTTCTTCGGTTTCTTGCATTCTGAAGACTTGTGGCCCACTCGGCCACAGTTGTAGCACTTCCCAGAGAACTTCTTGGCGATGCCTCCTCTGGGTCCCAGCTTGGAAGATTTGGCATTCTTCCATTTCGAGCTTTGTCCGTGCTCGACCACGTTGGCTTTCACAGTAGCCTGAGAGAACATATTTCTCTCTAAACCCTTGTTGTCTTCTTCGATGCGAAGTCTGACAACCAGTTCCTCCACGTTCATCTCCTTCCGCTTGTGCTTCAGGTAGTTCTTGAAATCCTTCCAGCCGGGGGGCAGCTTCTCAATGATGGCTGCTACTTGGAAGGTTTCACTCAGAACCATACCTTCTGAGTGGATCTCATGTAGGATCACCTGAAGCTCTTGGACTTGGCTGATCACTGTCTTAGAGTCAACCATCTTGTAGTCCAAGAATCGACCCACGATGAACTTCTTGGCCCCAGCATCCTCCGACTTGTATTTCTTGTCTAAGGACTCCCACAGCTCCTTAGCCGTTCTCTTCATGTTGTACACAGCATACAGTGAGTCGGCCAGGCAGTTGAGGATGTATTTTCATCATAGGTACTCAGAATGAGTCCATGCTTCCACCTCAGCAACCTCAGCTTGCTTAGGATGGTCCTCGGTCAAGAACCGAGCCAGATTGAGCATGGTCAGGTAGAAGAGCATCTTCTGCTGCTACCTCTTGAAGTTCAGCCCAGTGAACATCTCTGGCTTTTCCCCATGGTTGATCGGGACATTCCCGATCGCGGCGGAGGGGACCTGGTGATGAGTGTTTCACCTCAACACGTTCCGTGGCCATCTCAACAGAATCGATTCTGTTTCAAGATTGTTGGAGGAGAATGGGCTCCTTTCGGAGATTTTATAATAAATTGAAATTATAAAATTAATTCCAACTTATCTGTTGAGTGACCCCGACTGCCTTTATCCCAAGCAGCAGTCTCCCAAGCTGAATTCCAGAGCTCCCGACTGGATCTTCCGAGCTGCCGACTCAGTCTCCCGAGCTGCCGACTGAGCTGCCAACTCGGTCTCCCGAGCTGCCAATTGAGCTGCCGACTCGATCTCCCGAGCTACCGACTGAGCTGCCGACTCGGTCTCTCGAGCTCCTGAGTGAGTTTCTCGAGCTGCCGACCCGAGTCTCTCGACCGAGTTTCTCGAGCAGTAGTCCTGAGCAGTGGCTCCCGAGCGGAATTCCCGAGTTGGAATTCCCGAGTGGAGTCTCCCGACTAGGATCTCCCGAGCCTGAGTAGAAGTATATTCCGAGCTCCCGAGCCGAGCTCCTGAGTATCCGAGCAGTAGTCGAGCGTCTCCCGACCGACCAAGAATTTGCTGAGGCCTGCGCAGCGCAGTTTCCTTGAAACAGGTTCGTCCTCCTCCGGTGGTGCTTCGAGGCTCAGATGGACGTCTATCTCTCAGGGTACAACAGCCGACCACGGGCACAACGGAGCACTCGTTGCTCGTGGCGAACTGAGAATGTACCCGAACACTATCTCAGGAGGTCGGGAACGAGGTGGAGTGGAGGAGAATCTCACTGTATTATCTCTGTCGTCTGTTTTGCTCTCGGTCACGACCTCCTTATATAGGCTCAGACCCCCGTAGTCGTAAATGACGAATTAATCGACGTTTACTGCCATTTACATGACCAGATCCAAACGTTTGGGGGTTACCGCTCGTGCATTAATCAAAATTAATGCATCAGTTACATTTGAGCAAAACGATTTGACAAAATGTTGGTTCATCTACTTGGACAAATTCTGCCTCGATCGGTCGGACATTCGACGTGCGCGGGTCGTGCACGCACACGAGTTCACTTGGTTCAGTACAAATTCGGGCCCTGGATTTGCACCCCCCCCCCCCCTTGCACCCACACATGAGAGAGAGCCTCTCCCCTAACATTTGTTCACAATTACCATGCTTGTGATACAAAATAAACCAAACATTTGGCCTTAAAACTCTCTTTATTCTCCTCCTCACTTTCTATTCAATAGAAAGTTCCAATGTGGGAGTAAAGTCCCACCACCTCCCTTTCCATTTACATGATATCCATGATATCCAACAATAATAAATCTCATCTGTAGGACCGGTGCCGTCGATAGAGGGGGGGCGAATATCGACCGTGAAAATTCTCGCGGAAATCTTCGTAAAACTTTCGAACTATGTTCTAGACTCAGAGCGTTAGTAGCACAGCGGAAAAGTAAATACAGAAAAATAAAAGCAAGACGACAGACACGCGGGATTTATTTTCTTGGTTCCCGACTCCCAAGGGTCAGTACGTCTAAGGCCTATGTACTCGGCGTGAGTCCACTATTGGTCTCCTTTCTGAAATTTCCGGAGGCGGAGAAAACCCGTCTTACAGTTGATTTACAAGCAAAAGATAAGTAAATTGAATTGCAGAATGTAAATCAAACCAAAACAATTTATGTCGAAGCGTCTACTGATCTGGACCTCCGAAGTGCCATGCACTTCCTCCTGGAGCCTCCCGGACGCAGAACTTCGTCTTTAGCGCGTTGTCGTCGGTCAGAATGCTCAGAATCACTCTTGAAAGTTGTGTCTGAAGCAGAGGGGTTGAAGCCCCTTATATAGGCTTCATACGGGCGCATGATACGTTGGGGGCGCCCCTACAGACTCGGTCAAACCTTATCCCCGCGCCGACCTCGCCGCGGCTGATAAAACCTCTGACCAGGGCACCCCAGACCTCCCAGGAGCCTGAGTGAAGACTTATCTGTGTTTCGACCTCGAAACAGCAAATACAGCTTTCAACTTGGGCGCCCGTATCATCCCGAGCGCCTAACTGGAAGTCTATTCTGCTTACTTCACGAAACTGTCATTTTCCTCTTTGGCTTGGGCGCCCCCATCAATAGGGGCCCCTGGGTTGGCTGCTTTCCAGTCTCTCGTCTGCTTTGTCTTTGGTTCTTGGTACCTGCAAGATACACAAACACAAAGCAAATATACATACAATATTAGCCTTAAGAACTTAGTTCGGACTTCGGATTTCCACGAAACCCTAGGTCGAACCGACGCAAGTTCCCACCCTCGAGAACGCGCCTTTCACCTACTCCATTCAGGAGACGGTTGCCACCCAGTCCTTCGGGTGGACTTTTGCTTAGCTTCCGATACTTTCGGATCTCGAGACGTCCGAACCCTGGCCCGTCTCTACTTCTGTCCTTAGTCATCGCTCGGCTAAGTTGCTCAGTCCCTCGGACCAAAACTTCGTGCCCAAACCCTAAGTCCAGGACTTCGGTGCCCAACCCTCGGCTAGGTCTTCTTGCCCAGTCCTCGACCAGGACTTCGGTGCCCAACCCTCGGCTAGGTCTTCTTGTCCAATCCTCGACCAGGACTTCGTGCCCACCTTCCGAGCAGGTCTTCGGTGCCCAGCCCTTTGCCAGGACTTACTGCCCAATCCTCGATCAGGACTTAGTGCCCACCTTCCGAGCAGGTCTTCGGTGCCCAGCCCTTTGCCAGGACTTACTGCCGAGCAGGTCTTCGGTGCCCAGCCCTTTGCCAGGACTTACTACCCAATCCTCGATCAGGACTTAGTGCCCACCTTCCGAGCAGATCTTCGGTGCCCAGCCCTTTGCCAGGACTTAGTGCCCAATTCTCCGAACCAGGACTTATTGCCTAGATTCACTAGGACTTTGATCCACTTTGTTACTTCTCTCTTAACTCTCCTTTGTCTGTTCAATGTATCACTGACTTAAGTAAATTGTCAAACATTTAAAATACTTAGAGGAGAACATCATTAATACAACTTGTACCAACATCATCGTCCTCCGAAGCATTATTATCGAGGGGAATACCCCCAACTACTAAGAAATCGATGATTTTTAACTGAATTCCATAGTTGATCTTGATATCTTTTAAAACATTCTTTAGTTATTTTTAGCTAGAAAATCGAGCAAAAATTAAAAGGACCTCCTAAATTATGTAAATGGTTAAAGTATGTTTATTTAATTTTTTTAAAAGAATACCTCATCAAAAAATGTATTCTCATAATATTCCTTATTCAATGATGTTGTAGATATTATCAATAACTATTATAATATATAAAAGTCATTAAGTAGTTGTTATAATACGTAAAAGTTGTTTAATATCTATTGCAATTTTTTTTCCTTTAGAGGTTTAGGATTTATGATTATTTGTTTAAAAAAAATTGATGAAATTTAATTTTTTTTATCAAGTCGATAAAAATGTTTTTAAAATAATTGTGATTCTTATATAACAATTTTGATTAAAGTGTATAATTGATTTTTTATATCATAGTAACACATTGTAACATATTATTCATAGTTGTTACATAGTTGTAGCTAAACTATAAGCGTTAAAATATTTAAATCTAAATTATAAATTTTGAATACTATTATATTAAAATACATTTTAGTAACTTGATCAAAATTATTTAAATTTTATCAAAATTATTTTAAATAATTATATCATTATTCAAATAAATTTTACACATTATATTATCTATGACTAACTACTACAATGATATTAAAAATAAGAAAAGCATTGTAGACTCCTTAGATAAGGAGTATTCTAGGAATAAAATTTTTGGTTGGATATTTTTTTATTTATTTTTTAAATAATTAAGATTTAGTGTTTAGGATTTAAGATTTCGACATGATTTACAAAATTTGGGATGATCTTTTATTTTTACCTTTTTTTATTTTTAAAAGTGTAAAGATTTTTTTTTTATGTATATACACATGCATATATAGAAAACCGAAAATAAACCAAAATAAACCATGCACCGGTCTGTCTGGCTCGATAATCTCCTACAATTTGACAAGGGTTCCCTGCAAAACCCTACCCCTCCCCTCTCTCTCTCTCTCTCTCTCTCATGGGGAAACCGCGCGGCGGGATCTCTGCGGGAGAGCCGGCGGATGGCGAAGTGGAATTCCACGCCGATGAGGCGGAGATGAAGGCGATGGTAGGCGTCAGCTCGAAGGCGGAGCTGAAACGGCGTATGAAGGAGAGCAAGAAGGCCAAGTCTGGCGGCTTCGAGTCGCTGGGGCTCTGCCTTGAGGTCTACCGTGGCGTCAAGCGAAAGGGATACCGCGTGCCGACCCCGATCCAGAGAAAAACGATGCCGCTCATCCTATCCGGCGCCGATGTGGTCGCGATGGCCCGAACGGGGTCCGGGAAGACGGCCGCCTTTCTCGTTCCCATGCTTCAGAAGCTCCGGCAGCATGTACCGCAGGCCGGCGTACGCGCGCTTATCCTATCGCCCACCAGGGACCTCGCCATGCAGACGCTCAAGTTCACCAAGGAGCTCGGCAGGTTCACTGGTTAGAATTCCTCCGCTCTTCTATCTCTTCCTTTGATATGCTTCTCTATAAGCTACTGACTACCGATTTGCATTGTACTTTATATTGAGACGATTAGAAGTTGAAAATTCGGACATTGCAATCTTAAGGACAAAGAATTGAGTAACGAGAGTACAAATATCGTCGATATAAAAATGACATTTTTAAAATATATATATATATATATATATATATATATATATATATATATATATATATATATATATATATATATATATATATATATATAAAATTTTGCTCTCCTGCGGACCGCGTGCGCGACCGGGGCGCCAGACCGATCAGGGAAGGCCCTTATCGGTCTGGGTGTCTGGTCCGCACGGGAAGTCCGCACATCACGGTCCGCAGGAGAGCAAAATCATATATATATATATATATATATGAGAAATGCTCTGCTGCGGACCATCCTGCGTGGCGCGTCCACGTCGTCCAGCTTCATTTGTGTGAGGGAATAGCGGAGCATTAATGAAATTTCATTACGCTTCTCCTTTTTCCCGCAGCTCGTAAACCCTAGGCGATTTCCCCCCGCGCCGGCGATTCAACCCCTCGGCCGCCGATCTCTCCACGACGCCACTCCCGAGCCCTCACCCTCGTACACTGAGAGATCCCGACGCCTCCCGAGCCCCTTGGCCGTTGATCTCTCCCCGACGCCTCTCCCGAGCACACTGATAGCCCTCGACCGTCGATCTCTGACATCCCGACGCCTCCCGAGACCCTCGGTGACCGATCAGGCAAGTGTCTGATCCATCCACAGCTTGGGAGTGGCGTCGTGGAGAGATTGGCGGCCGAGGGGTTGAATCGCCAGCGCGGGTGGGGGGGGGGGGGATCGCCTAGGGTTTGCGATCTGCGGGAAAAGGAGGGAAAAGGAGAAGCGTAATGAAATTTCATTAATGCTCCGCTATTCCCTTGCGCAAATAAAGTTGGACGATGTGGACGCGCCATGCAGGATGGTCCGTAGCGTCACGCAAATGACGGTCCGCAGCAGAGCATTTCTGTATATATATATATATATATATATATATATATATATATATATATATATATATATATATCACTGTTTATAACTTTTGATAACAAAACTTAACTTTTTTTTCATAGCCACTATTGTTCAATTGTTGCACATTTCAGTTTTTTTTTTTGGTGAAGCTGAAAGAGTTGTTCTGATGCGTTGGATTGGTACTGCTGCTTTAGTTTGTTCTTTGTTGTAACTAGTGTAATTGTCCAAAGGGGTTGGAGGAAGGGAAGAAAGGAAACTTAAGAAAATGGACATGAGCTATCATCTATTTTTTAGATTGTAATTACTTTTATAATCGTAGAAAAACAAATCAGTCATTTTGAACATATAAGTTATGGTCCATCATTCCCCTCCCGACCATGCTTCATGATTTTGTGAAGTGTTTTATTTTCTGTTATGTTTTGCTATTTTCTGAGACATCATTATCAGCCAAACTAATTAATTTTTAGTAATTTTTGCCACTAATTCATCTTGCTAAGGTTTGTGTTTTTCAAGTAAGAAAACAACTCAATATCATCACATCCTTTTTCTTGATTTAATTGGCATTCAACTGAGCAGTACTGTTTTCAGTGCTCGTTCTCACATGTATATGTATTTCACTTCTTGCAAAGCCATTTTTTATCTACTAAAGTTGTTCATCTTTAGTTTTATCAACTATAATCTTCTGCAGATCTTCGCACCAGTCTATTGGTTGGTGGTGATAGCATGGAAAATCAATTCGAAGAGCTAGCACAGAATCCTGATATTATAATTGCTACTCCTGGTCGACTTATGCATCATTTGTCAGAGGTTGAGGGCATGTCACTGCGTACTGTGGAATATGTAGTATTTGATGAAGCAGACAGTCTCTTTGGAATGGGTTTTGCTGAGCAGTTGCACAAAATTCTTTTACAGCTTAGTGAGACACGTCAAACTCTACTTTTTAGTGCTACCATGCCAAGTGTACTCGCTGAGTTTGCAAAGGCTGGTCTTCGTGATCCAGAGCTTGTGCGACTTGATCTAGACACTAAGATTAGCCCAGATCTTAAGATGGTATTCTTCACAATGCGTCATGAAGAGAAACTTGCTGCTTTGTTGTACTTAGTCAGGGAACAAATTAATTCTGATCAACAGACATTGGTATTTGTTAGTACCAAGCATCATGTGGAATTCCTAAATATTCTTTTTAGGGAAGAGGGTATTGAACCTTCTGTCTCATATGGTGACATGGATCAGGATGCTCGAAAGATTCATATTTCAAGGTTCAGAGCGCGAAAGACTATGATTCTTATTGTGACCGACGTTGCTGCAAGGGGCCTTGATATTCCCTTGCTTGACAATGTTTTGAACTGGGACTTCCCTGCAAAACCTAAGCTTTTCGTACATAGAGTTGGTCGAGTTGGTCGGGCTGGTCGAACAGGTACTGCTTATTCCTTTGTTACGTCAGAGGATATGCCAAACCTATTAGACTTGCATCTTTTCCTTTCTAAACCTCTTAGACCTGCCCCTACTGAGGAGGAAGTTCTCGATGACATGGAGAGAGCATACACAAAGATTGATGAAGCAATTGCAAATGGAGAGACGATATATGGCCGTTTTCCTCAACCAATTTTAGATCTTACTTCTGAAAGACTTCGGGAGGTGATTGAAGCAAATGCAGAGCTAGTTTCATTGCAGAAGGTGTCTACTAATGCATTTCGCTTATATTCTAAGGGGAAGCCTTTACCTTCAAGTGAATCCATTAGAAGAATGAAGGATTTACCTCGTGAGGGGCTGCACCCAATCTTCCGAACTTTACTTGGACCAAATGAACTAGCAGCACTAGCTTTTTCTGAACGATTAAAGGCATTTAGGTAATGATCAATTTATGTGTTTGTTTATTCAGTTGATTTCATAAGAACTAAATGAATCAGTGAATGAGTAAGATGACAAATCAATTTAATTCTACTCTGTTTATATTTTTCTGGCTTGACCTTCTAGGCCAAAGCAGACTATATTAGAGGCTGAAGGGGAAGCTGCAAAGGCAAAAAATGCACAAGTAAGATGACAAATCAATTTCTTTGATACCTGAGAGTTAAGATAGTCCTATATCCATGTTTGATGTTACTAAAGGCAGATATCTTGCTTGTCATATACATGAGTTCATTTTTCATAGTTGCTTTCATTTGGATTCTCCTATTATATTCATTTTCCTTAGAATTTTACTGTAAATCAGGCAACAATGTATCATTTTCCCCCCATGTTACTTCCTACACAGGCAGTTTAAAGACTTCCAAAGTAGTTTATATATTCACCAGAGTACTATTAAGAACTCCATTTCTTTTTATATAAAAAACATCTTTGATAACATGTAGGGTTCAAATCAATGGCTTGAAGTGATGAAGAAGAAAAGAGAAGTTCATGAAGAGATAATTAAATCGGCACACCAGAAGCGTTGTATGGATCAGGCATTGAAGGTAAATAGTCATTTATCTTAGTGTCGAGGCAAGTTTAATGAGATATAGTGACACCTCTACTAGAATTGAGCACATTTTCCAAAGTTTGTTGATTATTGTCTGCAGTATGGGTCTATTCTTTTTAAACTTCATGCCTTCATGACTTTCACCTCTGTTGTCATTGGCTACTAGGAACAGAGAGAACTCTGATTTTTAAAAATCAACAATATCTGATTTTTAATTTATCAATTGACCAAATTCGATCCAGATTGTTCGATCTTGATGGGAATTGGGTGCTAGAAGATTCAAGATTTATTTATTTCTTGGAGAACCTACTCAACTATATTAGCACACCATTGGACTGACTGCCATATTTTTGAATGTTCTGCAGGATTGTCAAGAACTATCATAGAGGTGACTACTGAAAATTTTGTAGGAAAGTCCACCAAAAGTTGTGTTTAATTACATGGGAATGTTGTTGGGATCGACTAATTAGAGAATGGATATCTTACTGGAGTTCAGATACCTAGAATATGCCTCATTACTCTATATTCGATTCATGATTGTACTTCTGGTGGAAATTTCATTTGTGTGCATGATTAGATACATTTTTTTAAGCTTCTCTACTGGTCATGATCATATTTGTAAAAACTTGCATCTTCAATTATACAATTTTGTTTATTATAATGACTTGGTCCCTTTTTTTTGCTGCTATAATGTGGTGAAAACTCACATACTGACATACTTAAGTGATTTAAATACAATTAAACAATCTTCCATAATGTATGAGGCACCATCATTTTTGGAAGAAATTAGTAAGATGTGGACCAATAGTGATAGAAGATGTTGCTTGCAGATTTTGTTGTACTCAATCTCACATGCATTTCTTACTTGAATATATATCTTATTTCTATTGTTTAATATCTATTGTGTATCGTTAGTTGTTATGTCTAGTTATTTATAGAAATTATGTCCTTTATCTGCATTCAGTATCTCTGTGCTGCATATGGAGTTACTATTTCTCTTTTCTGGATGCAGGATACAGAGGTGACAAGTGCTCCATTAGTTGAGTTGGAGAAAAAAGGTTTTCAGTTCTTGATTTCACTATGTTTCTTGTGACCTGTCATTTTGTAATCACCTTCTGACTTGTTGCAACCTAGCCTGGCTGCTATAAACAATTTGAGAATTTGACATGACTAATCAGGATATGACAACAGTAGAATGTGAATCCTTGATTGAAGGCCATAGTTTACAATGGTCAATGGCAACCACTGTCATGGTCTGTTTGACTTAAGTAGACCAGGTTTGACTTGGTATTTTGAGGGATGTACTTTCCATAGTATGATTCCTAGGTTTCCCATTGAACATCGCATGATGGTGGACAATCACTAGGGCAGTACCTTCAAGGGAGAAGGGAAATTTTCTATTCTAATCACTGCATTATATATGAGATCTCTTTATTATCTACTTGTGTACAATGCTTCCCTTTATGTCTCGCCTTTTTCTGTTAAATATATGTATTTCTTCTCTAGCTGCTAATGACATTCTCTTGCCCTTCAAAATGACAGTGGTAAACAAGTTTTGTACGTTCCATAATTTCTATTAGTTGGATTGTTTGTATGCCATTCTTATCACCAGATTATTCATTTTCTTACCTTTTGTATAACATCTTAAAGGTTGATAATGTATTTCTTTTAATTATATTTTCTTGGTATAGATTGTTGATGGTATATTCTGGCATAATTCATAGACCTATAGTTCATCTTTGACCTGTTATCTTTGGTGTTTTATTTCATTAGAAGTACGCAGTGCTAAAAGAAAGGTTGTCAACTTCAAGGATGATGAATTTTATATAAGTGCAGTTCCAACAAATCAGGTATGCTGCTCGGTCATTGTTAATGCTCTTTTTATTAATTGTGTATCCAGAACCTACTTCAAACTGATTCTGAATTTGATTCTTACTATCACAGCATTTGGAAGCTGGGCTCTCAGTCAAGAATGATGAAGGATTTGGAAGAAACAGGTAGCACTATCTTACGTATAATTGTTCTCAGTAGGAAGTTATTGTTAAGATCCTTTGTATCTGGATGGTTGATTTTATGTAGCAATCAAAACTATGATTCCAAATGAGTTAATTAAAGGATTCATGAACGCAATCTATCAAAGGCTTTCCATTCTTGTTCTGACATTGTTCTGAGCACCATTAGAAAATGTCATAAAATTCGCCATTCTGCCACTTGGAAGTGTGTAGTGTGCCTATTTATCATCCTCTATTTTGTGCAAGGTTCTGAAAACTGGACGGGACATCAAACCGGTCAAGGTAAGGATTCAGAGGTTCAGTGGTCTAACCAGTTTAACTGAGGGTCCAACCGAAATATAATTGGTATATAATAAAATTTGTATTTATATAAATATATAAAAATATAAAATGAAATATATGCTAGAAAATAACTAAAAATTAAATTAGACATCAACACAATTCATAAAATATAACACATAACATAATTCATACCTTAATTAAAATAAACATTATCCATATGGATCAAATATCTCAAGTATTAAGTTACTCCTAATAAAACATAATATTAAGTATTAACTCACATATATACCCATAAGTCAAAACATAACAATAAATTAATAACACAAGGAAAACATTAAAGGTTCAAAGTTCATGAATCAAATAGGATCATCAAAATCAGCATTAATTTGCTGAATATCTCCATCAACAAATACTTCATGTCCATCTTCATCTCCATCATCACCAAATGAACCATAAGGCATAGTAGAATCAAATTGACCAGTCTCATAGTGGTATCTTCATCTCCATCATCAGCATTAATTCGTGATTTTTTTTAAGAGGTAAAACGACACCATTTTGCGTCATTTTTTTTAAACCGCCGGACCGCACAAACTGGGATGGTTTGCCCAGTTCACCGGTTCCCCGGTTCCCTGCCGGTTCAGAACAGTTCATGACCGGTTCTTGGGCAGCCGGTTCTCAAGTTCAACTTGAACCGGATGGCTGGCCGGTTCCCAGTTCAACAGGTCGAACCGGCCAATCCGGTCCGGTTTTCTGAACAATGATTTTGTGCATATCTTGTGCATGGATTGGCTTGTTTCTTGCTGGCATCACTTTTGCACACTATGTCAATGCGTGTTTACTTGCAATGATATTTGATCAGGTGTATCGACAGTAAATGTCTAGGAATATTTGGTATAACAATCTAGCACTCCATGTTACTTACAGGATCAATTTATGCTATTTGTTCGACTTGTCCTTGTTGGAAAATTGTCAACATACATTTTGTGAACTGTGATACGCCTCTTCATTTAGCCTTTCATTCGTTGGGATTAACACTAACACTAAGCCAACAGCCAACATCCTTTATTAAAAAAGTTTTAGAAATTGTCATGTCAAACACGTAGATCCACACCCCTCTGTGGTACTTGACCTTGTCCCCAAATAGCTTATGTCATGACAATAACTTTCAGTGTTATTGCCTTCAATCCTATAACTTTTAATCACAAGGGAGAAATAATGTGGCTTTGATAACATATGCAGATTGGATGCTGCTGTTCTGGATCTAGTTGCTGATGATAGTAGTGGGTTACAGAAGCAAAAATCTCAATTTCATTGGGATAAGGTACTATTTTGATGACAAAAAGGACGTGCCTCATTCTACTTTTGTTATCTTTTATGGATATTGTTTATTTTGTTTTCCTTCTTTCTGGCTGTAGAGAAGCAAAAAGTACATAAAATTGAACAATGGAGATCGAGTCACAGCTTCAGGCAAGGTAAGTGGTCCTTATTCTTCCAAGCTTCGGATGAGGCGTTCTATTTATCCCTCTTCCAAATCTTTGATTATATATTGTGGATTGCCAAATGAAGTTCATTAATTTATTGAGACAAATAAACATAAGCCCAAGTGAGAGGAAGATTTTCTGTGTGAAACTTGAGTTCAGGTTATAGTTCTATGTCCTGATCTTCATTATCAACAGTGTTGGTCCCAACTATCTGGGGTCTGCTGTATGGCTAGTAGTATATAAAGCAATCAAATTGTTTTGCATTTTATTGATAAATGTTTTCTTTGATCCCCTAGTATTCCTTGTACCAATCTATTGATTCATCTGCTTCAGACATGTTGAATTCAAGATCTTGAAGCTTCATTGCTAATCATGAGAACATTTTTATGTGACTTGTTGCAATGTAATGCACAAGAGTTCAAATTAAGCTGAACTTATTTCTTATCTGGAAATGCTCTCTTGAATCAACGATTTCCTTTTCCTTTATTGTTCATGATGCAACCTATAAAATGGAAACCAATTTTTTTTCAGAGGAAATTCGATCTGTCTACATTTATTACTTGATACGTATATATCCTAACATTCTCTCTCCTTGGAATATCTGGTTGACTATCTAGTTTCTTAGTTCATTGTGTATCTAAAACACATGTAATCCTCGTATACAATGCCAAATGTATATCTCATTCTAGGTTAGAGCAGTCAATCCATTTATGAAATGTAAAAAATTATTTGCCATTTCATCAGGTTTTACCTTGTTTCACACTTTCAGCTAATTATTCCCCGACATAATACTAGTATCCAAGACAAAATTGTTCTTGCTCATATCCTATGAAATTAAATCAACCAGTGCATATTTTGAACGAAATCAATGATTACATGTCTCATTCAATTCCTTGTTCTTCAATAGCACTGAACTGTGTTCAAGCAGTCTATACTCTTCCACTTATGCATCTTCACTTGGTTATTTATTTATTTATTTTACTTTTATGCCTCCAATTTCATTTTGTTCCCAATTTCAACCATATACCAAACTGCCTACCCATTTATTTTTGTTTTTTGTTCACCAGATCAAGAACGAAAGTGGTTCCAAAATCAAGTCCGATAAAACAGGATTGTATAAAAAATGGAAGGAACGCTCCCATCGAAAGATATCTCTTGGAGGAACAGATGCAGATGAAGCCACTGGGTCGACAGGTAGTAATGAAATACCATGAATTTGGTTATACGTTCATCATTTTCCTGAGTTGATATCTTTATTAACTTATCGTCAAAATTTGGCGGATGAACATGTTATGCATCTATATAAGCTGTTGAATATCGTTCTATCCCTGCATTGCTTGTGGAGTTTTTCCATTTCTCTTTCGAAAAGTCAATTTACAATTTGTGTTTCCTAGAGAGGGGAAATAAGCTGCCGCAACAGCAGCATTTCAAGAACGGAAGGAAACGTTGGTCTGTCCCCAACGCCAATGTACCATCAGAGCTGAAAGACACTGAGCACGTAAGGAAGATGAGACAGACGAAGGCCACCAAAATCATGCGTCTGAAGAGCAAACCCTCTAAAGGGGCCAAAGGGAAAGGGAAAGGAAAAATGAATGGAAAAGGGAAGAAATTTGGGAAAAGGAAAGCAGCCAGGTAAGCGTGAAAGCCGAATGAGCTATAAAAGTACTCGATACAATTCATCAGGCAAGATTTTTCAGTAAACTATAGTAACCATAGTCAATCTTTCAACTGCACAAACATGTTTCTAATCCATGTTCGAAACATGTTTCTTATAATTCAATTTTGACTGATCATTAATCTTTGTAAGCTTCAGCATCTATGTTTTACAGTTTTTTCTTTTGAAGAAGTTCATGAATAATGTATTTTTAGTGAAGAAGTTCATCATTGTCGAAAATACTAGCATCATAATACAAATGTGTCTATGCTAAAGGTCTTGCTAGAGCGATTACTCAAATGGGACATTTTGATATCTTTCATAGAAATATTTGAGTTGTCCTAGAGGATATGATGCAGTAGTTAGATTTCCAAGTGCGGTTCTCAGAAATTTCAGGATTGAGAGTGGCAACTTATAAGGGTTTTTTTCTTGTATTTAGATAAATTGGAGGGATTGAACTTTTGGATTTTAAAATATTTTAAAAGGTATTCTTTAAGGTAGATGTGGATTGATAATATAATTTTTTAATCATATTTTCTAGTATAAATACCAGGCCTACATAAAACCTAAAGTGATTTTGGTTTGGACTAAAACAACAATAAAAAATGACAATTTCATTGATCTAGTAATAACATTTTGCGCCCAAAAAAACAAGGATTTTTCAATTTTTCATTATTTTTTTTTAAAAAATAGATAAAAAAGATATTCTAATATATTTTAAATATAATATTATTGTACTTGTTATATTGTAGGTAGAAAGGATTTATGTTTATTTTAGATACTCCTCATAATCCATCCCTAAATATATGAAAAAAAATAAATTATAAAATTCATTTAAAAGAATTTTTTTCTTAAAATATATATCCATTGAGAATTTCATTCTTGACTCATTATAATAAATTTATCATTTTTTAATCAATTAGGTACCATAGATAGACCCGACCCACCCGGACTCGACCCGGAATCGGCCCGGGTCAACGGGCCGGGTAGCTCGTTGACCTAGTTCGTCGGGCCGAACCGGAACCGGCCCGGCAGGATGCCGGGCCGGTTCCGGTTCCAACGCCCAGAACTCGCGAACTGGTGGTTAATCGTCAGTTCGCGTGAACCGGCGGTTAACTGCCGGGTCCAACGTCACGGAACCGCCGGTTCAGTGCCGTTGGAGGCTTTTTGATTTTTTTTTTTTGGATGGATGAGATCATTTGACCGTTTTTGATCAATGACTATGATTTAGTGACCGTTGTGATCCGAACTCTATAAATAGGGAACTCATTTCATTATTTTCACACACAACTTCTCTTCTCTCAATCTCTCATTCTCAACTCTCTAACTCTCAACTTCTCTCCGCGTTCTTCATCGACGATAATGGAAGGAGGTCACGGAGCTTCATCATCTCGATCTCGGAGGGGAAAAGAAATTGCATACGAGGATCCCAACCTTCAAATTCAATCTACTGATGATGAGACCGAGGCTCAGCCCCAACGCCCTCCGATCCCCAAAACGCAAGGAAGTACTGATGCGATTACTTCTAAGGTTCGGTAAAATCCTCCTTTAAAATCGTCTATTTTCATTAAACATTTTGAGAAGGTCACACTTCCGTCGGGAGAAATGCGTGCAAAATGCAAGCATTGCAATGCTTCCTACAAATTCCAAGCCAGCGGCGGCTATGGGTCGTTGAAATGACATGTAGAAACGAAGCACCCGACAGAATATGGGCTTGACCGCTCTCAAACACAATTATCTAGATTTTCTAGCGGTAGTAGTACTGATTCTGGTTTATTTTTATATTCAAATAATAAATTAAGAGAATCATTAGCTAAATTTGTTTCCGTAGAACATCTTTCTTTTAGTTTTGGATCTAAATGCACATTTGAAGATTTTTGTAAAGAATCTCTTAATCCTGCTGCTAAACGTGTACCTAAGACTACACTAACTCGTACAATTAAAAGATTAGTAAAACAAGGAAAAAAGAATTTAATTGAAGAATTTAGTAAATTAAATAATAAAGTTTCTTTATGTTCCGATATTTGGAGTGATCATTGGCAAACTCATTCTTATATGGGTATAACATGTCATTGGATTGATAACTCTTAGATCCTTCAAAAAAGATTATTAGCTTATAGAGTACTGCTCATAACATTGCATAATTATTACACATAGTTTTAGAAGAATATGGATTGACTCATCAAATATTTTCAATATCATTAGACAATGCTAGTTCTAATACCGCTTCAATAGATGAACTAAAATTTATTTGTCAACATGTCATTGGTGGTTTATTTTTTCATATTCGTTGTGTATGCCATATTTTAAATTTATGTGTTCAAGATGGATTAAAACTTTTACAAAATTATATTTAACCAATTAGAATCACAATTTCATACTTATGGTCTCATCCATCTATGATGAAACAATAGGGTAGATTTTGTAAAGCTAATGGAATGCGACCAAAAAAATTTCCACGTGATGTTCCAACACGTTGGAATTCAACATATCAATTATTACAAGATTCTTTTCAATATAAAGATTTATTATGTTTATTTTTTGCACAAAATAGTAATACTAATATATATTTATTTTCATAACAATGGAATATTTGTAGTAGTATTTGTGAAATTTTAAAAGTTTTTAACGATGCAACTGAATAACTTTCTGGTGTTTATTATCCTACTGCTCATTTAATTTTAGTAAATTTTTATAGTATAGTATTAATATTAAATGAACATGTAAATGATGAACCTTAACTTTATGTATAATAGCAATGAAAACTAAATGGGGAAAATATTTTTATTTAATTCCTGAAATTTATTTAATTGCATTTGCTTTAGATCCTAAATTTAAATTAGAAGTTTTACAAGAAATGCTAACTTTATATTATGACGCATTAATTCCTATTTAAGATTCTTCCTCTCCGGATCCAGCTAATATTGTATATAATATTAAAAATTATTTATATGATCTTTATAATCAATATTATGTTAAATATGTAACACAAACTAATATTTCTGAAACACAACAACCTACTACTACTAATTTAAAACTTACAAAAGCCCAACTTTTATTAAAAGAACGGACGAAACGTCCACGAGGATCCTCAAGTTCCACACAGGAACTTGAGAATTATTTTACGACTTCTTTTGATTTTAATGAAGCAGATAGCGAAGACTTCGACATCTTGAAGTGGTGGTCACAGAAGGCTCAAAGCTTTCCCGTTCTCTCCGTGATCGCAAAAGAAATTTTAGCTTCTCCAGTGTCGACTGTTGCTGTGGAGCAGACGTTCAGTGCCGGCGGTAACATATTAGATGAACGACGATCAACTATCTCTCCCGACTCATTGGAAGCTCAAGCATTATTTGATGATTGGACCAGAGCCGAGAAGCGAATCCAAGGAATGCAACTTTTAGAAGACGAAGTCGAAGAATTTGATACCTAAGGAACAAATACAACGGGAACGGGAGGAAATGCAAGTGAGTGAGAAAGAGTAAAAATATAAAAAATGTAAAAGGGTAAAAATGTAAAAGTACTACGTGAGCTTTGATTCCCCTATACCCTAAGGGGATATGTAGGCAACTTATATAAGTACACACCCTTTTTTAATAAAATTTATTTTTTTAATTTAATTTTTAATTTTTAATTTTTAATATAATAATCTTGAACCGTGACGAACCGTGAACCGGACCGTGAACCGGCGGTTCCGAACCGTGAACCGTAACCGTCTTGGGCGGTTAACCGTCGAATCGGCGGTTCCGAACCGTCGAACCGTCAATTCCGAACCATCAATCGTCGGTTCCGAACTGTGGAACCGTCGGTTTCGAACCGTGATCGGGTCTAACCATCGAGATTTACTGTTGATATAGCTTAGCTGGTATAACGTATTATAGTAAAATTATTTTAACTCTAACTCCATTAAAATAATTATGTATAAAGTATTGGTAAATTAAAATATATATTAGTAATTTGTTAAAATAACTTGAGCTCGGTCAAAATAATTTTAATTTGATCAAAATACTTATATATATATACATATTAATTAAAAATAATTTTAATTGAGTGGAATAAAATGTATTTTAATATAATATAATATAATATAATATAATATATATATATATATATATATATAAATCTGATCAACTGCGAATCGATCCCTGCGGACCGCATGCGGACTGCCACCTGATCGGTCACCAGACCGATCAGGCACTTGCCTGATCGGTCCCGTGACCGATCAAGAAAGTGCCTGATCGGCGCCTGATCGGCCACCGGAGGCTCGGGAGCGTCCTCGACGGGTTCACCCTACCCCCTAGGGTTCATCGTACTCCTCTGGGTTATAGTTTTGTTCGGGGACGGTGGCCGAACAAAACTACCTCCTGATCGGCCACCAGAGGCTCGGGAGCGTCCTCGACGGGTTCACCCTACCCCCTAGGGTTCATCGTACCCCCCTGAGTTATAGTTTTGTTCGGGGACGGTGGCCGAAGGTCGCCGTTGGTGTCGAGAAGTTGCAGGTCGTGTGCCTGATCGACCACCGGAGGCTTGGGAGCGTCCCTGACGGGTTCACCCGTACCCGACGGATTCACCCTACCCTTTAGGGTTCATCGCATCCCCTGGGTTATAGTTTTGTTCGGGGGCGGCGGCCGAAGGCCGCTGTTGATATCAAGAAGTCGCAGATTGTGTGCCTGATCGATCTGGTGACCGATCAGGCGCCAGTCCACATGCGGTCTGCAACGCGCGATCTGTGGCTAATCAGAATTATATATATATATTCAATAATTTATATTGATTTATTTTAATATATTATAGTAGGTGAGAAGGGTTGGCTCCGTCCTTAAAAGTTAAAACCGTTATAACATATTAAGATAGAGACATTGTTAGTACGACAAATTCATTGAAATGTTATTTTAATTTTTTTTAAAAAAAACATTTTTTCTAAATAATTTTGTGCCATCACGCAATCGAATAACGACGTGGCAAGCGACTAATAATCAATACGTGGCATTGCCATCGGACAAAGAGGGACGGCACAAGTCGCACTCATCATCACGCTTAGCAACAAAACAATTAAAAGACTTCTCCCTTCTCCCCAGCCAATCGAATCCGTCCATTAATTTAAATTCAATTCAAATGCGTCCCAAACCAAATTTTCTTCTTTCTCGTTCCCATTGCGACGGAGTTATCATGCAACGAAAAGATAATTATCATCTCAAATATTTAAATATTCATGATTGAATCTTTAACTTCGATATATTTTATAAAAAAATTCTTTAAATTAAGTACGAATCTTAAGATATTAGACTTCTGAACTACTCATCGCGAGCACTTCTCGATTTAACCTTGCGTTTGATAAAAATTTTCGTAGGATCAGATCGATCACCCGAGATTAAAAAAATCTCATTAATTATTTTATTTTTATTTTTTTCCTCATTGATTAATTCCTCTTGCTCGCAACGTCAACTCTTATATACAATTAATTAGCTTATGAAATTATGATATAATAAAAATATGATTAATTATTTTTTAAATATTCATGATTCGATTTTTAATTATACAATTAATTAGCTTTTAGAATTATGATATAATAGAAATATGATTAATTATTTTTTAAATATTCATGATTCAATTTTAATTATGATAAAATTTATAAATTATTTTTTTAAATGGGATGTTGCAACAATAAAAATTTCACGTCCAAATCCACTATTTTCGGGCGCCAACTCACCCACTTGACTAATCAGCTGGACTTCTCGCTTGCAATTAATTAAGATGATTCATGTAGAGCAAATCAATTAATCTACGTTTTGTCATCCAAATTTATTTCGCTACTGGCTTATTGCCGCGTTTGATAATAACCTTTCCACCTCTAATAGCATAAGAGGAGAAGAGAAGAAAGAGAATCGCATAACAACAAGGAGATAAAGGAACCCCAATAAGAAAACAACGAGTACAAGAAAGAGACTAAGGAGAATTATCATAGTTAGGTGTTGTACCTAATCTACGAAAACAATGGAAGCTTTATTATATTATCTCTACGTTACATTAGTTTTACAATGATTTCACACGCACGCTTACATGATAATATGATATTTGAGACCAAAATATCATAAAAACTCGTGTTTTTCTACCGCTTCTACGAGGTACGACCTTGCCGGCTAAGCACGATCGTGCTTTTCCCCACAGAATCGAACCCAACACTGTCGTGTCTAGTGGCCGTGGTCGTGCCCATACTTTTGTAGTATTCCAGGATGGTTTTGATATTGTCAACCCAGTCAAGTTAGGTTCTGTGGTATTTGATCCTTATATCTAAGTATGCAGGAGCTTAATTAGGAGCACAAGAAATCGAGAAGGATGACACGGGAAGGGAAATAACGTGTTCGGTGCATCCGAGAGACAAAAAGCCTGTTGGTTTTGTGCACAAGGGATGCCGGATCGCGCATGGGAAACCTTTCCATGTCCATGGATTAAAATTTTAATCCAAATGGATACCTATTTCCCAAAATGATCGTCTCATCGTCGTACTAATTGATTCGAGTTACAACTTAGCCAAACTTGTTGTTCAAGCCTTGTAACTCACCTAACCAATTAATCGCGGAATAGACGACGAGCAGATCGCCGATTTTTGTGTTTATCATCGGGGTCCACAATAATTAATTACCACAATTAATTAACAAATAATTAATCAACAAGATAATTAATTAAACCACATAAAATGATAGAAAGAACCAAGAGTCGTAAGAGAAAGTTATACGATCTCGTTACCTCGCGATCTTCTATTTTATGACCCTCCCCTTCTTGGACGTCGTGTGGACGACGATCTACCAAGAACTGAAGTCACCAAACAAAAGTCTTGCAACACCTCTTTCCTTCCTACTTGCACCGACCAACCAAGAGATAACCCTAGGTGTCACCGGCCACAAGACCAAGGTTCCTCTCCTTCACCTTGCTTGGAAGAGCCTCCTCCTCCTCCTCCTACTCCTACAGCTGTTGCCGACACAAGGAGAAGGCAAGGGAATCGAGCTTTCTCCTCAAATTGTCGCCGGCCACCTTCCTTGAAGGTTGGCGACGCCGGAACCTTAAGGAGACCAAGGATGCCGCTGCCGGTCTCCTCTTCACCCACCCAAGCTTGCGTCTGACCAAGAAGAAGAAGAGGAAGCCTCCTTCCTTCCTTCCTTGTGCCACGCCTCAAGTGGAGAGAAAAGGAGAGAAGAGAAGAGAAGAGAAAGAGTTTCCTCTTCTTCCTTCCAAATTGCCAGCCACCCTAACCCTAGGGGAGAGAAGGAGAAAGAGAGAGAGAGAAGGAGAGGAATAAGAAGCTTAGGTTATCTTTCATGATGACTTCATGGGGTATTTATAGGGCTACAATAGGGACCATGAGGAGGAGTTGAGTCTTGGCCACCTAATGGATCAAGGCCCGATCCATTAATGAAGATCCATTCCACTAAAGGATTCTTATTGATCTACCTAACCAACCCCTATATTAACATATGGGCTCCACCTATTATGAGTACAAGTATCTCTCCGTGTTTAAGATATCGAATGTCCGTTGATTAATTTAAATTATTGACAATTTTAATTAATCAACATCTAATTCCTTGATTAGTACCACTCATCCTTATCATCATGTCGGACCAAGTCCACCTGCAGGATTTAATATGATGAACCTTATGAGCTCATCAAGGAGGCAACATCATTCCGACTCACCAAGACACGATTTCCGTCTATAATCAACGACACACCATGTAAATAATATTATTTCCCAACTTACCGGACATATCGATTTAACAGAATAAATCTCGCACATTAGTAAATCAAAGAAATAAATATTAAATACATGTGCCCGTTATTATATCGGGATTAAGAGCATGTACTCCATAATAAACTGAGGTCTAATTCAATTATAAAGTCAGTATAAATTGAATCACCTCTATGTCGGTCCTGCTCAATGCACACAAAGTGCACTAGTGTAATTCTATGGTCAAGATAAACCAATACCAAATTACACTACAACCATCCCGATGATTTGTCCAAATCTATCTCGGTTGTGAGCCTCTACTTATACTCTATAAGGAACTGATAACATGATCTTCTGTGTGACACTACACACTATGTTATTTATAATGTAAAGTATCAGACAATATGCACATACTAATATAAACATGCAAACAGTGATCTTGTAATTCTCTTTCAAAATGAAAATGTCTATATAAAAGTAAGGCTTTTAGTATACATCCTAACAAAGCCATCGGTGGATGAGAAGGGTGTGCGTGACGTCTGAGAGACCAGAAACCGAGGAGGAACCCGTTCGAGAACAAGGTTGGAGTCGGGTTCGAATGAGCTCTAACTCTGGGCAAACGGAGCATCACCAAAGCGAGCGGAAGCCAAAAATATAAACCTGGAAGTTGATCTTGAAGACCCGAGCCGTCTCAAGTCTGTTTGAGGATGCCTCGGGTGCTAATCTTGAAGCTGCGTACAACCGCAACTAAACCACCTCAGTGCCGACTGAGGGCGCCCTAGTTTGGAACTAAGGCACTCTTGGTCTGACCTCCAACACCCTAAGTCATTAGGCTACTGTTGCTACGTGGATAATCTCTACCCTTTGAGGGGGCCCTGGGTCATAACTAAGACGCCCTAAATATCACATCAATAAACGATCACTTTGACAATTGGGCTATAAATATCCCCTAGATTTAGAAATCAAATACAACAACTTGTATTTATTCTTCCTAGTCATTTCTAAGCTATCAAAGATTGTAAGAGGTTTCTCAGCCTTCAACGAAGGAGTTATGTTAGTGTGCTTACATTACCTTAGATTATCAACCTCCCTAATTGCAACCAAGTAAATTGGTTGTCCCTTACTTATTTTTATTGTTTATGTTTAAATTAATCATTTAGTTAATCTGTTATCCTTGCTAAGAAAAAGCAAGAGATTTAGTTAACATTTCTTTCAGGGCTATTCACCCACCCCCAAGGGCGGAGCTGTGTACATGGCTACCCGGGTTGTAGTCCGGGTAGCGAATGACAGTGGAAAGGAAATTTTCTATAGGGGAAAAATGTGAGATAATAAACGAGGCTAGCCTGGGTTGACGACGATGTCAGCGTCGAAGACTAGCTTAGGTTGATAATGTCGGTGTCGCTCATAGCCCATAGTTTGGGATCAGTCCGGGTAGATAATTCAGGTTGGCTCCACCATTGCCACCCCCTAGCCATCCTTACCGAGACCTACAATTGGTATCATAACATCACCCCTTTCTAAGAGGACCATCCATCGGCTAAAGCAATAAGATGATGGTCGGATCGTGTATTCGCCCACCAAAGTTCGAGGGGGATTTTGTGACGTGGAATAGGAGGATAGAGGTATTTTTTTAAAAAAATCGATCGACTTTGAAATTCTTTTAATAATTAAGTATGATTTTGAAGCACCGAAGAACGAAGACGGAGGAGAAATCAAAGAATACCGCTGGAACAAAAAGTAGCAAGTTGACTTTGTGGCCAACGACAAAGCAGAGTTTTATCTACTGAGTGTACTATCGCTACAAGAAGTCTACCGAATCGACGCTTAAGACTCCAAGAAACTTTAGAAAAAGTTCATGGAACTCCATGAAGAAACCTCGGAAGCTAAACTAGCAAAATGAGATCTGCTACGGAATCAACTAGCTAGCCTACAAATGCAAAAAGGAGAAGCGGTGGCCCAACATCACGTGAAAATCAAGAAGCTGATAACTGGACTCACGAAACTTGGAGAAACAGTAACAAACCGAGATTTGTTAAGGTATGCATTAAATGTATTACCAAGAACACCAGAGTGCACCTTCATAGTAGATGCCTACTACATCTCCAAGGACATCAAGGCTTGGAGAATTTGTTTTCAACTTTTGAATTACATGAATCTAAATGTGCAAGCATAAGAAAAGCAAAAATAGACAACAACGCCATGAACACAAGGAAGATCGAATCATATTCAAAGTCTACAATTGGTGAAGAGGAAACAACCTACATGGTAAGACGATTGAATAAAAATTTTAAAACTAATAAGTTCAATAAGTCTCAAGCCAAGAAGTACACTACGAGAAAAAAAAGTTAGATGTTATAACTACCAAGAAGAAAGACACATAAATGACAACTGTCCAAAACTGACTAACAAGGATAAAGACAAAGCACTAAGATAATCGAAGCACATGAACTTGAAAGTTATATGGACGAGTTGACATCAGAGTCTGAGATCGAGGCCTACATTAGACTTGCACTAATGACAAGTCACTAAGAAGAGAAAGACGATGAAAATTTTTCTGAGATGAGCATCGATGAAGGGGGAGATACTTAAGGAAGTAACAATAAAGGGGAAGTATCCAATTTCGAACACGACATGATAAGTAAAGTATGTCTTCTACCTCCTGATCAGTTATATTTCGGTATAAAATCCATGACCAAGTCTTTATGTAAATTAAGGATAAAATATGTCAAAAAGAAAAAGGATAATATTGATCGGAAAAGTAAATTCGCTATTGCATATCCACTAGAGTTTTATGACAAATTATAAATTGAAATGCAAAGTTGAAGGACCAAATAGAAATATTAAAAAAGGAACATGCATGATCAAATGTTTAACTCCAAAAATGAATGTTAAATATAATGAAGAATTAAATTGTATATTAGAAATCATAGGGTCATGTTATAATAGTGCCTAGAAATTAAATTCCATTGAAATTTTTGATAAATCTAGTAGGTAGAATTTTTTATTGATTCTTAAATATGTTTTGAATTGTTAAATTATTTTTTATGCATACTAGAAAGTAACATTTTAATTTTCTATCAATTAAAAAAATCTTTTTGAAATTTTTTTAGAGTTATTTTTTTAAAATTTTTTTGTGATAGATACAAATCATATCTATCCATAGAAAATTTTCGAAAATTTTCAATTGTTAAATGAATTTGTGTGAATTTTTATCAAAAATTTAATTTTTAATTTTAAAAATAGTTTGAAGATTATTCTTAAAAATTCCAATTTTTAAAAAATTATACATTATATTTTGACTATTGAGAAAAATTATCATGATTTTTTAAATTCGAAATCTAATTTTAAAAATCATCTTTCAAATCTTTTCAATTCTGTAATAAAAATTATTTTTTTATACTAAAAATTTTATTTTTTCATGAAAATTTTTAGAGAGTTATGTTGGCATTTGTCAGACTTTCACAAAATTTTTTTAATGGTATATAATTTTCTACAAATTTATTTTTGAAAAATAAATTTTAAATATTAAAATTTCTTTGAGGTAAATTGTTATGACACAAATTTTTTGATAAATGTACATTACATATCATATACTCAGAAAAATCTTCAACTAATTTTACTGAAGCAAACTATTTTTAATGATTTTTTTAAATTGATTATTTTTCTCAAAGATAATTATTTTTGAAAAAAGAAATTTGTTTATTTTTAGAAAAGTAACTCTAAAGATAACAATACTTTTTAATTTTTTTCAAATTTTAAAAATCTTGAAAATTATTTTTTTGAAATATGAAATTTTTAATTTTAAAATTTTGTTTACCTGACCTTATTTTTTATGTGATCAATGGAGAGAGTAATAAAGATTAAGTTAAGGGGGGTTAATGCAAATATTTTTTTAATTTAATTGTAATATATCATGTACTTGCATAAATTAGTTTTATTATTTTCATAAACAATGTTATTTTTTGTTTTGAGTATCCTAACTTAACTCAGATTGATATATATCAATAAAGAGAAGATTGTAAATACCCCGAATTGATTTTGATACGGTCAACCAAGTCAAGTTAGGTCCTGTAATGTTTAATCCCTGCATCTAAATATACAAGAGATTAAGAGCACAAGAAGTCGAGCGGAAGACACGGCAAGCGAGAAGGATGGCACGGGGATAGGCTCGGTGTATTTGAGTGACGAGAAGTTGCGAAAGAGTACACCGATGACAAGAAGGGTGTACGCGACGTTTGAGGGACGAGAAACCAGGGAGGAAGCTTGTTCGAGGAGGAAATCGGAGTTAGTTCAGGTGAGCTCAACTCTAGACAGCTAGAGCATCGCCCAAGCGAGCAAGAGACAAAAAGATTAACCTGAAAGTTGATCTTGATGACTCGAGGTGCCTCAAGTTTGTTTGAGGGCGCCTCAGGTGCTAATCTTAAAGCTATGCGCAAGCGCAACTAAGGCGCCTCAGTGTCGACTGAGGGCGCCCTAGTTTGGAACTAAGACACCCTTAGTCTTGTCATGCCTCGAGGGCATGCTTGCCCGACAAATGGATAGCATCTCTCCCGTTATGACAATACCAAAAACCTGGACACATAGCCACATTGGTTGTACAAGCACAATACAACCCACACTGTTGGAAAAGAAAAATACAACCACACAATTTAATACAGATCACACGGCTAAAGTAAAAGAAAACAATAGAAGATAAAATGACATAAAAACTGAAACGACTGTGTCGGCACAACTTACCATGAAAAGTACCATAAGCAAGAAACAAAAATACCCAACAAGGGCCAGTAACCACATATAAGCTAAACACTATACAATATAAGTCTGGTAAACCCAAATGCTAGCATAAAAAAAATGAAACAATGTGGAAAGCTCTTGAGGAGAAGTGGGACTGGAGGATAGGACCTCCAAACGGCTCCATGTATCATCCATCTACTAGCTGGGAAAGAAAATCAGTACAAGGGGTGGTGAGTCCAAATGACTCAATGAGTAATAGAAACATATTGTGCATGAGCAATATATATCATAAGGGCAACAAAGAATACAATCTCAAAGGACTACATACTCACCAATGAATAATAACCATAAGAATATATCAACTACAAAAATTAGCTTGCTCAGCTGTGTAACATATATATACCATGAGCAATGATAAACAACAATCAATATGAGTATTGTATCTCATAACAAGTGCAAGTAAGAATAACAACAATATGACCTCATTCATGTGAGCAATCGCTCTATCACAAGAAATACAAGTGACCAAGACATCTAGCCAGGGGCGGAGCTAGGATATTGATTCAGTGTAAGCAAATTATAACTATTGCCGATGGACACATTGCAGAGGACGCCTCTCTCGGTCTAATTCCGACAGCAAACCCGACAGTAGTGTAGCGGCTGAAGCTCATATAATATAAAGTTAGTAGGATCAAAATCATACATTGTATTATTTCATAGATCACTTTTAAAATATGAAAATCATACAATTAGCCGGATCAAAATTATATATTGAGATGATGTGGTAATATGGACATTATTCTCATTTATTAGTTATTACACTCACATGAGGCCAATCTAGCTATAACATTACAATAGTTTAGACTATCAACAACACAATTTGAAATTCAATAATTTCAGTAGATTTTCTTATTTGTTCATTACTACACTGGAAAGAGAGACATGATGTGACATGTACCTTGAATTCGCTGTGGTTTCAGGACTAGATCCAAAAATTGTGAGGTGGAGCATGAATAGCACTAAGCACCTCCTTCCTCCATTAATGACAAGTTGATAGTAAATTCAACAATACTTATGTATAGTATTTTTTTCCAGACCCAGTGTGGGCAATTGCCCACACTGGGCCTGGGCTGGCTCCGCCTATGCATCTAGCTATCTAGCTATGGGCTATGAGAGAACGTTCTACCACAAATACTTGTGAATAGTCTGAAATGCCAAGGTTTCTGTCTGAGGGAGAACGCTCTACCATGAATACTCGTGGGAAGACAGAATGCAGCTATCAAACTATGGACTACGAGAGAACGCTCTACCACAAATACTCATGGGCAGTATGAAATATTTAGATCCATGTCTGTGGGAGAATGCTCTACCATGAATACTTATGGGCAAACAAGATGTAGCTATTAAACTATGGACTGCTGGAGAATGCTCTATCATGAATACTTGTGGACAGTTCGAAATATCAAGATCCCTGTCTGCGGGAGAACGATCTACCATGAATGCGCATGGACAACTCAAGGTATAACAACTCATAATAACAATACAATATGCATGTCACAATCACTGATGACTAACTTAAACACCAGTAGGAGACATGGTTGACAGGCTCACTGTCAACTCTCTCACACATCCTAGTGGAGATATGTGTAGGGATCTTATGTGAAAAATAATCAAATTATGCAACGAAAAATTTGATCCCTTCCAAGCTCCATGCAAAGGTAAACATACATCGTTTGATTAGAGTGGTTACCTTTGTTGGGTGTGTGGCACAATCTCAACTGGAACTTTAGTTCCACAGATCTCAGTACGATTAGAATGGTCACGCCTCTAGTAGTATCTACATGAACACGTTCCGTTCGTAGGACGAACTTGGTCTCAGAGAAGATGGCATTTCCCGCATTGGATATCGGAAAATCCGAACCTTTGGATATTATCAGTTGATCGGTCATAAAAATCGAAATAGATTGGGTATGAGCTATCTCATCCAAAGCCCGATATAAAAAAAAAAAAAAATTAAAAAATCAATAAAAATAAAATTGTGAAAACCTAACGGTATCGCTCACTAGTCACCCCTCCACAAGTGAAATCCATTGTTTTTACACATGTTTGGAATCCATTTTTTTTTAGAAAATGGATATTTCAAGTGGGATGACGGATGGAGATTTATCGTGGTTCGGACATCCATAATAGAGCATGGACGGTTCATGAGATTTAGTCGACTAGCAACCCCCCGACCCCCCCATCCTACAGAGAAGAACATTAATATCTAGAAATTGCGATAGTCGCAAAGGAGAAAGAAGAGGGAGAGGCTAACTTTCGGCTAAAAGAAGGAAGAAGGAAGCAACAACTAGATCATTCACAAAATGACCATTTTATAATCATCATAATGAATACCAAAGGTCATTGTCTTTTGGTTTTCTTACCTCTTGGTCTCCTTGGATTAATGTCCTTTAATCTCAATGAATACTCTTAACCTTTTGTATTCATCCAATGAATACCAAAGCTTTTGTCTCTTGGTCTTCCTCCTTAATAATCCTTCATTAAACCCTTTTTAATGAATATCAACCCTTCTTAAGTGGTTGAGTCTATCCAAATGAGTCTAACTTGGATTAGACTCAATCTCATAGTTCAATTGGATTCATTTGAATCTAACTCAATTAATCCAATTTCAAATTAGCTTTTATCGCATTTTAGTCCAACTAAAATAATCGCATTTATGAAACAACATGTTCTTTGTGTGTGACCCAATATGCTCTCGTAATGTTGGCAATGTATCTAAAACCATGTTAGATACATAAGTAATAAGTGACATCTAGCAATTCATCATTGCTATCCAAGTAACGACGATGTCGAGATCTAACCTAACCTTTTCGTATCTATTATCTTGTACGACTTGGTCCTTCTATCCTCGATGTTTAGATTAATCAATAAGGCATAAACCGTGTCATCCTCTTATCAATCTTTGTATTTCTTGATCTCTAAGTAGACTCATTCAATCAAATGTGCTCAATATTGTTAGGACAAAAGAAATTTAGATATCTCCACAATAGTATGATATTGTCCACTTTAGGCCTAAGCTCTTTTGATTTTGCTCTTGGGCTCTACCCAAAAGGGCTCATACCAATGGAGATATCTTTCCCTTATAAGCTCATGATTTTTCTCATGTATTTTCAATGTGCGATTATATTTGCAGTCTTGAAACTCTAACAATCCGCCCTCTCAAACGAAGAACCACAAGCCCCCCTCAAGCGGAAATCCTATTCGTTTGACCAGGTCTTCCTACCCCTTGGTCTAACCGACCTACTAGGTCTTCCTTCCCCTCGGTTCACTTGACCTACTAGGACTTCCTGCCTGGTGTCTAGTTTTCTTGATTTGGATATGGGAGTCTCAACTTCCTTTGTTCTAGGTTAATATTCTACTCATATGACTCGATTAGACCATAACTTTTGTGCACAGTCAGCGGTTAGACTTTCTGATATTCCGGGCTCTGATACCAATTGTTAGGGTCAAAAAAAAATTAGAGATCTCCACAATGGTATGATATTATCCATTTTGGGCCTAAACCCTCATAGTTTTGCTCTTGAACTCTACCTAAAAGGCCTCATACCAATGAAGAGATCTTTTTCTTATAAGCTCATGATCTTTCCCATGTGTTTTCAATGTGGGACTATGTTTGTAACCTTGCAACCCTAACAAATATCGCATATTGACTCATTTGAGCATGACCATGTATATTAGTAGTTCTACTTGATCAAAGAGCTCACAGATATCACTCCCGTCATATGGAAGGGATATATCTCATCTACATCACTCACATCCCTCCACATAATTTGTTGCATACTCAGTGATCGATTTATAGTCCACCCTATTATGGGTGACGTTTATCGATACCAAAGTACACAATTTCTTATGTAGGGAATTGTAGTGACTTCCGGTCTAAGGACTATTCATACCAATAGTCACCATAAGAAAGTTTATGACACTCATATAACGATCCATGAAACTCTCATAGTTGGTCAACTCAGTACATATTTCTAATATATACTCATGTGTCAACTTGATATCTCATATCCATGACTTGTGAGAACAAGTCATCAATTGACATACATACTAGTCTTAACGTATTAATATTGCCCTTGTTTATTAATGCTTGACCAGGAATATTCAAGAGTAGTGTTCTTAACAACATTTCACAATCAATTCAACCAATTGATGTGTTATAGATTAGAATCTACTATTATAGGCATTATTATATTTATTCAACTGGCACAAGCATGAAGTAAATACAATAACCAAAGCATTGTCTTTTATTTATGAATATGATACTTTACGACCTAAGTCAATTAACTCATGATTGTCTTTTAGGGCTTACACTAACAATCTCCCACTAGCACTAGAGTCAATCACTAAAATATCTAATACCGGGTGACTTGGTGTGACCATTATGTTTCCTCTGTGTCAAAGTCATGGTTAGTGGGTCTGCTACATTAGCATCTATTGGTTTCATGCATAGTCTCACATCTCCTCTAAATGTTAAGCAATAATCATTAGTCTGAGCAAAAGTCCAATCGGAGGTGCCGGTTGAGAAAAGGTAAATTCTTCAGAGTGAAGTAGGTGATGACGCGTTCCGTGGAAGTGGAACAATAGGCGTAGGTTCTGTGGGATCGTTGTAATCGATATAGGGGGTGAATATCGATAACGTAAATTTTTTGGAGAATCAGAATTAAGACGCAACAGAAATAAGTAAAACACGGCTAACACCTTTTCTTTTTTACTTGGTTCAGACTCTGTAACGACTCCTACTCTAAGGCCCATGATCCTTAACCATTTTCGTTGGACAATACTATATTTCAAAAATGATGTACAATAATTAAGTACTGAAATAAAGAATTTATACCGAGGACACTTTAATAATGATAATTTCATTGTGGACGGCGTGTCGTCGATCTTGAACTTTGTGGGTGCAGAGAATTCTAGCACGGAAGCTTCAACATTGAGAAATACGAGAGCTTGAATTGATGTTGGAAGCAAAGGGGTGAAGCCCCTTTTATACTGCTTCTCGGGCGCCTAATAGGGTATGGGGCGCCCTCCACGTCACTTGGATCAGTCGTGTCCTTATCCACAGACTCGGCCAACGTTTATCTCCATTCTTGGGCACCTGGGACTATTGAGGCACCTGGGAGCTCACGAGCGCCTGATAGCTGATATGGTGCAATTGTTGGAAGAACCCCTTCTAGGGCGTCTAATACCATTCAGGCGCCTGGGTTCTCGGGCGCCTAAACCCTTTTAGGCGCTTGGGATTGCAGCAGTCAACTCCTTTTAGCCTGCAACCAGGGTTAGTCCAAGAACACAATAATATGATAAATATGCATGAATAACAGCCAGAGTTGTCTTGGTTCTGACTTTGAATTTCAAATAAAATCTTAGGTCGAACCGACGCCTACTGTTTCCTCTTCCGGGGAATGCGTCCTCACTTACTCCACTATGGAGAAGTTACCTTTTGCTTATCGGCTCCTCCGGTTGGACTTTTGCTCATTCTCCGAGACTCCCAGATCTCAAGACATTCGTACCTTGACCCATCTCTACTTTTGTCCGCAATCCTCGCTTGACTAAGTCTCCTGCCTGATCTTTCGGATCAGATTTTTGATGTCTAGTCCCCGACTAGGTCTTCTTGCCTAATTTCTCGAACCAGGTCTTCATGCTCAACCCTCGGTCAGGTCTTCGGTGCTCATCCCTCGGCCAGGTCATCGTGCACAATTCCTCAAACTAGGTCTTCGTGCCCAACCCTCGACCAAGACTTCGTGCTCAACCCTGCAGGTCAAGACTTCGTGCCTAGGTAAACTAGGACTTTCCTGCATACTTAATGAAGCACATTAGATCTCCAATAATACTTAACTTTGAACCCTTTACCAATATGAAAATAAGATTCGATATGGTGCATTCAACACCAATAATCTTCCCCTTTTTGATTTATGGCAACACAATTCAAAGTTAAGTAAAAATTATAACAGTTAAGAATGAAAGTTTAAAACCAATGAAGTATTGTAGTTTTGAATAGAATAAAGTTTAAAACCAATGCAAAAATAATGTTTCCTCTTTATTTCTCCCCTTGAATAATTTATAAAATACTTAACATTGACCTTTTGCTCCCCCTTTGACATATATCAAAAACATAGATGGGTGAACAAAATTTCTAAGAGAGAATTTTGAGTTTTTCCAAAATAACTTTAAGTAAAGGATTTCACAACTTTTTCAAAAATAGGTTTGAAACATCAATTTTAAACATGTTACAAAACTTTTGAAAAATACTTTCATTGCAAGTTTTGAAAATTTTTATTTTAAGTATTTTGAAAATGCATGATGCTCCCTCTTAATATGAATTTCTCCCCCTGAAGTTTTTGAAAACATACAATTTCCAATTTGAAATAAAACTAAGTATAATTTTTAAAAAAGGGTTTGAAAAACTTAGCAAAAGAAATTCTAAGTTTAAAGTGAAAATATTTTTGAAAATATAGAGTTTTTCCTTTAAAAAAAATTTCTTACAGAACAAAGTTTATTTTTCAAAGAGATTTCAAATGGAAAATTTTGATTTTTAACTTTACTTTTTCTACTCTCCCCTTTTGCCATATATCAAAAAAAAATATTTGCAACAGATATTCTTTGAACGAATATTTAATTTTCTCTACTCTCGCCCTTTTTGAAAAAAATTTGATTAAGGAGAACATAAAAAAAAAATCAGTATCAGAGCCTATGAGTTTTGCAAAACCATAAGAAAATTTTGAGAAAGTAAAAAAACAACAATCAAGTGTTAACTTTTTAGGAAAGCAAATGATAAGTAAATAACAAATAATTAAGCAAGATTCCAAAATTAATGCTAAAGACCAGAATTTAACCAGATATTCCTATTGAGTTCAAGCATGATAAGAAAAAAAAAAGCTTAAAGCATTTAATGATTTAAATCTAAGCATGAGTCAATAAGTCTAAGCTCAGAACTTTTAGCCACCTATTGTTGATTTCAAGTATGATTTGAGTCTAAGCATGGGTCAATAAGCCTAAGTTCAGAATTTTTAGCCATCTATTGTTGATTTATGTATGATTTGAGTCTAAGCATGGGTTAATAAGTCTAAGTTCAGAACTTTTAGCCATCTATTATTGATTCCATGTATGATTTGAGTCTAAGCATGGGTCAATAAGTCTAAGTTCAGAACTTTTAGACATTTATTTTTAATCCTCAAGATAAAGGAGAATAAAATTTTTAAGTAAAGGATAAATTTTCTTTGTAAATAAAAAAAAATCCTAAGTAGAAAGGCTTTTGCAAGAGTTTTCTAAGAAAAGTATTTTTAAAAAATATTTATACTTAAGTAACATGCTCCTCTTAAATTATGATTCTCTCCCTATTATATTGAAAGTTTGCATATTTCCTCTTTTTTTTTTAGATGATTTTTGAAGGAACTTCACCCCTTTTTTAGAAAAACTAAGTTTTCTTTTTCAAATAATATTATAAGGAATTTTAAGTACTTAAAACAAAAATTAGAAATCTAAGTACTTTATTGATTTGAATTTCCCTAAATCTGACACAAGCCTAGGAAACTTGTTGACCACAAGAAATTTTCCTATGTGTCTTAGAGATTTTCAAATCAAAATAAAGTATTTTCAATATGTTTATTTAATTTTTGAAAAATAATAAATTTGTTGGTTTGAATTCCTTCTCAATCTGACACAATCCTAGGAAACCTTGTTAACTATAAGAAAAACTTTCTTATGTGTCTTGGAGATTTCGCCAAACTCAAGCAATTTTCTAAAGGTTTTAAGAGACGTTCAAAAGACGAAAAGATTTTGAAAAAAAATATTTTAGAAAATGAGAATATTATATTTTCAAAGTATTTTTGAAGAGATAGTGATATTTGAAAATATAGTATTTTTGAAACTTGTAATACTTCTTTTAATTTAAACTCTCCCTAAACCTGACATAGTCCTAGAAGACTTGTTGACCACAAGTTGATCTTCCTCTGAGTCTTAGGATTTGATTCAATCATAAAGAATTTTACAATACTTTTAAAAAATATTTTAAAATACTTCTAATACTTCGTTTCTCATTTTTTTTTATCTCTCTATCGTGCCCTTCACTCAATGGATCTTCTTGTGACGACAGTCAGGAATAATTTAGTTCACCACAAACAAGCAATGCTTAGTTATCATATTGTTATATCCTAAGAAATAAACATCTAGTATGACCTCGAAGCACCGTCAGAGATGACAAATCTGTTTTAAGTAAAATATGACAAACATATCCTCGACATCTCAATTACCCACTCGGACTCGACGGTTAGGCACGCAGGAGCACTCAACGTACCGCACAGCTGGCATTCAACACTCAACTTCCCACTTGGACTCGGGAAGTACTCGGGTCGCTCGGATGTCACTGTACTCAGGAGCACTCGACTACGTCCAGCGACGTCCCACATAGACTTAGGAACAATGGCTAAGTCAAAAATTACAATCTAGTTGGGCTAATCGGTCGATGAGATATATATATATATATATATATATATATATATATATATAGAGAGAGAGAGAGAGAGAGAGAGAGAGAGGAGATGATGTCTGTATACCTTTATATAAGTTCCTATAGGTGACGTCCGACGTGGGCGTCTAACACAGCTAAAATTTAAATTTTTAATCTCTCTCTCAACTACATGCAACTATTTTCTCTCTCTTACATGCAAAGTGGTATTGTTTTTTAAAAATCAGTTCCCTTTGGAATTGATTTTTAAAAACCAGCACCAATGCTTAGTTATTGTATTGTTATATCCTATGAAATAAACATTTAGTATGACCTCGAAGCACCTTTAGAGAGGACAAATCTGTTTTAAGAAAAATATGACAAACACATCCTCAACATCTCAATTACCCACTCGGACTCGACAGTTAGGCACGCATGCAGGAGCACTCAGCATACCGCACAGGTGACATTCAACACTCAACTTCCCACTTGGACTCGGGAAGTACTCGGGTCGCTCGAATGTCCAGTGCTCAGGAGCACTCGACTTCGTCCAGCGACGTCCCACATAGACTTAGGAACAATGGCTAAGTCAAAAATTATAATCTAGTTGGGCTAATCGGTCGATGATATATATATATATATATATACGGATTTGCTATCCTGCGGACCGCGTGTGCGACCACGCCCCCGAACAAAACTATAACCCTAGGGGGTGTGGTGAACCTTAGGGATAGCGGTGAACCTGTCGGCGCGGTGAACCCTAGGGGTAGCGGTGAACCCGTCGGCGTAGGTGACTGATCAGGCAACTGCCTGATCGGTCACCTACGCCGACGGGTTCACTGGTACACCGACGGGTTCACCGCTGCTCCTAGGGTTCACCGCGCCGACAGGTTCACTGCACCCCCTAGGGTTATAGTTTTGTTTAGGGTGCCGGCCGAAGGCCGCCGATGGACATGGAGCTGAGTGCCAGCGTGACCAATCAGGGAAGCCCCTGATCGGTCACGCGCCCCCGTCGCGCACGAGGTCCGCACCGCGCGGTCTGCAGGAGAGCAGTACTATATATATATATATATATATATATATATATATATATATAAGAGAGAGAGAGAGAGAGAGAGAGAGAGAGATGATAGCCTTTATATAGGCTCCTATAGGTGACGTCCGACGTGGGCATCTGAAACTGCTAAAATTTAAATTTTTAATCTCTCTCTCATCTGCATGCAATTATTTTCTCTCTCCTACATGCAAAGTGGTACTGGTTTTTAAAGATCAGATTCCCTTTCGAATTGATTTTTAAAAATCAACACCAATGATAGAGCTGGTCTTTAAAGACCAGCATCAACACACTAAGGTTGGTATTTAAAGACCAGCTCCAATATGGGTAGTTGATCTTTAAAGATCAGCTACGTGCACCAATGTGAAGCTCATCTTTTAAGATCAGCTTCACTTTAGAGTTGGACATTAAAGACTATCTCCAATATGGAGTTCGTCTTTAAAGACCAGCACTAGTATGTTGGAGCTGGTCTTTAAAGATCAGCTCCAACATTGGTTCTGGTTTTTAAAAAATAATATCACCTTGGTGCTGGTCTGCTATAAACTAGCACACCATGTAAAACCAACACCCCATAATTTCTAAAAACTAGATCAAAGGTTGGTGTTGATTTGTTGAAATCAACACCTACAAACCAATACCAACACTTGGTGTTGATTTCAACAAACCATCACCAAAGGTTGGTGTTGGTTTGTAGAAAGCAGTACTACACTAGTTTCTATAAATCAACACCACTTTGGTACTTATTTGTAACAATCATCATTGACATTGGTACTGGATTCTATAAACCAGCATCAAGATGGTGCCAACACCACCAAATCAAAATGATGATAGTTTGTAAAAACCAGCACCAAGCTGGTGTTAATTTCTATAATCTGGCACCAGGGCACCTTGACCACCAAACTAGCACCACACATTAGTGCAAGTTTGTAGCAACTAGCACTAAAGTTTCTACGAATCAACACTAAGGTTTCTACAAATCAGTACCACACATTGGTGCTAGTTTCTACAAACCAACACCAACGTGTAGTGCTGGTTTAGTGGTGTTGGCAGCAAATCAGTATCTAAAGCTGGGCCTGAAATCATCTGCGTGAAATCAGATGATTTTAAGCTTAGCGTGGGCCTGAAATCATGTGTTATGATAGATTTTTTAATATATTAATATATTATTTAATATATTAATTTATATTAATTAAATATAAAGAAATATCTCTTTATATTTCTGAAATAATGTTGGAAAAGATATTTCTTTTAACTGAAATATATAATATATTTATTTATATTAATTAAATATAAATTCTTTTTAGTTTCTTTGTTTACCTTATGTTTTTTAGCCGATTCCCATAATATATTATTTTAAATTGAAAAGTTTGAAAAAATAGATTCAGATGTCTCGGAATTCTAATTGAGAAAGAGAAAGAAAATTCTTGGCGGGAGGGGTATAAGAGGAAGATTACTAAATTTGATGTGTCTTTTGGTAAAAAAGAAACCTCAATATATTTTTTTGGTAATTCTTAATTCTCACATGCGCCGCCCGTTTGATAAAAAATCAAATATTCTAACATAATTTTAAATTTACTCGAAGAACAATTGTCTATCTAATAATAATAATAATTATTATTATTATATTATTATCGTTTACAGTTCTTACGTCCACCTTCAATTATTGCCCTCTTAATTCATTAATCAGATCTTCTCGTCCGCGTGGATCCCCACTCCCCGCGTGACACCTGTGCGTCCTGTTACACTAATCCGTTTTTTCTTAAAGCACGCGTTATAGCGACCGTTAACGTTGATTCAAACTCACCTCAGCACCCCGGACGCCGAAAGTCTCTCCCACCACTCCTGTTTCGACACGTCGTCAGTTCCAGGAATACCATTGTGTTGCTCTGGCGTTTGCTGTTTCGCACAGCAGGAAGAATTCAAACACATATGTCGGCCGATTCCGGTCTCCATCACCTGCCACGTGTACGAGTAACAGAAGGGACCCTCGAAGATGCCAGCTGCACATGAGTTTAAGGACACGTGTCTACGGGTGCGATTCGTGTTATGACTTGTTAAGTATTGCATGGTCAGGAGAAGTGCCAGAGCTGTCCGTTCGGTACTTTTGTACTTATTCCCGCATCGAGAGATGTCTTATGCGACTGGCCGCCGGAGGTTCCTCAGCCTTCCGGCTGTGCAGCCAAGTAGTGAAGTCTCCCCGGAGGCTCTCTCGCATTCCCTCGCCTGCCTCGCCGACGAGATACTGGCCCTCCGCGACGCCACCTTCCCCGTCCACCGAAGGAGCGCCCGCGAGGCGATCCGCCAGGTCAGCGCGATCCGCGAGTTTCTCGCCGACGTCGCGCCGGCTTCCCTCCCTGCCTCCGCCGCGGTGGCGCTCTCCGAGCTCCACATCGCGCTTCAGAAACTCGCCAACCTGCTCCGCGACTGCGGCCGCCCCGGCGCCCGGCTGTGGGTGCTGATGCACTCGGAGCAGGTGTCGAACGACTTCCGGGCGCTGATTAAGTCGGTAGGCACCGCGCTCGACGTCGTCCTCCCGCTGTCCGCGACCGACGCGTCGCCGGAGGTGAAGGAGCTGGTGCGGCTGGTGGCGGATCAAGCGTGGAAGGCGGAGGTCGGGACGGCTCCCGCCGATGCGCTTACCGCCAGAAACGTCAATTTGGCGATCGTTCATTTCGAGAACGGCATTGCTCCGGATCCGATCGATCTAGAACAGATCATGGAGCACTTGCGCGTCCGGAGCTGGATCGATTGCAACGAGGAGATCCTCTTCCTCGAAGACTTGTCCGACGTTGGCGAGCAAAAGGAAGCGGCTTTAATCGGTAGTTTGACAGCGCTGATGGTCTATTGCCGGGTGACTCTGTTCGACGCTGGCGACGACTGGAAGAGCGGAGGAGCAAACCAACAGAAGGCCCCGCCGCGCGCCATGATGAATCAAGTGATGAATTTGGACGACCTCCGATGTCCAATCTCTTACGAGATGATGCTTGACCCTGTGACGATCGCCACGGGGCACACCTACGGCCGCGCCTCCATCTCCAAGTGGTTCGAGTCCGGTAGCCTCACCTGCCCCGTCACCGGCGAGAAGCTTACCGACGCCACCTTCGTCCCCAATTCCGCTGTTCGCTATATCGTCGAACAGCTTTACCGCAGCAACAACCTCCCCATCCCTGAACCTATTTCCAGGCAACGCAATTCGAGCAAGAGCGCCGCGACGCCGCCTGACTCCACCGCCGCGGCCGAAGCGACGAAGATGGTCGCCGCTTTTTTAGTAAGCAAGCTCTCGTCGTCCTCCACGAGGCGGGAGCAGAGGAAGTCCGCGTCGGAGATAAGGAAGCTCACGAAATCCAACGCGTTTAACCGGGCGTGTATGGTGAACGCTGGGGCAGTGCCATGGCTCCTCCATCTCTTGTCGGCGCGGGAGGCTTCGACGGAGGATGACGCGGTGGCGGCGCTGCTGAACTTGTCGAAGCACCCGAGCGGCGGGAGGGCGATCGTCGACGCCGGCGGACTCGGCGTCGTGGTGGACGTCATTAGGGTGGCGCTCAAAGTGGAATCGCAGCAGAACGCGGCAGCCATTCTCTTCTACCTCTCGTCGGTGGAAGATTGCCCCGCCGAGATCGGCAACATGCCCGACGCAATCCCGACATTGGTGGAGCTGGTGAGGGAAGGGTCGTACCGGGGGAAGAAGAACGCAGTCGTCACTCTCTTCGGGCTTCTGCTCTGCCAAAGCAACCGAGTCAAGATTTTGGAAGCCGGAGCCGTCCCGGCGCTAATCGCTCTGCTTCCGAGCCAAGAAAGGGGGGATCTCGCCAACGACGCGGTGGCGGTTCTGGCGAAGATCTCCGAGCAGTCCGACGGTGCGGCGGCAATTGTCGGTTGCGCAGAGGGGATTCGCCGCCTGGTGGAGTTCTTCCGGTCGACGGGGTCGCGGTCGGGGAGGGAGAACTGCGTGTCGGCTCTGCTGTCGATGTGCGTTCACGGCGGGGCGGAGGTGGTGAGTTCGCTGAGTCAGATGCCGGCGTTGATGCCGGCGCTGTACTCGCTGGTGACGGAGGGTCGCCCCGAGCGGGAAAAAAAGCTAGGTCGCTGATCGACCGCATACACCTTCTCGACGAGCAGGGGTGGCCGGGCATGGCGCCGTCGTCTGTGCAAGACGACGGCGTCGTGCACGCTCAGTGATGGATTGGATTTGGCGCTAGATTTGTTAGATTAGATTTGGATTTCAGCTCAACTTTTTTAACACGAGCTTGGATCTGGTCAGGTGGAGAGAATTCGTAGATACTCACTGTACATATACAGTATTTGAGATATTAAATATATAATTGTGTGCCTAATAAATATTGGAGTTAGAATACTCATCAGGAACATCAGCTCCCAAATTATATATAAATATGTAATTTATAAAAATATTTTGCCTTAACATCACAATCTTTATGTGAGAAAAATCAGACAAGATATTTTAAATGTTAAAAATTAATCTTAATTTATTAAACTAACCCTAAACGGTGTCAATCCGTTTATATAAATATTGAGGATCCGTTGAGTTTAGTGGACAAATCATTTACTATAGTTCAGCCAAACATACAAACAACGATTAAACTTCATTCCTCATGTAAAGTCAACTATATGTTGTCATATAAATTAGATTGACCCAATCAACAAGGTAATTTATTTTCTAAGAAATTCACACAGAATTCGACCGAGAATAAATAAATAATAATAATAAATTGACACAAAATATCTCTCGTCAATGACTAGCATCAAATCAATTAATTGAATAACCACTAATTTTCAAATACTAAATCTATTAGAAAGGGATATATACCTGCAGTCTGGTTCACATTGTTATGCAGAGGCAAGACATGTAGAATAAGCTTTTCAGAGAAGTGGCAAAGAAATGAGGGCCACGGATTCATCAAAAGAAGAAAAATAGAAGAAGTTTAGGCCTTGGTTGTTTGCTTTGGAGATTGTAGCGTATGCATGAACGAAACGAACACATTCTCAAAGCAAGCAGCAGTGACATCTCTCGTAGATGATAGATGTCGCGTATGTAAGATTCAGTCAGACTTTAAATAAATTCATATGATTGAATTACTTCATCAAATCGGATGTTTCAAAATCGTGAAATTTGTTTCAATCTATAAATAGACCGATTAAACTTACACATAAAATGTTGTTTGCCCTTTACAATGAATCTCTCTGGTTGCTTCATATAGATATTTTCCTCAAGTCTTCCGTTAAAGAAAGCTGTCTTGACATCCATCTGTAAAACCTCATAATTCATATAAGCAACAATAGATAAGAGAATCCGGATAGACTTAAGCATAGTTATAGGCGAAAAGGTCTCCTCATAATCGATACCCTCTTTCTGAGTATACCCTTTCGCAACAAGCCTTGTTTTGAAGGTATCTACCTTTCCGTCTAATCCTCTCATTCTCTTGTAGATCCATTTACATCCAATGACTTTTACACTATTGGGTAGTTCTACTAGCTCCCAGACGTGATTAAAATCCATAGACTCTATCTCAGAATTCATCGCCTTTTGTCAAGATACCGCATCTCTATCTTGGAGTGCCTCGTCATATGTCCAGGGATCATGTTCATGTTCACCAGGGACTAAGTCCGACGACTCTCCCAAGAATATGAATTTATCAGTTTGTCTAACAACCCTCCCACTAAGACGAGGTATTATCTGTGTATCCTCCGTGATACGCGGTGCAGTCACTTGTGGTATGTCCTCCTGTACTATTGATACTGAAGTTGGAACATCCCCTCTCAATTCCTCAAGAGTAATCCTACTCATGGGCTTGTGGTTCATCACATAGTCTTCCTCTAAAAATTGAGCATTCGTGCTAACGATCACCCTCTGATCTTTAGGACTATAGAACAAACCACCTTTTGTTCCTCTAGGATGGCCTATGAACAGGCGTACTTCTATACGAGATTTTAACTTATCAGCATCTCTCTTCAACACATGTACTGGACTACCCCAAATTCGAATATGTCTCGGACTAGGCTTTCGCCCAGTCCACAATTCTGTGGGAGTAGAGGGTAGTGATTTAGATAGTACCAAGTTCAGAATATATATTGTCGTTTCCAGAGCATATCCCCAAAACGAATCTAACAACTCAAAGTAACTCAGCATCGATCTAACCATCTCCATAAGAGTCCTATTCCTTCGCTCCGCCATACCGTTCAATTGGGGTGTACCAGGTGCAGACAATTAGGATTGAATCACAGCCTCTGATAAGTAACTCCTAAACTCTCCCAAGAGGTACTCACTACCACGATCAGATCGTAGTGTCTTGATACTTTTACCTTGATGCTTCTCCACATCAACCTTGAAGTTTTTAAACCTGTCAAAGCATTTAGACTTGTGGCACATCAAGTAAATGTATCCCATACTTTGAATAATCGTCTATAAAATGTTGGGACCGGGTGCATGCTGACATGGATGCGGGTTCATAATTTTAAAAATTAATTACGTGCAGCAGAAGGTTTAGCATAAATAATTTCTTAAATTATTTAACCACACATCTAAGCATGCAATTTTATCTTGTGTAGACATGATCATATATTTAAAATTTTAGAGAAACATAAACTAATTTACGTATTACCTCGCGTAACTCGAAGGAAGGGACGAGATCCAACCGTAAGCGTCCCTTGGAAGCTGCCTCAATTCGCGTCCACGCCGAGTATCTTCGGGATGACTTCGCAAAGCCACGAGTTTCATGTTCTCGAGAACTACTAGATTCTCCGAGAACGCGACGAGAAAAACCAAGAGAGAAGTCGGAAGACTAACCACAAAAGGATGGCCGGAATCAAAATTCCGGCGAAGCAAAAGAAGAGGCTTGCGGCAAAAAGATCCTTGCGGCAAACTCTAATTCCGGCAGCACCTTCTTCCGGCCAAGAGATGGTCGGACCTTCCTTCTCTGGCAGCAGGTGGTGGGCGGCAGGGAAAGAGCAGGGGCGGCCGGCTGGTGCTCCTTCTTGGGGCTGGTTGGCGCACGGCAAGAAGGGGAGAAGAGAATGAGAGAAAGAGAGGGAGAGAGCCTATGCCTTTTTTTCTTCAATTAATTTTCAAGCCTTGCCTTGGGTCCTTTATATAGTAGCCTCTCAACCATCAAGCCTCTCAAATATGGAATAACTTATTCCATCATGCCAAGTTTGATTTTATATCATGGTTAAAATCATATTTTAATTCATGATAAAAATCAATCAAGTCTCTTCTCTCCTATGGAATAAATTTCCTTATCATGGTAAATCAATCCATGATTGATATTATAAAATAAACTAATCCATGGTTCATTTTAATTTCCATGAAGAAATAAACCAAACCTTGGTTTATTATAAAACAAACCACACTTGGTTTATTTTATAAATTGATCCAAAAACTTGGTTCTCTCCCTTTGTTGTGGCCGGCCAAGCAAAGAGGATGGAACCCTCTTTGGTCGGCCCATCCAAGCCACGCCCCAATGAATTAAACTTATTTAATTCATCTATTAAGTCTTCAAAAGACTTAGCCATTTTACGCTTCCGATGTGTCTCTGAAAAATTCAGATTCGACTTATCGTTTGGCTCAACCAAACCTAATCTCTCTTGATTGGAAAATCTAATTTTCAACTCATTTTAAATCCCTCGGATTACTCATAGTGCGTGTGACTAAATAGGCTTTCGATTTATGTTGGCCGTCTATAATTAATCAATTATAGAATGATCATGAGTGGCACCTAGTAGTACATCATGATCCCCACATAATCGAAAGATCAACGGTTGACCTCAGAAACAATTCTGAAACCCTTCAGCAGCTATAATGAATCGTGCCACATTCCCTTCACCATCTTATACCCACTTGGTTCAGGACATGGTCTATGCGTGTCAGTCCCCACTAGGCTGACTACGTCACACCTAGCCCAAGTAACGTTTTTTCGTCCTGCGGATTCTAATTACTCTCATATATTTAAGAGATTCATACTCTGAACATGTCATGCTCTGGCCAGAGGCTTCGAGTAACAATCCGACGATAGGCCTCGGGTATACATCTCCTCGCAAGGAGTGGTGAATCCTTTGTAGGCTGTTCAAATATCTTCGGGCACTCCCGCTTATACCCAATCATCCTGGGTCCACACCTCCTTGGAGATGCTTGCTTAAGATGTCAAAGTATAAGTCTCCCTGACCAAGATGACTTGAACACCGCAAGTCAAAGAAATATCGCACTTAAGCTGCAGTAAGAACTTCACTGACATATCTATATGTAGACTACCATATGAAGTTTTACAGTCAGTCACTCCAATGAACTAGTTCCCTTAACTAGCATTCATGTTTATCTCCGGACATCTCAATGTCACCAGCCAGTGAGAATCAGCTGATTAGAGAATAACCCATGCTAGTCTCGACAGAATTGATAGTGTCTGTATTTATCAATTCATCGACTAGGGACAATTTCAATACTTCACAATTGCACATGTAGAGATAATCACTAGTTGTGAATTCATCACAAATTCTCTCATACTGTGAATTGTATTACGGACATTCAGTAAATGAGTTTAAGATCTCAATCAGATAAACAAACATGTATACTCAAATAGTGAATATTCATTTATTAAAATAAATGATTACAATCATAAGGCGATTGTCTTAGGACACTTCTCTCATATCACTAACAAACTCCCACTTGGCCTAATATCAATCGCTATGGTACCCAATACCACAGGCTCTAACATGACCCTCAAACTTGCTTTAAGGCAAGGCCTTAGTTAAAGGATCCGCTAAATTCCTTTCAGTGAGAATTTTCTCAATTTGTATATCATTCCTACTTATAATCTCTCTGATCAGATGATAGCGGCGAAGCACATGTTTGGATCGTTGATGAGACCTTGGTTCCTTCGCTTGTGCAATAGCTCCATTGTTGTCGCAGTAAACCGGTATTGCTTCATCAATGGTTGGAACCACACTAAGTTCTGAGATAAACTTCTTGATCCAGACTGCTTCCTTTGCTGCTTCCGAAGCTGCAATATATTCCGCTTCCGTGGTAGAATCCGCTACGGTGTCTTGTTTGGAACTCTTCCAACTTATTGCGCCTCCATTCAAAATAAATACATATCCGGACTGAGATTTGGAGTCATCCTTATCTGTCTGGAAACTGGCATCTGTATACCCACGTATTACCATATCACCTTCTCCATATATTAGGAACACATCCTTAGTGCTTCTTAAGTACTTGAGGATTGTCTTAACAGCCGCCCAATTATCCATTCCTGGATCAGACTGGTATCTGCTTATGACGCTCAGAGCATACGATACATCGGGCCTAGTACATAACATAGCATACATGATAGATCCTATCGCGGATGCATAAGGAATCTTATTCATGCAAATCCTCTCATTTTCTGTGCGCGGACACATAGACTTCGAAAGGTTGATCCCATGCCTGATGGGAAGGTAACCTTTCTTGGATTCCGACATGCTGAACCTTTCTAGCACTCGGTCTATATATGTAGACTGTGAAAGACCAAGCAATCATTTTGATCTATCTCTATAGATTCTAATCCCAAGGATATAGGTTGCTTCTCCCAGGTCTTTCATGGAGAAAGTTTTGGACAACCAAATTTTAACTGACTGTAAGACTGATATATCGTTTCCTATAAGTAATATGGTATCGACATATAACACTAGGAATACGACTGCACTCCCACTAACCTTCTTGTACACACAAGGTTCGTCAGGACTCTGTGAGAAATCAAACTCTTTCATTGTCTCATCAAAACGGATGTTCCAGCTCCTGGATATTTGCTTTAGTCCATATATGGATCGTCGAAGCTTGCATACTTTGGTTTTATTAACCGATGTGAAACCTTCAAGTTGTATCATGTATACATCCTCAAGTAGGTTTTCATTAAGGAAAGTTGTTTTCACATCCATTTGTCATATCTCATAATCATAATGAGCTGCTATAGCCAGGAGCATCCGAATGGATTTAAGCATAGCTACTGGTGAATAGGTTTCGTCATAATCAATTCTTTGTTTCTGACGATATCCTTTTGCCACTAATCTAGCCTTAAAGGTAATAACATTACCTTTCATGTCGGTTTTCTTCTTGAAAATCCACTTGCATCCTATGGGCTTAATCCCTTCAGGTGAGTTAACCAAGTCCCATACTTGATTTTTGTACATAGAATCCATTTCCGACTTCATGGCTTCAAGTCATTTATCCCTTTCTGAATTTTTCAGAACATCTTCATAACTGATAGGTTCGTTATCGTTAATGAGTAACACGTCGTTCGATTCACTTATGAGAAATCT
>JAGFNQ010002328.1:186310-246173 GCA_024364735.1 Boesenbergia rotunda
GTTCGTGATCCATTGCAAATCCGAGTGTGCCTAGTCGCTCAATGTACCCCAACATCTTCAACACAAACTGTGAGACAGAAGTGCCTTCCTGCATCTTAGAGGTGAAGAGGAGTTTGGAGACCTCAAACCTTTCGGATCTCGCCTGCTCGTCAAACAGCTCATGAAGATGGAAGGCGATGGTATGAGCATCCATATGCTCATGCTGCTTTTGTAGCTCAGGTACCATAGCGGCCAGCATGATGCAACTCGCAAGTTCAGAATCGGCCACATGTTTCTGATAGGCCACTAACTGGTCTGGAGTTGCATCTTCAGGAGGATGGTTGGGAAGTTGTTCTTCAAGGACATAAGCAAGCTTTTCTGCCTTGAGGACTATCCTCAGGTTTCGAAGCCAGTCCATGAAGTTCGGCCCAGTCAGCTTATTGATGTCCATAATGGAACGCAAATTCAGAGAAGATATAATCAGGTGATTATCCTAGAAATACAAATTGAGCTTATGTGATAAGAATGATAAAGAATGCATCAATATACATTAATTAAATCCTATTTATTTTTCGAATTGAATAACCCTTTTTATCAATTCGGGAGATCGTAGGAACATCTCCAAATAGGTTGATATCCAACCATAGATAAGAACAACCATGGCTAGAGTCCATCAAGTTATTCTTAGCTATGAAGGTAGGTAATTATACCGATTACATATTATACATATATAACTATCACATTATGCTATCAACTAATTGAATGTTTGTATAAATCATTGGGTTGTTAACTCATTAATAAGTTTGCAACAATATACATAGCACCCAACTGCACCTCTCTTTACATCGACCTTGGCTGTGGCACAACAAATCGATGCTCCAAGCTTAAGGCTGACCCATTAATCAAGAAATAATTTTAACATGGTTGGAGCTCATTCAACTGTTTAGTCAGGTTTGGATGTGTCCAACAACCAAAACTAAGGATTGACCTCTGACTCCAACTATATTAATCATAAACTAATTCCATGGTTTGAACATGTTGAGGTTCAAGCCGGGCATGTATGTGTCCATCAACCCAAACGAGAAACAAAACTCTGGTTCTAACCATATTAATGGAAGGTGTTGTCCTTAATATTTTATAAGGGGTTTTGGGCCTCATCCTTTTCCTTTTATGCACATTCATGACATATAATTATGTCATGTTCTAACGATTTCCTTAATAAAGTATGTATGTGACTTAATTTATCAAGTCTCATTAATTAAATTAGGAACCGGATTTCCTAATTCTAATTTCATCCTTTATTCAAGGAATTGTTTTTGGGAAACAATTTCCTAAATTATCATAATAAATTTTGGAATTAATATGTTTAAGACTTTGATTTCTCAAAATCAAATCTTATTAAATTAAGAGACAGATTCCCTTAATTCAACCACATATTATTTTCATGAAAATCTTATTTAAGGAAATTTACTTTATAGAAAACAATTTTTCTAATTAATTTTGGAGACAATAATATGTAAGAGCATCACCTCATAAATCAGATAAGGAAATTATCGTTTGAGAATCACCTCAAAAATTTTCAAGATTTGATCACATATTTTATTTATGGAAAATTAATATCAATAACTTAATTTGGACGACTCCCCCAGGCTCAATCCAAATTAAACATTTGACAGCTTAAATCCAATTTAGGAAATTTAATTATAACAACTAACTTTAAATTGGACGGCTCCCTGAGGCTCAATCCAAAAAAAAGAATTTTGTAAATAATTTAATTTCCAATTATGAATTTAAATGCCAATTAATATTCCCATAATTTGTCTAGACTTTCTTGAAAGAAAGTGCCCAAAATTGTGAGCTTTCCATAAATGAAAAGTTTCCGAAAATAAAAGGTTTTCAGAATAATTGTAAGTTTCTGGTACAAAGAAAACTTACGTATTTCCAAAATTGGAAAATTTCCAAAATGAGAAATTTCCAAAATTGGAAAGTTTCCAAAAATGAAAAGTTTTCACAATTATCATAAAATTTCAGAAACGGAGATATTTCAAAACTTTGCGAAATTTCATGAGGATTTCCAAACTTTGAAATTTCTAAATCGAAAATTTACCATAATTGGAAAGTTTCCATAATTAAAAATTTTTCCAAAATTGAGATCATGACAATGCTTTCCGCAAAAACAATTATATGATTATGTCAAGCACAAACCTCGCTCTGATACCACTGTTGGGACTGGGTGCATGTTGACATGGATGCGGGTTCGTAATTTTAAAAATTAATTACGTGCAGCGGAAGACTTAACATAAATAATTTCTCAAATTATTTAACCACACATCTAAGCATGCAATTTTATCTTGTGTAGACATGACCATATATTTAAAATTTTACAGAAACATAAACTAATTTACGTATTACCTCGCGTAACTCGAAGGAAGGGACGAGATCCAACCGTAAGCGTCCCTTGGAAGCTCCACCTCTATTCGCGTCCACGCCGAGTATCTTCGGGATGACTTCGCAAAGCCACGAGTTTCGTGTTCTCGAGAACTACTAGATTCTCCGAGAACGCGACGAGAAAAACCAAGAGAGAAGTCGGAAGACTAACCACAAAAGGATGGCCAGAATCAAAATTCCGACGAAGCAAAAGAAGAGGCTTGCGGCAAAAAGATCATTGCGTCAAACTCTAATTCCGGCAGCACCTTCTTCCGGCCAAGAGATGGCCGGATCTTCCTTCTCCGGCAGCAGGTGGTGGTCGGCAGGGAAAGGGCAGGGGCGGCCGGCTGGTGCTCCTTCTTGGGGTTGGTTGGCGCACAACAAGAAGGGGAGAAGAGAAGGAGAGAAAGAGAGGGAGAGAGCCTATGCCTTTTTTCTTCAATTATTTTTCAAGCCTTGCCTTGGGTCCTTTATATAGTAGCCTCTCAACCATCAAACCTCTCAAATATGGAATAACTTATTCCATCATGCCAAGTTTGATTTTATATCATGGTTAAAATCATATTTTAATTCATGATAAAAATCAATCAAGTCTCTTCTCTCCTATGGAATAAATTTCCTTATCATGGTAAATCAATCCATGATTGATTTTATAAAATAAATCAATCCATGGTTCATTTTAATTTCCATGAAGAAATAAACCAAACCTTGGTTTATTATAAAACAAACCACACTTGGTTTATTTTATAAATTGATCCAAAAACTTGGTTCTCTCCCTTTGTTGTGGCCGGCCAAGCAAAGAGGATGGAGGTCCTCTTTGGTCGGCCCATCCAAGCCTTGCCCCCAATGAATTAAACTTATTTAATTCATCTATTAAGTCTTCAAAAGACTTAGCCATTTTACGCTTCCGATGCTTCTCTGAAAAATTCGGATTCGACTTATCGTTTGGCTCAACCAAACCTAATCTCCCTTGATTGGAAAATCCAATTTTCAACTCATTTTAAATCCCTCGGATTACTCGTAGTGTGTGTGACTAAATAGGCTTTCGATTTATGTTGGCCGTCTATAATTAATCAATTATAGAACGATCATGAGTGGCACCTAGTATTACATCATGATCCCCAATTAATCGAAAGATCAACGGTTGACCTCAGAAACAATTCTGAACCCCTTCAGCAGCTATAATGAATCGTGCCCCATTCCCTTCACCATCTTATACCCACTTGGTTCAGGACATGGTCTATGTGTGTCAGTCCCCACTAGGCTGACTACGTCACACCTAGCCCAAGTAACGTTTTCTCGTCCTACGGATTCTAATTACTCTCATGTATTTAAGAGATTCATACTCTGAACATGTCATGCTCTGGCCAGAGGCTTCGAGTAACAATCCGATGATAGGCCTCGGGTATACATCTTCTCGCAAGGAGTGATGAATCCTTTGTAGGTTGTTAAAACATCTTCGGGCACTTCGGCTTATACCCAATCATCCTGGGTCCACACCTCCTTGGAGATGCTTGCTTAAGACGACAAAGTATAAGTCTCCATGACCAAGATGACTTGAACACCGCAAGTCAAAGGAACATCGCACTTAAGCTACAGTAAGAACTTCACTGACATATCTATATGTAGACTACCATATGAAGTTTTACAGCCAGTTACTCCAATGAACTAGTTCTCTTAACTAGCATTCATGTTTATCTCCGAACATCTCAATGTCACCAGCCACTGAGAATCAGCTGATTAGAGAATAACCAATGCTAGTCTCAACAGAATTGATAGTACCCGTATTTATCAATTCATCAACTAGGGGCAATTTCAATACTTCACAATTGCACATGTAGAGATAATCACTAGTTGTGAATTTATCACAAATTCTCTCATGTTGTGAATTGTATTGCGGACATTCAGTAAATGAGTTTAAGATCTCAATCAAATACACAAACATGTATACTCAAATAGTGAATATTTATTTATTAAAATAAATTATTACAATCATAAGGCGATTGCCTTAGGACACTTCTCTCATACCACACAAATCAGAATGAACCAACTCTAACACATCTTTGGCTCTATACCCCTTGACCTTGAAAGACCTCTTGGTCATCTTACCTTCCAAGCAAGATTCACAGGTTGGGAAATCTTTCACCGCCAATGAACCCAAAGGTTCATCGGTTATCATCCTTTAAATCCTACTTAGGTTAATATGACCTAACCTAAGATGACAAAGATACGTTTGGTTCATTTTTGAAGGTTCTTTTCTCTTATTATGATTAAATGATGAGTTATTTATTTTTATTTGCATCGTGGATGTTTTTGATTCAAGAGTGTACAAATTACCAATTAATGCACCAGAACAAATAATCTTTCTATTATTTTTTATAACAACTCTGTCATTAAAAGAAATAGAATATTCATCCATAAATAACATAGAAACTGAAATAAGATTCTTTCTAAAAGCAGGTGCATAAAGGCAATTTCTCAAAATCAAAGTTTTATTTCTATCAAACGATAAATAAATGTCTCTCACTGCAATAGTCGCCACCTCCGTAACATTGCCCATGTAGAAGGTAATCTCTCCCTCAACTAGTCGTTTGGTTTCCTGGAACCCCTGCAAAGAATTACAGACATGATCAGTGACTCCCGTATCTACACACCAGGTACCGGTAGATAACACCGCTAAACATGTTTCAACAACTAAACAAAAAGATATACCTTGATTTTTCTCCTTACGATGGGGGCAGTCCACCTTCTAATGTCCACTCTGCTTGCATGTGAAGCACTTGCCTTTCGGCTTCTTCACTCCAGCCTGAGGTCCCTGAGATCCTGCAACATTCTTTGCCACACCTTGTTTCTTCTTCTTCTTGCCTTTCGGCTTATAAGTAGAAACATTCTGAGCAACTAAAGCATGAGCACTCTGATGAAAAAGCCCCTCTGTCGCCTAGAGTTCTATCAGAAGTTCCGCCATCGAATATGTACGTTTGTTCGTATTATAGTTCAGGCGAAACTGCTCAAGACTCCTAGGTAGAGACTGGAGAATGATATCGACCTGGGTTTCCCCATCGATCTCCGCTCTAAGGACTCATTCAAATGAGCCATCATTTTGAGAACATGATCCCTCACGGGTGTAACGACCCGGCCCGTCGACCCGACCCGTCGACCCGACCCCTTGGCCCCTTGGGCGGCCAAACTCTATTTTTTGGCGGCCCAACAACCTGGTCCCTTTGGTCGTCGACCGTCGGTCGTGCCATTACTCACGAGGACTTCCCACCCCTGGCCAGTGGATTTTTGCATTCCTCAGAATTCGAACTCTAGACCTCCAGGATAAGTACTAGAGTTTATAAATCCTGATAGCCAAGTGAGTCGGCTATCAGGATTCATAAACTCTAGTAATTAGCCTAGAGGTCTAGAGTTCGAATCCTAAGGAAGGCAAAAATCCACTAGCCAGGAGTGAGAAGTCCTCGTGAGTAATGGCACGACCGACGGTCGACGACCAAAGGGGCCAAGTTGTTGGGCCGCCAAAAAATGAAATTTGGCCGCCCAAGTGGCCAAATTCTATTTTTGACGGCCCAACAACCTGGCTCCTTTGGTCGTCGACCGTCGACCGTCATTACTCACAAGAACTTCCCACCCCTGGTCAATGGATTTTTATCTTCCCTAGGATTCGAACTCTAGACCTCCAGGCTAAGTACTAGAGTTTATGAATCCTGGTAACGACTCACTTGGCTACCAAGATTCATAAACTTTAGAACTTAGTCTGGAGGTCTAGAGTTCGAATCCTGGGGAAGGCAAAAATTCACTGGCCAGGGATGGGAAGTTCTTATGAGTAACGACGGTCGACGACTAAAGGGGCCAGGTTGTTGGGCCGCCAAAAATGAAATTTGGCCGCCCAAGGGGCTGAGGGGTCGGGTCGACGGGCCGGGTCGTTACAATAAAAAAAACGCATTTTTATTGTAACGACCCGACCCCTCGGCCCCTTTGGCGGCCAAATCAACATTTGGCGGCCCAACAACCTGGCCCCTTGACCCAACAACCTGGCGGCCAAATCAACATTTGGCGGCCCAACTTTGACGACCCCTTAGGTCGTCGACCGTTGGCCGTGCCGTTACTCACAAGAACTTCCCACCTCTGGCCAGTGGATTTTTGTCTTCCTCAGGATTCGAACTCTAGACCTCCAGGCTAAGTATTAGAGTTTATGAATTCTAATAGCCAAGTGAGCGCTCACTTAGCTATCAGGATTCATAAACTCTAGTACTTAGCCTGGACATCTAGAGTTCGAATCCTGAGGAAGGCAAAAATCCACTGGCTAGGGGTGGGAAGTTCTTGTGAGTAACGGCACGGCCAACGGTCGACGACCTAAGGGGTTGTCAAAGTTGGGCCGTCAAATGTTGATTTGGCCGCCAGGTTGTTGGGCCGCCAAATGTTAATTTGGCCGCCAAAGGGGCCGAGGAGCCGGGTTGTTACACAGGTGTTCCCTCAACCATGATGGTCGTCATCAAGTTCCTCATCGCCTCTTGCCTAACAACCCGATTCTGGTGTCCGAAGAGTTCTTTGAGATTGCACGTCATATCATAAGTAGTAGCCATGGCCTGATGTTGATGTTGCAGCACATTTGACATAGAAGCCAAAATGTAACACCGCGTCATCTCGTCTGCCTTCACCCACTTCTTATAACGTTCCTTCTCCTCTTCACTAGAACTCTCGCTAGGCTTTTCAGGACAGTCTTCAAATAGTACAAATTTATACTCTTCAGCAGTCAAGATAATGTCCAGGTTCCGTTTCTAATCAATATAGTTAGGGCCAGTAAGTTTATTTTCTTTCAAAATAATAGCAAGTGGGTTGAAATATATTTTGAAAATATCATGAGAATCACAATGATCAAAAACATTAGATTTCAAAAAATTATTTATTCCTCAAACAATAAAATTTTAAAATGAACCAACACCTCAAAACACCGAGAATATCGTATGCCACGATAGTGTGGACGTATACAAATTCTTCATTTGTAAAAGGAGATTTTACCCATTAATTTTATTATCTTCCCAACTTAACTTTTTGACAAATAAAATTAATAGTTGGTTCCTCTTCAGCCTTACAAATAATAGTAGCGACTCCAATGGGGAGGATACTATTATTTACATCTAAGTATTCTCCATTACACGAAACTACAGCAATTATCTAGGATTATGTCTCTTCCGATGAGGAAGATCACACGCTCCTAAATAACTTCCTATAACCATGTCTGACCTAGCTAGTGATCCGCGAAACAAATTCATCCGATATGGAGAAAGGCACTCAGAGCCAACGCACAAGTTTGTTCGCATCACATGTCAAATTTGTAATGGAGGCAATGGTATTCTTAGAATCCCTCTCCCACTTAGTAATTTATAATTGAGGAATTTTCTAGCACACACAACATGCATATCAAGCAACAAGCAATAAACATGAAAATAAATTCCAACTATTAAGGTCTTTTGTTCTTGAATATGTCTCCCGTCGTGTCGCCACCTCATCTCCTCCTCCAAGCACCATGCGCAAGCCTCATCCATGAAGGAGCTCCGAGCCGAGATAAAAAACTATTTTAGATCGAAAGTAAACTAAAATGCGCGGCTAAACAATGTCGTATTTAATTACAAAAATTAAATACTATCTAGCCTCGTCAACCCCGAGGATTCAAATAATTATTACAACCATACACACACAATCACATGCAAACATATTAAGCTATAATAGCTGGATCTTATGTCTGCAACCAAAGAGTTAGCCTACGCACATCATACTATTAACCGACATAAAATTATACATGATAAAGTGCATAAAAGTAACCGAATCCAAAACATACAAAATCGGAAACCATTGGCTCTGATACCAATTGTTGGAACTCGGTTGTTCACGCATGGGAATTCTCTCCATGTCCCCGGATTAAAATTACATTAATTGAAACAAATCCGGATGGAGAACAATTACCCAAGCAACTAACTCATCATCGTACTAATCGATTCGAGTGACCGCTTGATCAAACTTGTTGTTCAAGCAATCTAACTCGTCTAACCGATTAGCCGCGGAATTGATGATGAATGGATCGTCGATTTTTGTATTTATCTTCGGGGTCCATGATAATAACAACATACAATAATTGACATGAAGTAAAAGGAACCAAAATAAGAAGTATACCTCTTATTTATCTCACGATCTTCTATTATATGTCCTACTTTCTTTTTAAACATCGTGTGAGCGATGATCTTCAAAAAAATGAAATCTTCAATCGAAATCTTTCTTCCTTTTCTTTCTTGGTCGAAACCTCCTCCTCGCTAGTTGTTGGGCAACCAATTGCCTCACGCATAGACCCGACCACGGGCCGGGTCCAGCCCGGACCCGGCCCGGAACCGGCCCGGGTCAACGGGCCGGTTGGCCCGTTGACCCGGTTCGCCGGGCCGAACCGGAACCGGCCCGGCAAGATGCCGGGCCGGTTCCGGTTCCGGGCGCCAGAACCCGTGAACCGGCGGTTAACCGCCGGTTCCAACGGCACTGAACCGGCGGTTAACCGCCGGTTCAGTGCCGTTTGAGTTTTTTTTTTGTTTTTTTTATTTTTTTTTGGACGGATGAGATCATTTGACCGTTTTTTGATCAATAGCTAAGATTTAGTGACCGTTATGATCCGAACTCTATAAATAGGGAGCTCATTTCATCATTTTCACTCACAAAACTTCTCTTCTCTCAATCTCTCATTCTCAAGTCTCAACTCTCTAACTCTCAACTTCTCTTCACGTTCTTCATCGACGTCGACGATAATGGAAGGAGGTCACGGAGGCGGACGCGGAGCTTCATCATCTCGATCTCGGAGGGGAAAAGAAATTGCATACGAGGATCCCAACCTTCAAATTCAATCCACCGATGATGAGACCGAGGCTCAGCCCCAATGCCCTCCGATCCCCGAAACGCAAGGAAGTACCGATGCGATTACTTCTAAGGTTCGGGATAATGCTCCTTTAAAATCGTCTATTTTTACTAAACATTTTGAGAAAGTCACACTTCCGTCGGGAGAAATGCGTGCAAAATGCAAGCATTGTAATGCTTCCTACAAATTCCAAGCCGGCGGCGGCTATGGGTCGTTGAAACGACATGTAGAAATGAAGCACCCGACGGAATATGGGCTTGACCGATCTCAAACACAATTATCTAGATTTTCTAGCGGTAGTAGTACTGATTCTGGTTTATTTTTATATTCAGATAATAAATTAAGAGAATCATTAGCTAAATTTGTTTCCGTAGAACATCTTTCTTTTAGTTTTGGATCTAAATGCACATTTGAAGATTTTTGTAAAGAATCTCTTAATCCTGCTGCTAAACGTGTACCTAGGACTACACTAACACGTACAATTAAAAGATTAGTAAAACAAGGAAAAAAGAATTTAATAGAAGAATTTAGTAAATTAAATAATAAAGTTTCTTTATGTTCCGATATTTGGAGTGATCATTGGCAAACTCATTCTTATATGGGTATAACATGCCATTGGATTGATAACTCTTGGATCCTTCAAAAAAGATTATTAGCTTATAGAGTTTTTGATGAATCACACACTGCTCATAACATTGCACAATTATTACACATAGTTTTAGAAGAATATGGATTGACTCATCAAATTTTTTCAATATCATTAGACAATGCTAGTTCTAATACCGCTTCAATAGATGAATTAAAATTTATTTGTCAACCTGTCATTGGTGGTTTATTTTTTCATATTCGTTGTGTATGTCATATTTTAAATTTATGTGTTCAAGATGGATTAAAACTTTTACAAAATTATATTCAACCAATTAGAACCGCAATTTCATACTTATGGTCCCATCCATCTATGATGAAACAATGGGGTAGATTTTGTAAAGCTAATGGAATGCGACCAAAAAAATTTCCACGTGATGTTCCAACACGTTGGAATTCAACATATCAATTATTACAAGATTCTTTTCAATATAAAGATTTATTATGTTTATTTTTTGCACAAAATAGTAATACTAATATATATTTATTTTCACAACAATGGAATATTTGTAGTAGTATTTGTGAAATTTTAAAAGTTTTTAACGATGCAACTGAACAACTTTCAGGTGTTTATTATCCTACTGCTCATTTAATTTTAGTAAATTTTTGTAGTATAGTATTAATATTAAATGAACATGTAAATGATGAAGCTTTAACTTTATGTATAATAGCTATGAAAACTAAATGGGAAAAATATTTTTATTTAATTCCTGAAATTTATTTAATTGCATTTGCTTTAGATCCTAGATTTAAATTAGAAGTTTTACAAGAAATGCTAACTTTATATTATGACGCATTAATTCCTATTAAGGATTCTTCCTCTCCGGATCCAGCTAATATTGTATATAATATTAGAAATTATTTATATGATTTTTACAATCAATATTATGTTAAATATGGAACACAAACTAATATTTCTGAAATACAACAACCTACTACTACTAATATAAAACTTACAAAAGCCCAACTTTTATTAAAAGAACGGACGAAACGTCCACGAGGATCCTCAAGTTCCACACAGGAACTTGAGAATTATTTTACGACTTTTTTTGATTTTAATGAAGCAGATAGCGAAGGCTTCGACATCTTGAAGTGGTGGTCACAGAAGGCTCAAAGTTTTCCCGTTCTCTCCGTGATCACAAAAGAAATTCTAGCTTCTCCAGTGTCGACTGTTGCTGTGGAGCAGACGTTCAGTGCCGGCGGCAACATATTAGATGAACGACGATCAACTATGTCTCCCGACTCATTGGAAGCTCAAGCATTACTTGATGATTGGACCAAAGCCGAGAAGCGAATCCAAGGAATGCAACTTTCAGAAGACGAAGTCGAAGAATTTGATACCGAAGGAACAAATACAACGGGAACGGGAGGAAATGCAAGTGAGTGAGAAAGGGTAAAAATATAAAAATGTAAAAGGGTAAAAATGTAAAAGAACTACGTGGGCTTTGATTCCCCTATACCCTAAGGGGATACGTAGGCAACTTATATAAGTGCAAGCCCTTTTTTAATAAAATTTATTTTTTTTAATTTAATTTTTAATTTTTAATTTTTTTAATATAATAATCTTGAACCGTGACGAACCGTGGCGAACTGTGAACCGGACCGTGAACCGGCGGTTCCGAACCGTGAACCGTAACCGTCTTGGGCGGTAAAGGTTAAGGGTCGACTTCCCACGAACCGTCGAACCGGCGGTTCCGAATCGTCGAACCGACAGTTCTGAACCGTAGTCGGGTCTACTCACGCATGCACTCACGACAACCAATTGCCTCACGCATGCACTTGATTGCCTCACACATGCAGTCCACGGCAACCAATTTCCTCACACATGCACTCACGGCAGTGCAACCAATTGGCTCACGCATGATTGGCTCGCGGCAGTACAATTGGCTCACGGCATGCACTTGGCTCACGCATGCAATTCCGGCAACGTTGAAGCTTCTTGACCATGCATACACTCACGGCAACATGCATTAAGCAACAAATTTCATGCACTCACGTTGACCGGAGGTGGCAGCGAGAAGAGACGGGCGGCGGCCAGAAGAGAAAGAGGAGAGAGAAAAAATAATTAAAACTCTTTGATTTTCTCTTGATGATTCATGAGATATATATAAATTACAATAAAGATCATAGAGAGAAATTGAGTCTTAGTCATCTAATGGATCAAAGTCCGATCCATTAATGATGATCCAATCTACTAAAGGATCATCATTGAACTACCTCACCAACCCTCATAAATAAATATATACTCCACCTATTATGTGTACAAAATTTCTCCGTGTTTAAGATCTCAAATATCCATTAATTAATTAAATTACTGACAATTTAATTAATTAATATCTAACTCCATGAGTAATATCAATCAATCTTATCATCATGCCGAATCAAGTCCACCTGTAGGATTAACATGATGAACTTTATGAGCTCCTCAAGGGGTCATCATCAACCTGACGTATCAGGACACGATTTTCTTCTATAATCAACGGTACATCATATAAATAATATTATTTCTCAATTTACCGGGCCTATCGATTTAACCAATAAATCTTGCCCACTAGTAAATCAAAGAAATAGATATTAAGTACATGTGTCTGTTATTATATCGGGATTAATAGCATGTATACCATAATATCTGAGGTCTGATTCAATTATATAGTCAGTATAAATTGAATCACCTCTATATCGGTCCTACTCAATACACACAAAGTGTACTAGTATAATTCTATGGTCAAGAAAAACCAACACCAAATTACATTACAATCATGTCAATGATTTGTTCAAAACTATCTAAGTTGTGAGTCTCTACTTATACTCTACAAGGGACTGATAACATGATCTTCTGTGTGACACCACACACCATGTTATCTACAATGTAAAGTATTAGACAATAGCATGTATATATCAAATATAAAATGCAAATAATGATCATGTGATTCTCATTCTAAAATGTAAATATTCATACAAAAACTAGACTTTTAGTATACATCCTAACATAACAATCAACCTACAAGCTCCTCCATGATCACCAATAAGGATATCAGGTGTCTTTTCGCATTGTGATGTTTTTTCTGCTGTCATAACCTTGTTGACTGATCCAGACCTACCAGAATGAGTTTCCTTATGATTTCCAGATACATTAGCTACATGAAGCCCAATGCTAGACCTATGACCGATGTTTGTAGAACCAGTTAACTTGCTAGTGTTTCCCGATTCAGCTATTGAACTCATTACTTCTTCCTTCCATGAAGAAGCAATTGGTTTCACTTGGTAACCAGAATCGGAGTAGTTATTGCTCTGAGGTTGACTGGAAGTACTGGGCTTCTCCTCTTTAACTTCTGGAGGTGGCACTACTGAACCCCCACTTCCCATACCTGCTTTGCAATGTGTATCCTTTGAGCTAGTCATAGGAGGTGCAGGTGCAATTGGCTTCTTATTAGAATCGGTAGTCCCATGATTACTAGGTAAAACCTTAGCAGCTGACTAACATCCGAATGTTGTGGCTTTATTGTAGATCCAACCAATTGTCCATCACTTATTTTGACATTTCTGTTGGTGCAATCGACCCAGGTTTGATCGAACATATTATGAATTTTGATATGTTTGTCAATATGATTAAATTAGGTTTTCATATTAGTTTGAAGTGTGTTTGAATCATGCAGAACTTAGTGGAACACATATATGGAAGATCTCATCCTGGTACTCGGATCCTTAAGTTGGTGAAGGATAGCGCATCCGAGGAGCCGCCAGACGAGGAGCAACGGAGTGGAGCTGAGGGAAACAGACTTCAAGGCATATGCAAAGGATGGCATCGGGATGAGTCGAGGGCTTGGATGCATCCGAGGGACGAGAGCCAAAGAAAGAAAGCTTCAAAGGGCGACTCTGGAGAGAATAAGTGTGAGTGTGTAATAGGATCAGTCGACTGGTAGGGACACTAGTCGATTGAACCTTCTGTGAGTTTCAAACAGCAAGATCAGTCGACTAGTCTGGATGGCAATCGACTAGTTTATTCAAAATCTAGTCGTTGGCTAAGCACCAGTCAACTGGGGTTAGCATCAGTCGACTGGTGTCAAGGCTGAGCTATTTTGTTAACATCTCTTTCCTCTATTTAAAGGGAGACTTTGAGACTTGAGAAGGGTTAGTTATTTTCTTGTGAAGACTTTGAAACTTCGAAAGTTTCCTCTCTTCCTCAAACCCTAATTTTTATATTGTACAGGGAAAAGACAAAAAAGGTGAAATCGCTCGCCCCCAGCGCCCCCGCCGCACCCGTCTCAAGACCATCACGAGGGAGGTAAATCACGGTTCCCGGAGTAATTAGTGCACAGTTGGACCGAGAATTGATTCACCAAACGCCCAGAGTTTTAATCCAGTGCGCCTCGTGCGACTCAAACCCAGGACCTCTTAGACAACACCCCCATGCACTAACCACTCCGGATCCCCGTGGGGACTAAAAAAAGACATTATAAGAGGTTGTTTTCCACCGAGAAGGAGAAAGCTTAGCCGGAGATTACCGAGGGCTAATCCACCGAAGGATTGAGGGTTTGTCCACCTCAAGGACACGCCGTGGAGCAGGAGCAAGCAATCTCCGAACCATGTAAAAATGTTAAGTGTTAACATTGTTCTTGTTAGAATATTGTAAATATAGCTTGGGATAATTTGATGTATCCTAATTTGTATTTTACCTAAAATAAAAATTAATCCTTTGAATAGAATCCTGATTTATTTCTTAGAATAGAATTTTAATTATTTCTTAGAATATGTTCTAATTTTGTATATAAATAGGGCTTATATCTTATAATATTTGATGAAAAAGAATTCTTTAACATGGTATTAAAACGCAAGGTTTAAGTTCTTTTTTCCTTTACCCTAAAATTCACTTTTGCCCTAAATCTTGGTCGATTCATTTCTTTTTTCCCTATCACGACTTATCTTGCTCGCGACTTCTCTTTTTCCCTCTCTCCATGTGACGTTGCTATTCATTCTCGCGACGCTGTTGTCCTTCTCCTGCATGTGACGCAGTTGTTCTCCATAGAAACCAAAGCTGCTGTTTTCCAGAAAAGCCGAAGCTACTGTTCTTCTCCTGCATGCATCGCGAGTTCTGACAACGCGTCATTCTCCACATGTGATCACATTCTCTCTGCACCCTATCGTGTTGCTCCCCACGACCTACTTGCGCAAGGCAGCCCTTCCTTTTCTTCCTCGGCTCGCAACCTCCATCTTTAGGTGTGCTAAAGGCTTCTTCCTGTACGTTGTCGCACGCCGTGTGTTGTTCTCCATAGTGTGCTGTCCTCTGTCAAACGTCGAAATCTCCTCCATCGCGTACATATTCTGACGGCTATTCCTAATGTCGATAACCTCTCAACAACCCAAAACTGATCAATGACTACCTCTGGCACTCCAAAGCCCGATATCTCAATCTTTACCATCCACATCACTGCACCGCTCTCTTCCGAGCAGTTGGATGGTAAAAACTACTCCTCTTGAGCCTCTCACATTGAGCTTTGGCTTGTCAGACAGGGTTATGAGACACATCTCACCCAAACAAAAGAAGATGTTCAAGTCATCGATCGTCCTCTATGGAAAAAAGTTGACGCTCAGTTGTGTTGTATTATCCGAGCCACAATCCATCCATCTCTTAGAGATGCCTTCCACACTCATAAAATCTGCAAAGCTATTTGGACATAGGCTCAACAACTCTTTACAAACACATCTCGGCGACTCTATCAAGTTTGTGAAGATCACATGAGCATCCTCAATGTCCATCAGATTAAGGATTCTATGTCAACTTATCTAGGTTTGATCTCTAGCTTTCTTTGTGACTTCAATGAACTGCTTCCACCTGCGGCCACTCCTGTTGTAGAGGTTGAAAATCAGAAGAAATTTTTTATGTCTCTGGCTTTATTTAGTCTGCCCACAGATTATTCTCATGATCGTGATTAGATCCTAGGCAGCCCCACATAAGCTACCATGGACTGTACCTGGGTGACTCTCCTTCGTGTCTCTACCAAAGTCTTGGCATTACCTCCTTCCATTCCTATCTACTCATCAGCTTTGGTCTCTCGAAGCAACACCAGACCTCCATCCCATAAGGGTGGAAAAGGGCATCCTTGGTGTGATCATTGTCACTGACCAGGACACACGATTGATAAATGTTGGAGTCTACATGGTTGACCCCCTCGTGATGCTCAAAACGTCTAGAGTTCTGTCACTTGTTCAGCTTCCACTTCACAGTTGCCACCGGATCCGACCCCATCACCTTCCTATGATGACTTTCTGAAATGGTATGAGGATCAACAGACTTCTAATTCCATTGTTGTCACTGCACACGTTGGTAATTCCTTTGCTGGCATATCTCGATCTTCAGATCCCTAGGTTCTTGATTATGGGGCAACCATCATATCACTGGTAATAAATCTTTTTTTTCTTCTCTCACTACTTCCGATTATTTACCCTTTGTCATCATGACATATGATTCTTAAACTCAATCCCAGAGTGTTGGTATTGTTCATCGTTCTCTATCTCTCCCTATTCATAATGTTCTTTAAGTCAACTTACTTAAATTCTTTAAGTCAACTCTCTTTAATTTGTTATTAATAAGTCAACTTACTCGATCTCTTAATTGTGTCATCTCTTTTACTAAAATTCTATTTCTTTACAGGACCGGAATACAGGGAGGATGATTGGCTTCGGATATGAGTCTCATGGCCTATATCGGCTTCACTGACCCTCTCTTGTTGGTTCGACGACAGCATCTCCTCTTCTTATTCATACTCAGTTAGGACATCCAGGTCTTAATAAGTTGTAAAATTACATCCTAGTCTTTCTCACTTAGAGTCTTTGGCTTGTAAATCATGTCGATTAGAAAAGCATGAACATAGTTTTTTTTCTCCTCGCACTTTGAGCCGGTCTACGCCCCCTTTCACTTTGGTTTATTCTGATGTTTGGGGTTCGAGTCGTATTTCTTCTACATTGGGGTCTCGATATGTTGTTACTTTTATAGATGATTTTTCCCGTTGTACTTGGTTATATCTGATGAAGGATCGTTCAAAATTATTTTCTATTTTTTAATCTTTTTCCCATGAAATCCAAACTCAAATTGGTATTTCTCTTCAAACCTTACAAAGTGATAATGCGTGTGAGTAACTATCTACTCCATTTAGGGCCTTTTTGGCGTCTCATGATATGTTGCATAGGAAGTCTTGTCCTCATACCCCCCCCCCCAATAGAATGGAGTTGCAAAACGTAAGAATCATCATCTTCTTGAGACCACCCGGACTCTTCTTTTCCACTCTCATGTTCCTCATCGATTTTGGGGTGACATAATACTTACTACGTGTTATCTCATCAATCACTTACCTTCCTCCACTCTACAAGATAAACTACTTCATCATGTACTTTATCCTTATCAGTCTCTTTATCCTTTACCACCTAGGGTCTTTGGTTTTATATGTTTTACTCATGCTCTTGATCTTGACATTGACAAACTCTCTCCCTGTCTCATAAATGTGTCTTCCTTGGGTACCCACGGTGTCAGAAAGGGTACAAGTGTTATTCCCCTACTCTCTGTCGGTACTTCATATCTGCTAATATCACGTTCTTTGATTCAGTTCTATTTTTTGGGCCTAACGCATCTCCATCCGAGTTTTCTTCTTCTACGCCTACACCAGTGACTATCTTTTACCCTCCGGAGGACTCTCTATCACCTCCAGCCCCATCTCCTCCTCCATTGCGGGTTTATCAGCATCATCCTCATCCTGCTTTGCCACCACCCAGCGCTGACACTGTCGTGGACACATCTTTGGAGCCAAGTCATTCACCTCTTCCTCCAGTCTCATCTCCTGAATCTGATATCCCTATTGCACTTCGAAAATGTATGTGTTCCACTCGTAATCCTTCTCCTCATTATGTTTCTTAGAGTTATTATTGTCTTTCTCTCCTTCCTATTATTCTTGTCTTTCCTCTTTGTCGTCTGTTTCTCTTCCAAAAACTGTAGGTGATGTCGTTGCCCATCCTGAATGGAAACAAGCTATGCTCAACGAAATGTGTGTCTTACAAAGCAGTGGGACTTGAGACCTCGTTCCTCTACCACCAGGGAAATCAGTTGTTAGTTGTCGATGGGTATATACGGTGAAAGTTGGTACAGACGGAAAAGTTAACCGGCTAAAAGACCGCCCCGCCGCTAAGGGTTGTCCTCAGATCTTCGGATTGGATTATGAGGACACTTTTTCTCCTGTTTCCAACAAGCACTCTGTGCGCCTATTCCTGTCCATTGTTGCGATTCGACATTGACCTCTTTATATGTTGGACATCAAAAATGCTTTCTTACATGGTGACCTGCTCGAGGAAGTCTACATGGAATAACCTCCATGTTTTGTTGCTCAGGGGAGTCTTCTGGTCTTGTATGTCGCCTACGGAAATCTTTATGGCCTCAAGCAATCACCTAAAGCATGGTTCGGTAGATTTAGTATTGTAATTCAATAGTTTGGCATGACTCGAAGCGAGATCGGCCATGATGTCTTTTAACGTCACTCATCTACTAGTTACATCTACTTAGTGGTTTTTGTTGATGATATTGTCATCATAGGTAGTAATCATCTCGGGATTTCACAAGTGAAACAACATCTTTTTAAACATTTTCAGACAAAGGATCTCCGCAAACTCAAATATTTCTTGGGAATAGAAGTAGCACAATTCAAAGATAAGATCATCATATCCCAAAGGAAGTATACAATCGATATTTTGGAAGAAACATGAATGTTAAACTCAAAGACAGTTGATAACCTCATGGATCCTAATGTCAAGCTCCTGCCAAATCAGAGGGAGCCTCTTCCAGATCATAAACGATACAGGCTATTAGTAGGGAAACTAAGCTATCCTACTGTTACTTATCCAGACATCTCATTTGCAGTAAGTGTAGTAAGTCAGTTTCTCAACACTCCATGTAAGGAACATTGGGATGTTGTAATCCCCATTATTTGATATATCAAAGATGCTCTAGGAAAGGTTCTTTTGTACGGAGACAAAGGACATACTAGAGTCGTAAGGTATTCTGATGCAGATTGGGCAGGTTCTCCCATGATGTCTTTTAACGTCACTCATCTACTAGTTACATCTACTTAGTGGTTTTTGTTGATGATATTGTCATCATAGGTAGTAATCATCTCGGGATTTCACAAGTGAAACAACATCTTTTTAAACATTTTCAGACAAAGGATCTCCGCAAACTCAAATATTTCTTGGGAATAGAAGTAGCACAATTCAAAGATAAGATCATCATATCCCAAAGGAAGTATACAATCGATATTTTGGAAGAAACATGAATGTTAAACTCAAAGACAGTTGATAACCTCATGGATCCTAATGTCAAGCTCCTGCCAAATCAGAGGGAGCCTCTTCCAGATCATAAACAATACAGGCTATTAGTAGGGAAACTAAGCTATCCTACTGTTACTTATCCAGACATCTCATTTGCAGTAAGTGTAGTAAGTCAGTTTCTCAACACTCCATGTAAGGAACATTGGGATGTTGTAATCCCCATTATTTGATATATCAAAGATGCTCTAGGAAAGGTTCTTTTGTACGGAGACAAAGGACATACTAGAGTCGTAAGGTATTCTGATACAGATTGGGCAGGTTCTCCCACTGATAGATCTATTTCTGGGGTTTGTATATTTGTTGGAGATAATCTTGTTTCTTGAAAAAGCAAAAAGCAGAATGTTGTCGCAAGATCCAGTACAGAAGCAGAGTATCGAGCTATGGTCATAGCCAGTCAAGAACGTATATGACTCAAATAGTTGCTTCAGGAACTAAGATTTGGAGAAATTACACAAATGCCACTTATATGTGACAACCAGGCCACCATGCATATCGTCTCGAATTCAGTTTTTCATGAGAAGACAAAGTATATTGAAGTCGATTGTCACTTTGTCAGAGAGAAAGTTGTATCTGGAGAAATATCTACTAGTTTTGTCAACTCACATAATCAACTAGCAGATATTTTCACTGTCACTTAAAGGGACCCGAATTGACTTCATATGTAATAAGCTAGGTGCATATGATTTATATTCTCCAGCATGAGGGAGAGTGTTAGAATATTGTAAATATAGCTAGGGATAATTTAATGTATCCTAATTTATATTTTATCGAAAATATAAATTAGTCATTTGAATAGAATCCTGATTTATTTTCTAGATTAGAGTTCTAATTATTTCTTAGAATAGGCCCTAACTTTGTATATAAATAGGGCTTATATCTTATAATATTTGATGAAAAGGAATTCTTTAACAGTACTTAAGTGTTTAGATTGCATTTTCGCTAGCGCAACTAACCGTGTAGGAAAAGCAAGCGATTTGGGTGACGAGTTATTCACCCCTAGCCGATCTATCGATCCCAACAATTGGTATCAGAGCACAAGGTCATCCTTCAACGGACTAACCATCGAGAAAAGCAAATTTTCATCAAAATAGTCGGCTCACACATCTAACCACCCAAATTCGAAGAAGAATTCTCTTGGAGGAAGAAAATAATGGAGGTATTCTTTGATACCGATTTTGATATCGTGTTAATTATGGAAAACGATTTTGAAGTGCCTAGAGATCAAGAAAACAAGCCACTCGAAAAGATAAAGTACAGCAAGAAGCAAAAGGATGATCATCTAGCAAATTCAAAAAAGTTGCATCATCTTCTAAGTGTGCTTCCTCAACAAGAGATAACAAGGATTAGAAGCTACACAAGTGTCAAGGATCTATGGGAAAAGCTAGTTGAGCTTCATGAAAGCACATCGGAAGCAAAATTGGCAAAGAGAGACCTTCTTCGATCTCAACTCAACAACATCAAGCTTGACAAAGGAGAAAATGTATCTAGTTTACATTCTAGAATTAAAGAAATATTGAATGAACTAACAAGTGTAGGTGAGATACAAACCGAGACATCTTGATAAAAGTCATCAATGATTTCCAAAGAAACACAAATTGGAGTTCAATGATAAACTCATACTACATCTTCAAGATCTAGAGAAAAGCTCTCTAGATGAATTCTTCTCAACCATGGAGCTTCATGAAACTAATATTGAAGAATTGGATCTAGAATTCTACAAACCAAGAGGAGTGTTGGAGCAATCTATGGTCCGGAGTGACCATGTGTTTTGATGTTTGGGCAAAGGGTTTAAGTTAGGTTCGCTCTTGTATTTGATATGTGTATGTGAGTGTACAAATTTGCAGGATACACATAGACTTAGCTGGACGGCTTCGGGTCCGGTGAAGGATGACATGAGGAGACGCACCGTGGGCTTGCATGCATCCGAGGGACCGTGGACAAAGTAGGAACGATGAGCCGAGGAAAGCGTACTTCGAGGCATACATGAAAGATGGCATGAGGATGAGCCGCGGGTTCGTATGCATCTGAGGGACGAGAGCCCAAGTCGAAGAAGGCGTGAAGGCAACAGGTCGAAGCTTCAAAAGGAGAGTCAGCTGAGTCGTGAGGGTCTGAGTGTGAGAGAATTGTACTTGGGAAGAAAAACCCTAAGTTTAGTGTTTGGGCAGTCGACTGATACTTGAATCAGTCGACTGATGCTTGAATTAGTCGACTGATGCTTGAATCAGTCGACTGGTGTAGGACACAGAAAGATCAGTCGACTATGTGCATTCGACTGGTGTTGGTTGGAATTCAAACGTTGGGATGTAACGTTCGAATCCAAGGTTGACCAGTCAACTGGTGTTGGCACCAATCGACTGGTAATGATTGTTTTAATTGTGAGCTCTATTTAAGAGAGGTCAATTTGGCTAGGCAAAGGTTGATGAAATAAACTTAGGTAAAGCTTATTAGTAGGTCTCCAAGTGCTCAAGTGTTGTTGAGAGTTTATGGTGAGGTTTCTCCACCCACAAGGAATGACACGAGCTAGTCGGAGGTCTTCTAGGGTCTAATCCACCGACGGATAGGGACCGTCCACCTTACGAACAGCCATGGTGTAGGAGCTTTATCTCCGAACCACGTAAACGGTTTGTGTTAGCATTTGTTTATTTGTGTTATTAGTATTTTTGCTTGCGCACGTTAACATTATAGGAAGAATCGGGAAGAAACGTGGGTGATCGTCTATTCACCCCCCTCTAGCCAGCGCACCGGTTCCAACAAGGAGTAGCCCTTGTGGCAAACAAGGGAAAGGGCAAGAAGAAGAAGGTCTCATCATCCAATTCGAAAGAATCAAGCGCCTCCATGGATAGTGATAAAGAGGCATACATGGTAAGAAAAATGAGAAAAACCTTTAAATATTTTTCAACTAACAAACTCATGGTAGGAAAAGTTCAAGAAGCAAGAGTAGGACAAGAAAGATTATATACTACAATCGTCAAGGAGAAGGGCATATAAGGGATGAGTGTCCTCTTTTGAAGAAGAAGGGAAAAAGAAGGAAGAAAAGAAGAAATAAAAAAGGGAAGAAAGTTCAAAATTTAAAGGCAATATGGAATGAGTTATCATCATCGGAAGAGGAAGAACACCATGTGTCCCATTTTGCCTTAATGGGAATTGAAGACATTGCCTCTACGTCGTCTGAAGTTGAAGAAGGAAAGAGCTCAAGTGAAGATGAAGGAAGCTCAAGTGAAGGGAGAGGTCAAACTTCAGATTCAGAAGTCTCGGTAAGTGAGGTATACAATCTATCTACGACTACTTTGATTAAAATCATTTCTAGCACTAATAATGATTTATTTAAAGTTAGAAAGAAAAATAAATATTTAAAAATTAAGATTTGCATACTTAATGAAAAACTAGAATCCATAACACTTAAGGATAGTATGCATGTTTCCTCTTTTTCTAGTCTAAATGATTTATGTTTAGAAGGGGAAAATAAAGAATTAAGGGAAAAGGTGGATAACTTTACTGAAGCTCTTAGGAAATTTGAAATTGGCTCTAACACTCTAGACATGATCTTAGGAGCCAAACAACAAGCTTCAAGAAAACGGACTTAGGATATGGTCAACCAAACCATGAAAAATCATATCATTGTTTGCTTGCTAGGGGACAATAAAAAACAAAGACCTTACATAGAAAATGGATCCCTAAGGAATATTTGGTTAACCCAATTAGAAAGAATTTCTATTGGATGTCAAAGTCAATCCTCAAGGGTTAGAGGATTTAGGGATAAGTCAACCATGTATGTTAAAATTCAAATTTTTAAAAATTGGTTGACTTAGTACATTAAAGGAGAGTACTTAGCCTAAATACATTCATGATCAAATGAGCTAAGTAGAGAATACCTTTATTACATCTCATAATGACTTGATTTATATTTTTTTGTTTATGCATATGATATATTAGGATGATACAAATAATTCACTTGTGCTTATAGCATTTTAATGAGTTATTAATGTATCAATTTAATAATAATTCATAGTTAGGACATCTTTACCAAAAATTATGAGGAAAGCAAATATTTAATTAATGGACATCTTTACCATAAATCATAGTTAGGACATTTTAAATGTTTTGAAAATAATTCTATGTTTTATTTGCTGATGTATATATTTGAAAAACATATGGCTTCAAAACTAAGGTTTGAACTTGATACAAAATTGAAGATTTTCAAGGTATTGAGTTTTGGTCAAAAATTCAAAAAAAAATTAATTTTTCATGAAAATATTTTTTTCTTGTTGAAGAATAGTTCAAGAAATATATTTGTAAAATTTTATGATTTTTTGAATTTTCTAAAATTTTTAACGTATTTCTGAAATTCAGCTCAAAAAGTTAAAATTTGGAACGGCTTAGTGTCAGTCGACTGGTGCAGAGGACCAGTCGACTGGGAATTTTGTAGGGATGTTTCAGTGGGGAGACAGTCAACTGGGAATTTTGTGGGGATGTTTCGGTGGGGAATTTTGTAGGGATGTTTAGTGTCAGTCGACTGGTGTAGAGTACCTTAATTTGCTGATTTCTGACTGTTTTTTATAAGTAAAACCCACCTTGTGTTACCTTGATATGTAAAAATTGATTAGTGCAATCTTTTTGATGGTGTAAAAGAGGGAGAATGGAAGGGTTTAAGTTAGAACTTAACTTACTTCTTCATGTTTAAGTTAGAACTTAACTTACTTTTCCATGTTTGTGTAAAATTTAAAAATCATGTAATAGGGTATATGTTAAGGAGGCCTCTAATTTTCAAATTGATATTTTTGTGCCTAACTTAAATATATTGTCACACATCAAAAAGGAGGAGATTGTTAGTGCAATCAACTCAGGTTTGATCGGATAAATCATGGGTCTTGATGTATGTGTCAATATGATTAAATTAGGTTTTCATATTGGTTTGATTTGTGTTTGAGTCATGCTGGACTTGGTGGAATACACATATGGGAGATCTCATCGTGGTGCTCGGGTCCTTGAGTCAGTGATGAATGGCGCATCCGAGGGATCGCCGAACGAGGAGTAACGGAGTGGGGTCGAGGGAAGCAGACTTCAAGGCATATGCGAAGGATGGCATCGAGACAAACCGAGGGCTTGGATGCAACCGAGAGACAAGAGCCAAAGGAAGAGTGCTTAAAAGGACGACTCCAGAGATGATGAATGTGAGTGTGTAATAGGATCAGTCAACTGGTAAAGACATCAATCAACTGAACCTTCTGTGAGTTTCGAACAGCAAGATCAATCAACTAGTTTGAATGACAGTCGACTGATTTGATCGAAATCTAACCGTTTGGCTAATCGTTAGCTGAGCACCAGTCAACTGGGATTGACATCAATCGACTGGTATCGGGGCTAAGCTGTTTTGTTAACAGCTCTCTCCTCTATTTAAAGTGAGACTTTGAGATTTGAGAATAGTTAGTTACTTTCTTGTGAAAGACCTTTTTGCTCAAGTGCTCAAACTTCGAAAGTTTTCTCTCTTTCTCAAACCCTAATTCTCATATTGTAAAGGGAAAAGAGACATTGTGAGAGATTGTTCTCCACCGAGAAGAAAAAAACTTAGCCGGAGATTGTCGGGGACTAATCCACCGAAGGATTGAGAGTTCGTCCACCTCAAGGACACGTCGTGGAGTATGAACAAGTAATCTCCGAACCATGTAAAAGGTTAAATGTTAGCATTATTCTTGAGTGTTTAGTTTGCATATCCGCTAGCGCAACTAACTGTGTAGGAAGAGCAAACGATTTGGGTGACGAGCTATTCACCCCTCCTCTAACCGGTCCATCGATACTGACAATTTTTGCATCAACTTGTTTCTTCTAAGTGTCGACAAAACCCCTAGCTCTCTTCTGGATGTCCGTGTTTTTATGACTGCGCAAATTGTTTACCGACTTACCAATATTACAAATCTGCAGAGCATTTAGGTTTATAGGCAATTTTCAAGTGCACGAAGCAGAGACAAGAGGAAGTCCTCATCTAAGTTTTTCACTCTCATGAGGACTACTTCCATTATCAGTCTTTCCTTTGTGCACCGCCTGGAGCCAATCATCCAGTACAGGCACGCCCCTGAGCTGAACAAATTTATTAAGGAAATCAGATTTTTCTGTGGCTGGAATGACATCAACAAGCATTAATATTTATTAGCATGATATAAGAAATAGGAACAAATAGTCAAAACCAAATACCACATAGAAATTACAGATGTATAGTAAATCAGTATCCAGATTTTCATTAATATTTTTTAAAAGATGGAAAAAGGAGAAAATGTAAGATCTTTACTTCGATACAACAAAATGATACTAAGAATTTTTAGCAGATAAATAAAGAAGAGGTTTTTAGAGAAACTACCAAATCCGTGTAGAAATTGGTGCCTTGTACACTTATGAATCAGGAAAACCAAAAATAAAATTTAAAGAAAAAGGTATGAGTTCCATAAACAAATTTGGTTCAAAAGTGTACTACTGTGACAAAAACATGCCTTTCAAAGCTGGTGAAATCGTAAAGATGTAGACAATTTCGAAATGTATATAGTAGCCAAATAAGAAACGAATATATACGGCAAAATAAGTAGTTTATAATACTCTTTGATCCGGGCGAGTGATTTTTGGAGGAGATTGGAGGCCCGGTCGGGCTCGATCTAGCATGACTCGGGTCAAGGAAGGATAAGCCGGGTTGTCCTTGGGCTCATGGGCCGGGCCTGAGGCTTGGCAGGAAGAATGGAGGTCGAGGCAGATAAGGCTCCGGTTTGGATTCAGTCACTCGGGGTCGATCACCCGGGGTCGGCCACTCGGGTCGGTCGCCCGAGGTCAGCCACTCGGGGTCAGCCACTCGGGTCGGTCATCCGAGGTCGGCCACTCGGGGTCAGTCATCCAAGATCGGTCACCCGGGGTCGGTCACTCGAGTCGGGTGTCCCTAGCCGAGCGCCCTAAGTTCGCTCCACGTGCGGAGGCTTAGGATCCAAACTTATCCAACCGACTCAGAATATGAGTTAGGGTGAACCGACCGAACAATTATAGGACCACCTCTGCAGTAATAATGTAGCAGACCTCTGACATAATCATCACCTGACAGAGCCGCCGAATGTTAATGAGAACCAGAAGAGGCAGTTCAGACAGGGTGTCAGGCGGCTGTGGCAGTCTCACATGTTTAATAAAGCTGTCACGAGTTCAGTCTGCCAACTGATCATTCCTTAATGAGACAGGACAGCTCTGACATGGCAGAGAGCTTCCCCTCCCCTATATAAACCCCCCTTTGGGCTTCAAGGAGGAGATTGCTGCCATTTGCAACCTCAACTCCACAGTTTGTGTTCCCATTTTGGTCCGAGCTGAGTGACTTGAGACTTATCCCTATTCGAGCCCGACCCCGACCCCCCGCGATACAGCAGACCGGGTTGTCTTGGTCAGATCGAGTAAGCCGGGCGAGAACCGATCTTCGCTTGTCGACAGGATCAAATTTGGCGCCATCTGTGGGAATCTGCCTGATCGAATGCTGAAGATGAGTGACTCCAACTGGGTGACCGTGACACTTTCACAGGAAGACCTTGATCTGCTAGTAGCAGCCAAAGCCCAGAAGCTGGCGACAGTGCAAAGAATGGCCGCCCGGCCCACCTAGGAGGGTCCAGCCGAGCCCACAACTCGCGTGGGCACTGAGGGAGGAGTTCGCTAGGGGGACAACCCTCATTTTCACCGAGCACTATTTGGCCCAGCAGAGGGGGCAGGACAGTCTGATCCTCATGAAGCTTCCTCCAGTCAAGCCAGAGCCAACAAAGGGAAAGCTCCCCTTAGTCAGACCCCGGTTAAGCACACCAGGTTCCCCTTTTCCAGCCAAGTCTTACAGGAACCAGTTCCTAAGCATTTCCGACTCCTGTCCATCCCCGAGTATGGAGGGGCTACAAACCCCGAAGAGCATCTGATGAAGTTTGAGAACGTCTCGCTGCTGCATCAATATTCAGATGGTATAAAGTGTCAAGCCTTCTTGACTACCTTGGCAGGGCCGGCTCAGCGGTGGTTCGACAGACTTCCAGAGGGATCTGTACAAGATTTTGCCGACTTCAAGAGATTGTTTCTCCAACACTTCACAAGTAGCAAGAGATACCATAAGACCAGTTTGAACCTCTTCACTTTGAAGCAGGGTCCCAAGGAGCCTTTGAAGGCTTACATTAGAAGATTCAATCAGGTCGTGTTGGATGTACCTACCGCCACATCTGAGGTGTTGATCAGTGCCTTTGCCCAAGGTTTACAGGAAGGTGAATTCTTCCGGTACCTGATCCGAAAGCCTCCAAAAGACTTCGAAAGCCTCCTGGGCAAAGCCACTAAGTATGTGGTTGTTGAAGAAGCACAAGCTATCAGACGACCGGAAGCCCGGCCTGTACTTGAGACTCCCCAACATCATCAGAGAACTATGCCTCCTGGAGGACCTCTCAGAAGCCCCCGAGCTATGGGACACAGGTCGGTAGCTGAGCGGGGCATAGTTCAGCAAGTGGCCCAGGGATGCCTCCCTGCCAGATGGCAACCTTATTGTTCCTTCCACAACAGTCATACCCACGATCTTCAGGACTGCTGGCAGGCCGGTCGGGGTCGAGGTCGTACCGACCGAGGGACCCCGAGAGGATCTCATCAGGGAGGTGGCCGAGGCCGAGGAAGAACACCATCGAATCAGCAAGAGCCCAATGCCCGAGCAACCACTCCTGCAGCCAGACAATTATTCCCGGCCCCCGGCTCCCCCGGGCAAGGGAATGCTAATGAAGAACAAGCTAACCAACAGAACGCTGTGCATGGGTCCATCAATGTGATCTTCGGTGGCCCTACTTATGGAGATTCTAACCGAGCCCGGAAATCCCAGGTCAGACGGCTGGACATCTATCAGGTGGGCTGCAGTTCGGTCCAGGCCCAAGGGACACAAATTAGTTTCGACTCTTCAGACCTGCAGGGAGTGGAAGTGCCCCATGATGACGCATTGGTCATCACTGCAGTCATAGAGAATTATCAGGTCCACAGGACCATTGTAGACACAGGGAGTTTGGTGAACATTTTGTATTTGAAAGCATTTGAGCAGCTACAGATCGAGATCACCGAGCTGCAGCCTGTGGCCATGCCTTTGTTTGGATTCATAGGAAATGAAGTCCAGCCCCTCGGCCAGATCAAATTGGCCATCTCACTTGGAGAAGAGCCTTTGAGGAGAACCAAGTGGTCAACTTTCCTAGTGGTGGATGCACCTTCTGCATGCAACGTTATCCTGGGAAGACCAGCACTTAACGAATTCCGAACAGTGGCGCCAACCTTCTATCTGAAGGTAAAAGTTCCAATAGGAGACCAGGTTAGCGAAGCTAGAGGAGATCAGAAGGTAGCGCGCCGGTGCTATGTGGATGATGTCCGGGAAGAGGTAAGGAAGACCTTCCGAGCTCCTACAGCCAGCTGCAACATGATTCAGCCCTCTCCCTGGGCTGAGTTGATAGAGGAGAAGGAAGAGGTCCAGCTCCTACCCGATCGAGAAGAGACCAAAGTGAGGATAGCCCCTGGACTGCAGCCCGACCCAAACAGCAATTGGTAGAGTGCCTGATCGAGAATCAAGACGTATTTGCCTGGTCCCAGCGAGATCTGAAAGGGGTCAGACCCGAGGTCATGGAACACAAACTGCATGTTTACCCTGATGCCAGACCGGTGAAGCAAAGGAAGCGAGATTTTAGCCCTGACCAGAACAAAATCATCCAAACTGAAGTGGAGAGGCTGTTGGAGGCAGGACATATCCGAGAAGTGCAATTCCCAGCTTAGCTGGCCAATGTGGTGCTGGTCTCCAAGCTAGGAGAAAAATGAAGAGTCTGCATAGACTTCAGATATCTCAATAAGGCCTGCCCCAAGGACTGCTACCCACTCCCCCGAATCGATCAGATGGTAGATTCCACTGCAGGGAGTGAGCTCATTTGCATGCTGGATGCTTATCAAGGGTACCATCAAGTGTCGTTGTCCCCAGATGATCAAGAAAAGGTTAGCTTTGTCACAGCCGAAGGCACCTACTGTTACATGGTCATGCCCTTCGGGCTCAAGAATGCAAGGGCGACATACCAAAGGTTGATGAACAAGGTGTTTAAAGAGAAGTTCGAGAGGAATGTGGAAGTATATGTAGATGATATTCTCATCAAATCTCTCAGGGCTGCCAATCTGATAGGAAACGTGAGAGAAACTTGTGGTACGCTCAGAAGGTATGGCCTTAAACTAAATCCATCTAAGTGCCTATTTGGAGCTAAGAGTGGAAAATTCCTCGGCTACATCCTGACTGAACGAGGAATAGAAGCTAATCCGGGCAAGGTAAAAGCTCTGCTAGACATGCCTCCACCCAAGAACTTGAAGGAAGTCCAGGGTCTGACAGGAAGGATCACAGCCCTCTCCCGATTCATCTCTCGGTCAGCTGATAGGAGTCTACCCTTCTTCAAGATTTTGCGCAAGGCCACCAAGTTCCAGTGGGATGCAGAGTGTGACCAAGCTTTTGAAGAACTGAAGACTTACCTGGTCAGTCTGCCGGTTCTAGCTAAGCCTAAAGAGGGAGAGCCATTATATGTTTATTTGTCAGCTACTGACAGAGCCGTGAGTGTTGTACTTGTAACCCAAAAGGAGACTGAGCAACAGCCGGTCTACTTCTTTGGGCATTTACTTAAGGAAGCCGAGTGTAGGAATACTACGCTTGAGAAATTAGCCTACGTTCTTGTATTGATGGCTCGGCGCCTGCGCCCATACTTCCTGGCTCATCCTATCCGAATGCTGACTAACAGCACGCTCAGGAAGGTGCTGGTTAACCCCGAAGTTTCAAGTCGGATGGTCAAGTGGACAACGGAATTGAGTGAGTATGATATTCAGTACCAGCCCCGGACTGCAATCAAAGCTCTAGCGCTGGTCGACTTTCTCAGTGAACTTCACATTGAAAGGGAAGAAGATGTTGGGACCGTGTGCATGTTGACAAGGATACGGGTTCGTAAATTTTAAAATTTTTACGTGCAGCGGAAGAATTAGCATAAAATAATTTCTCAAATTATTTTAACCACGTATCTAGCATGCAACCTTATGATGTGTGGACATGATCATAAATTAAAACTTTGTGGAAAAGTAAACTAATTTACTAAGTACCTCGCGTAACTCGAAATAAAGGACGAGATCCAACCGTAGCGTCCCTTGGAAGCTCCGCCTCTATTCGCGTCCACGCCGAGTTCTCTTCGGGATGACTTCACAAAGCCGACGAGAACTACTAGATTCTCTAAAGGCACAACTAGAAGATCAAGAGAGAAGAAAGGAAACTAACCACCAAGTAACGGAATCAAAATTCCGGGAAGAGAGAAGTTGTGACCCGCTTCTTCTTCTTCTTCTTTGGCTCCTCCTAGGTTGATGTTGCTCACACCAACCCTAGAAGTGGAGGATGGTGCGCCGGCCCTAAGGGGAGCAAGGGGCGCCGACCCTAAGGGGAGCAAGGGGCGCCGACCCTAATATGAACAAGGGGCGCCGGCCCTAAGGGGAAGAGAAAGGGAGAGAATAAGAGAGAGAGGGAGAGAATTAATCTCTTGATTACTCAATTGATTAGAATTCAAGGCTAGCCTATGGTTCCTTTATATAGTAGCCTCTTCCTTGCCAAGTCTCCCTCTTAACGGAATTTTCATAAGAAATTTATCCTATAAATTCTCTTATGAATCATTCTGTTTAAGCCAAGTTTTATTATAACTAACTTTATAATAAAACAAATACTTCTCTCTTTTAATTATGGAATAAAATTTGTATAAAATTTTCTTATCATGGATAAATCAATTCATAATTGATTTTACAAATTAAAATTAAACCAATTCATGGTTCATTTGAATTTCCATAAAAAGAATAAATTTTTACAAATTTCTTTATAAATCTCTTTATATAAATTTCTTTATATATCAATTTATTTATCCATAATTTTATAAAACAAATCGCGCTAGATTTATTTTATTAATTAAATCAAATAAATTGGTTTCTCCCCTTTGTATTGGCCGGCCAAACCAAGAGGGTGGACACCCTCTTTGGCCGGCCAAACGGAGCCGAACCCATCGCGAATTAAACTCATTTAATTCGCCCAATAAGCCTTCAAAAGACTTAGCCATTTTTAGCTTCCATTGCGCCTCTGATAAATTCAGATTCGGCTTATTTCTCTTGATCGGAAAATCCAATTTTCAACTAGTTTTAAATCCCTCGGATTACTCGTAGTGCGTGTGACTAAATAAGCTTTCGATTTATGTTGGTCGTCTATAATCAACCAATTATAGAACGATCATGAGTGGCACCTAGTAGTACATCATGACCCCCAATTAATCGAAAGATCAACGGTTGACCTCAGAAATATTTCTGAAACCCTTCAGCAGCTTTAATGAATCGTGCCCCATTCCCTTCACCATCTTATACCCACTTGGTTCAGGACATGGTCTGTTTGTGTCAGTCCCCACTAGACTGACTACGTCACACCTAGCCCAAGTAGTGTCTTTCTCGTCCTTTGGATTTCTAATTACTCTCATGTATTTAAGAGACTCATACTCTAAACATGATATGCTCTGGCCAGAGGCTTTGAGTAACAATCCGACGATAGGCCTGGGTATACATCTCCTCGCAAGGAGTGGTGAATCCTTTGTAGGTTGTTCAAACATCTTCGGGCACTTCGGCTTATACCCAATCATCCTGGGTCCACACCTCCTTGGAGATGCTTGCTTAAGATGTTAAAGTATAAGTCTCCATGACCAAGATGACTTGAACACCGCAAGTCAAAGGAACATCGCACTTAAGCTGCAGTAAGAACTTCATTGACATATCTATATAGATTACCATATGAAGTTTTACAGCTAGTCACTCCAATGAACTAGTTCCCTTAACTAGCATCCATGTTTATCTCCGAACATCCCAATGTCACCAGCCAGTGAGAATCAGCTGATTAGAGAATAACCCATGCTAGTCTCAACAGAATTGATAGTGTCCGTTTTTATCAATTCATCGACTAGGGATATTTTCAATACTTCACAATTGCACATGTAGAGATAATCACTAGTTGTGATCCCATCATAAATTCTCTTATGCTGTGAATTGTATTGCGGACATTCAGTAGATGAGTTTAAGATCCCAATCAAATACACTAACATGTATACTCAAATAGTGAATTATCATTTATTAAAATAAATATTTACAATCATAAGGTGATTTCCTTAGGACACTTCTCTCATATCACTAACAAACTCCCACTTGGCCTAATGTCAATCGCTACGGTATCCAATACCACAGGCTCTAACATAACCCTCAAACTTGCTTTGAGGCAAGGCCTTAGTTAAAGGATCCGCTAAATTCCTTTCAGTGGGAATTTTCTCAATTTGTATATCATTCCTACTTATAATCTCTCTGATCAGATGATAGCGGCGAAGCACGTGTTTGGATCGCTGATGAGACCTTGGTTCCTTTGCTTGTGCAATAGCTCCATTGTTGTCGCAGTAAACCGGCACTGCTTCATCAATGGTTGGAACCACACCAAGTTCGGAGACAAACTTCTTGATCCAGACTGCTTCCTTTGTTGCTTCCGAAGCTGCGATATATTCTGCTTCCGTGGTAGAATCCGCTACGGTGTCTTGTTTGGAACTTTTCCAACTTATTGCGCCTCCATTCAAAGTAAATACATATCCAAACTGAGATTTGGAGTCATCCTTATCTGTCTGGAAACTGGCATCTGTATACCCACGTATTACCATATCTCCTTCTCCATATATTAGGAACACATCCTTAGTTCTTCTTAAGTACTTAAGGATCGTCTTGACAGCCGCCCAATGATCCATTCCTGGATCCGACTGGTATCTGCTTGTGACGCTCAAAGCATACGATACATCGGGCCTAGTACATAACATAGCATACATGACAGATCCTATCGCGGATGCATAAGGAATCTTATTCATGCAAATCCTCTCGTCTTCTGTGCGCGGACACATAGACTTTGAAAGGTTGATCCCATGCCTGATGGGAAGGTAACTTTTCTTGGATTCCGACATGCTAAACCTCTTTAGCACTCGGTCTATATATGTAGACTGCGAAAGACCAAGTAGCCGTTTTGATCTATCTCTATAGATTCTAATCCCAAGGATATAGGTTGCTTCTCCCAGGTCTTTCATGGAGAAAGTTTTGGACAACCAAATTTTAACTGATTGTAAGACTGATATATCGTTTCCTATAAGTAATATGTCATCGACATATAATACTAGGAATACGACTGCACTCCCACTAACCTTCTTGTACACACGAGGTTCGTCAGCATTTTGTGAGAAATCAAACTCTTTGATTGTCTCATCAAAACGAATGTTCCAGCTCCTGGATGCTTGCTTCAGTCTATATATGGATCGTCGAAGCTTACATACTTTAGTTTTATCAACCGATGTAAAACCTTTAGGTTGTATCATGTATACATCCTCAAGCAGGTTCCATTAAGGAAAGCTGTTTTCACATCCATTTGTCATATCTCATAATCATAATGAGCTGCTATGGCTAGGAGCATCCGAATGGATTTAAGCATAGCTACTGGTGAATAGGTTTCGTCATAATCAATTCCTTGTTTCTGACGATATCCTTTTGCCACTAATCTAGCCTTAAAGGTAACGACATTACCTTCCATGTCGGTTTTCTTCTTGAAAACCCACTTGCACCCTATGGGCTTAATCCCTTCAGGTGGGTTAACCAAGTCCCATACTTGATTTTCGTACATGGAATCCATTTCCGACTTCATGGCTTCAAGCCATTTGACCCTTTCTGAACTTTTCAGAACATCTTCATAACTGATAGGTTCGTCATCACTTATGAGTAACACGTCGTTCGATTCACTTATGAGAAATTTGTATCTCTCTGGAATATTGCGTGTCCTATCAGATCTACGAAGAGGTGGTGTAGTTTTAGGTTCAACTGATAGCTCATCATTATGAGTTTTTGGTTGTGGGTCTAGACTAGGTGTCTCTGTAATATCTATTGGAGTTTCTTGAACTTCATCAAGTTCAAAGTCACTCCCACTGTTTTCTTCTAAAAGAAATTCTTTTTCCATAAATACAGCATGCCTTGAAACAAACACCTTTTGTTCTAATGGATGATAGAATAGGTAACCCTTTGTTTCCTTAGGGTATCCAATAAATAGACATTTATCAGACTTAGCATCCAATTTGTCTGATACAGTCCTCTTCACATAAGCAGGACAACCCCATATCTTAACGTGAGTTAAGTGGGGTTTCTTACTATTCCATGTCTCATATGGAGTAGTAGAGACTACCTTGGTCGGGACTCTGTTTAGCAAGTAAACAGCTGTCTTAAGTGCATAGCCCCAAAAGGATTTTGGAAGAGTTGCATGATTCATCATTGACCTAACTATGTCCATCAAGGTTCGGTTGCGCCTCTCAGATACACCATTATGCTGTGGTGTATACAGCGGAGTCCATTGGGATAATATCCCATTGTCCCTAAGATAATCTTGAAACTCTTGACTTAAGTATTCACCACCCCGATCGGATCGAAGTATTTTAATACTTTTGCCAAGCCGTTTCTCTACTTCATTTTTGAACTCTTTGAATTTCTCAAAAGCTTCAGATTTGTGTTTCATCAAGAACACGTACCCGAATCGTGAGTGATCATCGATAAAGGTGATGAAGTAGCTATAGCCTCCTTGTGCAAGAGTTGACATTGGTCCACATACATCAATATGTATTAGACCAAGCAATTCTCCCACTGATTACCTTTTCCGGAAAAGGGTAATTTGGTCATCTTGCCTTTTAAGCATGATTCGCATGTATCAAATGAATCGGGTTCAAATGATTCCAAAATTCCACATCGGTGTAATTTGGTCATGCGTTTCTTACTTATATGGTCAACACGACAATGCCATGTGTAGGAGTCTATTCGATTATCTATTCTAACACATTTGTTACTAACTTCGATATTGAAAACATCACCGGATAAATCTAACGTGTAGATACCATTGCACAAAGTTCCATTCCCATAAAGAACGTCATTTAAAGTTATGTAACAACAATTGTTACTAAAAGTTAAATGATAACCCTTTTCATTAAAACATGAAATAGATACAATGTTCTTTATTAACGAAGGAACAAAATAACAATTATCCAATTCTAAGACACGTCCTGTAGGGAGCTTTAGCAAATATGTTCCGATGGCAACAGCAGCAATCTTTGCTCCGTTTCCAACTCGCAAATTCGCTTCTCCCTTGACGAGTCTTCTTCTATTCCATAGCCCCTGTATATCATTACATATATGTGAGCTACACCCAGTATCAAGTACCCAAGTGTTTGAGGAAATAGAGTGACATTCGATAACGAAGATACTTGAAGAGGATGGGGCATCGGATGCCTTCTCTTTCAAGGACTTAAGATAAACCTTGCAGTTTCTTCGCCAGTGACCCTCCTTGCCATAGTGATGGCAAGTGCCTTTTAGGGTATTTTCAGTCTTTTTGCCCTTTTTCTTCTTTCCCTTATTCTGTTCTTTGGCCTTCCTCTTAGAACCTTTCTTCGAGGAACCAACTAACAGTACCGTCTTTTGATCCGGCTTTACAGAAGGCTCTACAGTCTTCAGCAGGTTGAGCAACTCGGGAATGGTGTTCTCTAGTTTGTTCATCCGATAGTTCATCACAAATTGTGAATAACTTTTGGGCAAACAATTCAGAATTAAGTCAATACTTAGTTCATGATCCATTGCAAAACCGAGTGTGCTCAGTCGCTCAATGTACCCCAACATCTTTAACACAAACTGCGAGGCAGAAGTGCCTTCCTGCATCTTAGAGGTGAAGAGGAGTCTGGAGACTTCGAACCTTTCGGATCTCGCCTGCTCTTCAAACAACTCATGAAGATGGAAGATGATGGTATAAGCATCCATATGCTCATGCTGCTTTTGCAGCTCAGGTATCATAGAGTCTAGCATGATGCAACTTGCAAGTTCAAAATCGGTCACATGTTTCTGATAGGCCACTAACTGGTCTGGAGTTGCATTTTCTGGAGGACGGCTAGGAAGTTGATCTTCAAGGACATAAGCAATCTTCTCTGCCTTGAGGACTATCCTCAGGTTTTGAAGCCAGTCCATGAAGTTCGGCCCGGTCAGTTTATTGGTGTCCAAAATGGAACGCAAGTTCAGAGAAGACATGATCGAGTGATTAACCTAGAAATACAAATTGCGCTTATGTGAGAAGAATGATTAAAGAATGTATCAATATACATAAATAATATCCTATTTATTTTTCAAATTGAATAACCCTTTTTATCAATTCGGGAGATCGTAGGAACATCTCCAAATAGGTTGATATCCAACCATAGATAAGAACAACCATGGCTGTGGCCATCAAGTCATTCTTAGCTATGAAGGTAGGTAATTATACCGATTACACATCACATATATGTAACTATCACTTTATGCTATCAACTAATTGAATGTTTGCATAAATCATTGGGTTGTTAACTCATTAACAAGTATGCAACATTATACATAGCACCCAACTGCACCTCTCTTTACATCGACCTTGGATGTGGCACAACAAATCGATGCTCCAAGCTTAAGGCTGACCCATTAATCAAGAAATAGTTTTAATATGGTTGGAGCTCATTCAACCGTTTAGTCAGGCTTGGATGTGTCCAACAACCAAAACTAAGGATTGACCTCTGACTCCAACTATATTATACATAAACTAATTCCATGGTTTGAACATGTTGAGGTTCAAGCCGGGCATGGATGTGTCCATCAACCCAAACGAGAAACAAAACTCCGATTCTAACCATATTAATGGAAGGTGTTGGCCTTAATATTTTGTAAGGGGTTTTGGGTCTCATCCTTTCTTTTCTAAGCACATTCATGGCATATAATTATGCCATGACTAACGATTTCCTTAATAAAGTATGTATGTGACTTAATTTATCAAGTCTCATAAATTGAATTAGGAACCGGATTTCCTAATTCTAATTTCATACTTTATTCAAGGAATTGTTTTGGGAAACAATTTCCTAAATTGTCATAATCAATTTCGGAAATAATATATTTAAGACTTTGATTTCTCTAAATCAAATCTTATTAAATTAAGAGACATGAGTCCTTAATTCAACCACATATTATTTTCATGAAAATCTCATTTAAGAAAACTCTATAGGAAATCATTTTCCTAATTAATTTTGGAGACAACAATATGTAAGAGCATCACCTCTTAAATCATATTTTATTCATGGATTTAATTAATTACAACAAATTATTTTCTAAGGGTGGCTCCCCGAGGCTCAGATACCCAAAGAAAAGTAATTTGTCGTAAATCCAATTTGGTCCGCTTCGGAAGCGTAACCAAATTAAACATGACAATTTCATTTAAAATTGGGAAATTAAATTACAACAACTAACTTTAAATTGGACGGCTCCCCGAGGCTCAATCCAAAATAAAGAATTTTGTTGTCAATTTAAAAACCAATTCAAATTTAATTGTCAATTAATTGTCCATAAATTTGTCTAGACTTTCTTGAAAGAAAGTGCCCAAAATTGCGAGATTTTATAATAGGTTTTCAGAATAATTATAAGTTTCTGGTACAAAGAAAACTTACATATTTCCAAAATTGGAAAATTTCTAAAATAGAAAATTTCCAAAATTAGAAAGTTTCCAAAGATGGGAAGTTTTCACAATTATTATAAAATTTCAGAAACTAGAAAATTTCAAAAGTTTGCAAAATTTCATGAGGATTTCCAAACTGTGAAATTCCTAAATCTAAAATTTATTCTAATTGGAAAGTTTCCATAATTGAAAAAATTTCCAAAATTGAGATCATGACAAAGTTTTCCACAAAACAATTATATGATTATGTCGAACACTAACCGGCTCTGATACCACTGTTGGGACCGGGTGCATGTTGACAAGGATACGAGTTCGTAAATTTTAAAATTTTTACGTGCAGCGGATGAATTAGCATAAAATAATTTCTCAAATTATTTTAACCACGTATCTAGCATGCAACCTTATGATGTGTGGACATGATCATAAATTAAAACTTTGCGGAAAAGTAAACTAATTTACTAAGTACCTCGCGTAACTCGAAATAAGGGACGAGATCCAACCGTAGCGTCCCTTGGAAGCTCCGCCTCTATTCGCGTCCACCCCGAGTTCTCTTCGGGATGACTTCGCAAAGTCACGAGTTTTGTGCCGACGAGAACTACTAGATTCTCTAAAGGCACAACTAGAAGATCAAGAGAGAAGAAAGGAAACTAACCACCAAGTAACGGAATCAAAATTCCGGGAAGAGAGAAGTTGTGACCCGCTTCTTCTTCTTCTTCTTTGGCTCATCCTTGGTTGATGTTGCTCACGCCAACCCTAGAAGTGGAGGATGGTGCGCCGGCCCTAAGGGGAGCAAGGGGCGCCGGCCCTAATATGAACAAGGGGCGCCGGCCCTAAGGGGAAGAGAAAGGGAGAGAATAAGAGAGAGAGGGAGAGAATTAATCTCTTGATTACTCAATTGATTGGAATTCAAGGCTAGCCTTTGGTTCCTTTATATAGTAGCCTCTCCCTTGCCAAGTCTACCTCTTAACGGAATTTTCATAAGAAATTTATCCTATAAATTCTCTTATGAATCATTCTGTTTAAGCCAAGTTTTATTATAACTAAATTTATAATAAAACAAATACTTCTCTCTTTTAATTATGGAATAAAATTTGTATAAAATTTTCTTATCATGGATAAATCAATTCATAATTGATTTTACAAATTAAAATTAAACCAATTCATGGTTCATTTTAATTTCCATAAAAAGAATAAATTTCTTTATAAATATCTTTATATAAATTTCTTTATATATCAATTTATTTATCCATAATTTTATAAAATAAATCGCGCTAGATTTATTTTATTAATTAAACCAAATAAATTGGTTTCTCCCCTTTGTATTGGCCGGCCAAACCAAGAGGGTGGACACCCTCTTTGGCCGGCCAAACCGAGCCGAACCTATCACGAATTAAACTCATTTAATTCGCCTAATAAGCCTTCAAAAGACTTAGCCATTTTTAGCTTCCATTGCGCCTCTGATAAATTCAGATTCGACTTATTTCTCTTGATCGGAAAATCCAATTTTTCAACTCGTTTTAAATCCCTCGGATTACTCGTAGTGCGAGTGACTAAATAGGCTTTCGATTTATGTTGGCCGTCTATAATCAACCAATTATAGAACGATCATGAGTGGCACCTAGTAGTACATCATGACCCCCAATTAATCGAAAGATCAACGGTTGATCTCAGAAATATTTCTGAAACCCTTCAGCAGCTCTAATGAATCGTGTCTCATTCCCTTCACCATCTTATACCCACTTGGTTCAGGACATTGTCTGTTTGTGTCAGTCCCCACTAGACTGACTACGTCACACCTAACCCAAGTAGTGTCTTTCTCGTCCTTTGGATTTCTAATTACTCTCATGTATTTAAGAGACTCATACTCTAAATATGATATGCTCTGGCCAGAGGCTTTGAGTAACATTCCGACGATAGACCTGGGTATACATCTCCTCGCAAGGAGTGGTGAATCCTTTGTAGGCTGTTCAAACATCTTCGGGCACTTCGGCTTATACCCAATCATCCTAGGTCCACACCTCCTTGGAGATGCTTGCTTAAGATATTAAAGTATAAGTCTCCATGACCAAGATGACTTGAACACCGCAAGTCAAAGGAACATCGCACTTAACCTACAGTAAGAACTTCATTGACATATCTATATAGATTATCATATGAAGTTTTACAGCTAGTCACTCCAATGAACTAGTTCCCTTAACTAGCATCCATGTTTATCTCCGAACATCCCAATGTCACCAGCCAGTTAGAATTAGCTGATTAGATAATAACCCATGCTAGTCTCAACATAATTGATAGTGTCCGTTTTTATCAATTCATCGACTAGGGATATTTTCAATACTTCACAATTGCACATGTAGAGATAATCACTAGTTGTGATCTCATCACAAATTCTCTTATGCTGTGAATTGTATTGCGGACATTCAGTAGATGAGTTTAAGATCCCAATCAAATACACTAACATGTATACTCAAATAGTGAATTATCATTTATTAAAATAAATATTTACAATCATAAGGCGATTGTCTTAGGACACTTCTCTCATATCACTAACAGAAGAGAGTTGGAAGGTGTATGTCGTTGGTTCGGCCACTCGGGCGGGGAGTGGGATCGGAGTCTTGTTAGTGTCTCCTATGGGAGATCAGCTTCATCTGGTCGTGCGACTAGAGTACCGAGCCACTAATAATCAAGCAGAGTATGAAGTTCTACTAGTCGGCTTACAAGCCGCCAAGCATGTAGGAGCCACTTAGGTCATATTACACTCAGACTCTCAGTTGGTGACTCGGCAGGTGGCGGGGCAATTCAAAGTAAATGATGAGAAGTTACAAGCTTATGTGGATGCCTACAAGCAATTGTAGACCGAGTTCCAAGAGGTTCAGGTCTTACAGATCCCATGAGGAGACAATTTAACTAGCCTTCTCTTGCCTTTCTTGTCAGAAGCATCAGAATTTATCCCATCGGCCGGCCGAGATGTTAAGAACGTCCACTGTGTCCTGCCCCTTTGATCAGTGAGGCATGGATATAGTGGGACCCTTCCCCCGGGCAGCTACTCAGAAGAAGTTCTTGTTAATGGCAGTGGATTACTTTTCCAAATGGATTGAGGCAGAGGCTCTGACCCGGATCACCGAACAAGCAGTAAAGAAATTCTTGTGGAAAAACATCTTCTGTCGATATGGCATACCACACAAGATTGTGTCAGACAATGGTCGGCAGTTCCAGGGTCGGAAGATAAGGGAATGATGTGAAGGCTTTGGGATCAAGTAGGCATTCACCTCAGTGGCATATCCCTAAAGTAATAGTTAGGCAGAGGTAGCTAATAGGGAGATTTTGAAGGGGCTCAGAACCAAGTTGGACCAGGTAGGTGGATCTTGGGTGGATGAGTTACTTGGTATTCTATGGGCTCTCCGGACCACCCCCAAGGAAGGGTCAGGCTGCACTCCGTTCCAGTTAGTATACGGTAGTGAAGCTGTAGTTCCCATGGAGGTCGGCTGCGAGTCTGACAGAAGACGCTTGTACGGGGAGGACAATGTGGAAAAAAGGCGTTTGGAGCTAGATTTGATTGAGGAGGTCCGGAGTCAGGCTGCGGTCCGCATGACTGCTTATCAGCAGAGGATGCGACGCCGGTATAACGAAGGAGTTATACCCAGAAGCTTTCAAGTGGGCAATAGGGTATGGAAGAGAATCAAACCGGTGGGAGAAGTGGGCAAGCTGGAATCTCAGTGGGATGGACCCTTCTTGGTGGTGGAGGCATTGGGATCGGGAGCTTACTATCTGCAGGATGCTCAAGGAAAGAAGCTGGGAAGACCTTGGAGTGCAGTACATTTGAGAATGTACCGTGAGAAGAGTTGAGTGAAATGATCCTTGTAACTGTATCTAGAAAATGTGATAGTAAAGACTCAAAGCATCCAAAAGATGGTTTCTGCAAGTTATAAGTGGGCATGCTCCCACTCACCCACTGGACTCGGCGCCGATCGGACGTGGCGTTCCACGTTCGGTCGGGCCCGGTCGGGCGTGGCGTTCCACGCTCAGTCAGGGTAAGTCAGACGGTGTCTAGACTCTTGCTAAGGCAAGTTATAAGTGGGCATGCTCCCACACACCCACCGGACTCGGCGCCGATCGGGCGTGGCATTCCACGTTCGGTTAGGCCCAGTCGGGCGTGGTGTTCCACGCTCGGTCAGGGTAAGTCAGACGGTGTCCAGACTCTTGCTAAGGCAAGTTATAAGTGGGCATGCTCCCACGCACCCACCGGACTCAGCGCCGATCTGGAGTGGCATTCCACGTTCGTCGGGCCCGGTCGGGCATGACGTTCCACGTTCGGTCAGGGTAAGTCAGACGGTGTCCAGACTCTTGCTAAGGCAAGTTATAAGTGGGCATGCTCCCATGCACCCACCGGACTCGGCGCCGATCGAGCATGGCGTTCCACATTCGGTCGGACCCGGTTGGGCGTGGCGTTCCATGCTCGGTCAGGGTAAGTCAGACGGTGTCCAGACTCTTGCTAAGGCAAGTTATAAGTGGGCATGCTCCCCACACCCACCGGACTCGGCGCCGATCGAGCGTGGCGTTCCACTCTCGGACAGGGTAAGCCAGACGGTGTCCAGACTCTTACTCAGACAAATTATGAATGGGCATGGTCCCGCAATATCAATTGGATGGGCGTGGCTTTCCACGTTCAGACAGACAAACCAGGCAGCTGGTCAACCTGGTAAGGCTAAAGCAATCAAACACAAACAAAGATGTTGATTCAGTTTCACCATGAAGGTTAGTCAATTAGGGCCGAGCAACATAGCCGAGCCCGGGTGCCGACCCGACCGAGCAACATAGCTGAGCCCGGGTGCCGACCCGACCGAGCAACATAGCCGAGCCCGGGTGTCGACCCGGCCAAGCGAAAGCACCAAGGCAGGGTATCGACCCAGCCCCAAAGCCGATGGCCGACTCAATTGAGTCATAGAGTCGAGTCCGAGGCGAGCCGAACAAAAAAGCATTGTCAAAGCCAGATCTTGGCTTGACTTGATGAAAGCCTCACATCGAAATTCTAGCCGGGCCGAGTAAAATCATTGATTTAGAGCTATGACTAAATTGGGCGAACGACCCCGAGTTGGTCTCTCGGGGGTGACTTGACTTGTTGCCCGACCTAAAGGATCAACCTTGGGCGAATAACTCAAGTATCCCGGGTGGGTAATACTTAGCGAAAATTTCTCGCTTGACCTGAACAAGTAACCTTAGGTGAATAACTCAAATATCCCGAGTGGTTAACACTTAGCGAAAATTTCACGCATCATGAATAACCGAGCAAAATAAGATGACAAGGAGAGTGGTAAAATAAAGAACCGACGAAAATAAAGCAAGGCCCGTGGCCATTACAAAATTAGGCCTTAAAGGCCGAGTCAGACAGGACAATATCATCACCAAAATTTTGAGGCCTTAAGGCCGAGTCATGGAAAAGCAAGAAAAGATCGAAACCTAACTTAGGTGAATGGAGGGAAGGCATCTTCTGGAATCATCACTCTGATCCGAGTGGGCTTTACGACGTTGGGGGGCAAATAAGCTGGGAGATATCCGGCCTCTGTTAATTGCTGTATAGTGCCCCTCATGCCGAACAGAATCATGCTGTCGGTTCACGCAACCACTTGATCGAGGAAAGGATCAGACCGAATGTAAGCCGAGCGGGCCGCTTCGATCCGCGTTGGCTCACCCGACTTATAGTCTTCTAGCTCCTTCTTTAAGCGGGTGATCACAGCAGCATTTTCCTGAATAGTGGCCTCCCGAGCCGCCAAGCTTGTCTCCTTAGTCACTAGCTGGGCCTCCAGGGCTTGAAAAACTTCTCTCTGAGCCGCCAGTTCGGTCTACTTATTTGTTAGAGCGAGCTGAGTCCGATGATGGGCCTCAGCCGACTCCTTCAATTTTTGCTGAAGGCCCTTGGCTTCTGCGGCTTTTTTGTCCAGGTCAGAGCGGGCGCGGGTGTGGCGACTCTGAATGGTTTTCTTTTCGACCTCTATGTGGGTCACCCGATTGGATAGTCGTTCTATCTCCAGGGCGGCGTGGGCCATTGGTTGGTGCTCTTCTTCAGACCGAGCATCCACCTCTGATAGCTGCAGCCTTAGAGCGGCTATTTCCGAGCGCAACTGATCCAAGCCCTCGTCACATGGGGGAAGGGTGCAATGGGCTAACCTGGTCTCTAGCTCCTTCACTTTCATCTCTGTCGCTCGGCGTTCTCGAATGTTCTTAACCAGGGCCCGGGCAACCAACTGATTCGCTACCCAATGCTGCATAATGACATGAATATTGTAACTATAAATAGAAGTAACTGAGCAGAAGATGGATATACTTGAGTCACCTCCATGAAGAAACTATCAGCCAAACTCATGAGATTCGTTTCTGAGGTCATGGCCCGACCTTGATCTCAGCTGGCGACCAACCGACCATGCAGGCTGAGCGGTTGAGGTTGAACTATTTGAGTTAGGGTGGTCGCCGAAGGAAGTTGTATGCCCACCATGGGTCGGGGAGGTGAGTGCATTGATAGGAGAGCCTCTACGGCGTCAGCACCAATAGCATCTGTCTCGGGGGCCATCGAAGAGGGGGCAGTGCCCGAAGTCGAGGCCCCCGAACAGGGCACTGCTGAGGAAGATGGCAAGGCCCCCGAACGAGGAGTAGTTAGAGCCGAGTCCCGAGTCCTTGGCCGAGGAGGGACCGAGCCGGGAGCCAAGGCCCGAGTACCAGAAGAAGCGTGGTCGGGACGAGGGGTTGGGGCAGCCTGACTTCCTGAAGCTACTCCTTGGGCCAAAGATGTACCCAAGGAGACAGTCACCCGGGGACGCTTCCGTACTAGTCTCTCGTAAGCCGGCTGCTCTACTTCTTCCTCTTCTGTTTGGCCTGCCGATGCTTCGTCCACGACCTGGGGAACCGTGTCTAGATCCTCGACCGAAAGGTCAGCTTCTAAATCATCCTCCCTGGCCTCAGGTTGCTCGGGAGCCGGGGCAGCGTTTATCGGCGGCACGACCCGGTCAGCCGACAGCTTTGCTGCTAAGGCCTCCAAAGTTTCTTCCTCCAAAGCCAATACATCAGTAACCCGGGCGTTGTACATAGTTTCAGCTGCAACATAGAGAGAGTTTTAGTTAGCATTAATAAGTTTATGAACCGAGTGAGAACTTACCAAGGGTGTCAGGTAACTCTGCTGGAATCTGACTTAGTTGAAAAAGATATAACATGCCCTCGATCAGCAGCTTGCCCGCATGGTAGCGGACTCCCCCAAGCTTAGAGAACGCAAATTGATAGCCTGGCTCCGATCGAAGATTCTTGGGCACAGGAGGTTGGGTAGGAAGGTCTTCTACCCATTCAGTGGGCCAGGTCAGGGCGGGGCAGACTTAATATAAAAGAAATGGGATTTCCAACCTTTGTTGGAAGAAGGGACCTTCTCTAAGAAGGCCGATTTGATCCGAGCCTGGAAATAAAAGTTTCCGGGCTCTTGTTTTTTAAGATAGTAGAAGTAATTGAATACTCGGGGTTCGAGGGGAACCTCGTGGGCTGTGAAAAGGATCATTGTACCGCACAGGATTCTAATTGAGTTGGGCGCCAGTTGAGACAAAGATACTTGAAAGTATCGACAGACCTCACGGAAGAATGGGTGGAGAGGAAAACGTAACCCGGCCAGTAATTGGTATGGGAAGAGGGTGAAGTAGCCCAAGGGAGGTTGGTGGGATCGGTCCCGACGGCCAGGGAGGGCCAGTAAGTGGTCCTCAGGTATCTGGTAATCTATGCGCAAGGTTTCTAGGTGACCTAGGGTTAAGGAGGAGCGAGTGGTCAAATACCATGACTCGGTCGGGGAGGATGACTCGGCCATCAAGATGGGGTCGGGAAATACAAAAAAGACTCAGAAGAGGAGAGAATACCTAGGGATTAGGTTCGCTGGAAACACTGATCGTCGGAGAACACGGAAGTCAGGCGGCGGAGGTCGGACGAGAACGGAGGAAGAAACGGGAGAAAAAGTGAAGAAGGTTGAAAATGAAGGAGTGAAGCTATTTATATCGCAACCAAAGCAAGGGGGACTGTCGGATGTAAATAGGGAAAAAGGCGGGAGCAAATCCTGGCCATCCATCTCCTGCTATTTCCCGAGGTCACGAAGCTTCGCTCTGACGTCGCACGAGCCATGCCTATGACGCCTCGGTGCTAGAGGCACCCAGCCGGGAGGAGACACGTGGCCTTGCATTAATGAATGATTTGATGGAAGATTTGACATTTAAAGAGAAAGATTAGGAGTACAAGGCGACGCTCAGGGAGGTGAAGAGGAGTTCGACCGACCGGTCCAGGAGCCTAGTCAGTCGGACTACGCGCCTCCTTCGACTAGACTTGAAGGGGAGGCTTGTGATCCGGGCGAGTGATTTTTGGAGGGGATTGGAGGCCCGGTCGGGCTCGATCTAGCATGACCCTGGTCAAGGAAGGATAAGTCGGGTTGTCCTTGGGCTCATGGGCTGGGCCTGAGGCTTGGCAGGAAGAATGGAGGTCGAGGCAGATAAGGCTCCGGTTCGGGTTCAGTCACTCGGGGTCGATCACCCGGGGTCGGCCACTCGGGTCGGTCGCCCGAGGACGGCCACTCGGGGTCAGCCACTCGGGTCGGTCGCCCGAGGTCGGCCACTCGGGGTCAGTCATCCGAGATCGGTCACCCAGGGTCGGTCACCCGAGGTTGGCCACTCGAGGTCAGTCACCTAAGGTCGGCCACTCAGAACTTATCATCTGAGCTCAACTACTCGGTATCGGCTCTCCCAGGTCAGTTAGCAGATCAGTCACTCGGGTCGGGTGTCCCTAGCCGAGCGCCCTAAGTTTGCTCCACGTGTGGAGGCTTAGGATCCAAACTTATCCAACCGACTCAGACTACGAGTTAGGGCGAACCGACCGAGCAATTATAGGACCACCTCTGCAGTAATAATGTAGCAGAACTCTGACATAATCATCACCTGACAAAATCGCCTGACAGAGCCGCCGAATGTTAATGAGAACCAGAAGAGGCAGTTCAGACAGGGTGTCAGGCGGCTGTGACAGTCTCACAGGTTTAATAAAGCTGCCACGGGTTCAATCTGCCAACTGATCATTCCTTAATGAGACAGGACAGCTCTGACATGGCAGAGAGTTTTCCCTCCCCTATATAAACCCCCTTTGGGCTTCAAAGAGGGGATTGCTGCCATTTGCAACCTCAACTCCACAGTTTGTGTTCCCATTTTGGTCCGAGCCGAGTGACTTGAGACTTATCCCTATTCAAGCCCGACCCTGACCCCCCGCGATACAACAGACCGGGTCGTCTTGGTCAGACCGAGTCAGCCGGGCGAGAACCGATTTTCACTTGTCGACAGGATCACACTTACATACCAAGAATAGGGAAAGTCGGAGTATCTATTGGATCACTAAATTGACAAACAAGACTAGAGATATGGATAACAATATGTAATGTGCATAAAGGATGAATACAGAAAAGGTACTCATCGATCATACATATAGCATGAAATGATTGAGAAACTCAGTATAGATTGCTTATTAAATACCAATCATAAGAAATAGTCGGTAGTTTCCATAGTTACCAAGGAGTGAAGGAAGAGAACCTTGCACCAGCTTATAAGTAGAAATTTTATTCAAAAGCTACTGTATTCTAAAAGGTATAAAGTGACTAAGTTACTTTATGAAACTTTCGAAGTGGATGATTAAAAGAGGTATTGACATAACAACAATAGACGCTCTCAAAGCTAACTATGTAATGTTGATTGAATAAATTGCACATGAGAAGAGAATTCTTTCGTGAGCTTTACAAACATCTGATCCATTATGAATCAGGCAAAGCATATTGTAATGTTGAAGTAGATTTTCTATCATCAAGGTCTCCTGCCCAATCTGTATCTGTGTAGCCCTTTATGCTCAACTTTGATCCTTAGAAGTAAAGACAATAATCTGTCGTCCCTTTGAGATATCTGAATATTCTATTCACCGCCTTCCAGTGTCTCGATCTTGGGTTTGACTAGAAACGGCTAACCAAGCCAACAGTATAGCTAATATCAGGACGTGTACATAATATAGTGTACATTAAACTACCAATGGCACTGGCATATGATTTTTTTCTTCATGTCGGCTATTTCATTAGGAGTCTTGCGATACATACTTTTGCTCAGAACATTATATCTCACTACAGGAGTTTGTTCAATGTTGCAATTTAACATATTGAAGTATTGTAACATCTTAGTTATATAAGCCTCTTGAGACAAACCTAAAAGCTTTTTTAATCGATCTCTAATGATCTTTACCCCTAAGATGTACTCAGCTTCTCCCATATCTATGATGTTAAATTGTGATGAAAGCCATGATTTAATTTCTATCACAAACTGTATGTCATTTCTAGCTATTAGCATATCATCAACATATAACGATGATATGATAATCATTCCTTTATCCTCCCTGAGGTAAACATAATGATCCTCATTGATCATTTCGAAAATATAAGATAAAATAACTTCATTAAATCTTATGTTCCATTATCTTGACACTTGCTTTAGCCCATATATTGACTGTTTAAGTCTACATATTTTATCCTCTTGGCCTTCAGCAATATAACCTTCTAGTTGTGTCATATAGATTTTCTCGTCAAGATTACCATTAAGGAAGTTATTTTTACATCCATCTGATGTAATTCCAAGTCATAATGTGTTACTATAGCTACAATGACACGTATTGACACAAACTTCACAATAGGAGAAAATTACTCTTCAAAATCAACACCCTTCATTTGGGTATATCCTTTTGCAACCAGACGAGCTTTTGTATCTATTAATCGATCCATCTGCCTTCCTCTTGATTTTGAGAATCCACTTATTTTCAATAGCCCTTTGGCTCGGAGGAAGATCGACTAAATCCCAAACTCGATTCTTTCTCATATACTTCATTTCTTCATCCTTTGCAATTCTCCATTTTTCTCTAACTGAGCATCTCAATACTTCCTCAACCGTTCGAGGTTCCTCATCATCAATAGGGAGAATCAGTAATGCCTCATTCTCAATGTCAAATCTTCTTCTAGGAATAATCTTGCGGCTACTCCTTCGCAGGTCCAACTATTGAGAAACTGAAATTGATTGATTCTTTGACAAATCACTTCCACTGGGTAGACTAGATTCAGGTTTCTTTTGTAATACCTGATTTATTGATAAAGGAACAATATCCTCCTCCTCTATTGCAAATAAAGGAATTGACTTATCAATTTCACCTCTTGTTGAGAATTCAGTTTCAAGAAAAATAGCATCTCTTGACTCTATTTCAGAGATGGTTCCATCTTATTGCTCACCAATTCATAACTCTTAGAAGTATCGGAATACCTTATAAAGATACACTTTTTACCCCTTGGTCATAGTTTTTCATATTTGTGAGTCTTATCATGAACGTAGGCAGCTAATCCCCCAGGTCTCAGATTACTCAAATCTGATTTTGTCTGTCCAACGTTCATATGGTGTAGATGGAATAGACATAGAAGACACTTGGTTAAGTATATAGGTAGCAACTAATAATGCATCTCCCCAATATGAAACAGGTAAATTAGCTTGAGCCATCATATACCTAACCATATCTAGAAGAGTTCTATTTCTTCTTTCAGCAATCCCATTTGACTGTGGAGTTTCAGGGATCGTTAACTGTTTAATAATCCTTTTCTTATTATATATTGTCTTAAACTGATCAGACAAATATTCACCCCCACGGTCAGTGCGTAAGGTTTTAACCTTATGATCCAATTGATTCTCAACTTCGTTCAAATAACGTTTGAAACAATCTAATACATCATATTTATGAGAAATCAAATACACATGACCAAAACGTATAAAGTCATCAATAAATATAACGAAATAGGAATCTCCATATCTAGCATTCACATTCATTGGACCAAAATGTGTAAAGTCATCAATAAATATAACGAAATAGGAATCTCCATGTCTAGCATTCACATTCATTGGACCACATACATCCGAATGAATTAATTGTAATAGTGAATCAACTCTAATAGTCTTACCAAATGGTTTCCTAATTGCTTTTCCAGCAAGATAATGTTCACATATGGATAAGTTAATCTTAGCATGAGTGTCCAATAAACCCTCCTTAGCTAATCGATTCATCCGTTCTTGTCCAATATGTCCTAGTCTAGCATGCCAAATTTCCTCATTAATATTAGCATCACTAGTAAGAGCAATGTTTGAAAAACAAATATTAATTCCACAATTAATATCTTGTTCTACATCAAGAACCATGAAATCATTCATTACATAACCACATCCAATCAACATAGAGTTAATACGAAGTTCCACATAACTTGAAAAAGTTTATACAATAACCTAAATCAAGAAGACTAGTTACAGAAACTAAATTTCGTCGAATCTCAGGAGCATAAAGGACATCATGTAGAAACAAGATATGCCCACCACATAGGTTGAGCTTGCAAGTGCCAACTCCTTAATTTGACTTCAATTCTTGTATTGTTTCTCACATATATCCATTTGTTGCCGGCTGGTACCTGATGGTACTCCACGTATGTAGCTCGATCACGAGCTACATGTTTCGTTACTCCTGAATTTATAATCCATAAAGGATAAGAATCAACTAACAACACTAAACTAGCAACCTAATACTTATGAAAAGAAGATAAATATGGATCTACCTTTTTCGGCTCAGTGCATTCCCGAGCAATATGACCCTTCTTGCCACAGTTATAGCAAGTCAACTTGCTCTTAAGTTTCTATACATACTTCTTTCCTTTAATATTTTTCTTGATTGGGCCCTGCCCAGCATCAGCAGCTTTTTTTCCTTTTCCCTTTCCTTTTCCTTTCTTGAACTACCTTTTCTTATTCTTGGATCAAGAACCTTCAGCTACAAAAGCATGTCCAGAAATCCTTACGGATTCAATTCTCTCCGCCTCCGTTCAACATGGCGTGAGACATCAATGAAAGTCTCAATACTTTCACTATGTGTAAGGTTCTGTTTCATTGATTCCCAAGAATCAGGAAGGGAGTAGATAACTGCCTGAACCTATTGTTCATAAGTCAACTCATGACTAGCAGTTTTTAGCTCTCGAATCATATTCCCCATCTCTCTCAGATGTTGGGTCATGGAGACATTCGGGTATTTCTTATAGTTGTCAAACATGATTATCAGTTGGCGAAGCTTGCTTAAGCTAACTCCACTATATTTATCTCTCAGGGCAACCAAGGCAGCATGAGCTGATGGTAATGGCTCATACTCATATACCAGGTCATCTACCATTGAACTAATCAAAATACCCTTAGTAGTGAGGTCCTTTTTCTTCCATGCCTTATTAGGCATCAAGATCACATTTATGCTGAGCTATAGAACTATCTGTAGGTTCTACCATAAATTGATTTACAGCTTCTAAAACTTCTTGTTCCTCAAGTACATATTATATCTTAAGGTGTCATATTTTGTAGTTGTCCCCATTTAATTTTTCTCCTTTATTGAGTTCAACAATTACATTCTTCGTTACCATGATCTAACATAAATAAACACATTTAGTTATTCAGTGTAACTCATATGCATGTAATTAATAACTAACTCATTGTAAATTAGAGTTTGTTTACAAAACCAATTGGTAACGACATTCCCACTCATCCTCCGTATATCCAATCTAATAAACATTGATCAGTTATTTACATACATCCCATCATATGAACTAATCATAAATGAACTTATCATTTAAATAAAATGAAATAATCATTAACAAATTTGTTAACACATAACATAACTTTTCATAAAATAAAACTATTCGTACATAACGACAGTAACCACTATATGACTCTTAAAAAAAACTCAACAAGCAAATACTGTTTGTACATAACAACAGTAACAAAGACAAGGCACTAATAAACTAGATAAGCTAACACCACTCCCACTAGGACAAACACTAGCGCAGTGGTTCTCATCCCAGACTTGATATGAAGCAAATCAACTTCAGGATCCTCCACGGATTCTATAGGATCTTCTTCTGGATCTTTCTCGATTTCTTCAATTAGATCCATGTCGAATTCCTCAGGATCCTCCTCGAATTCTACAATTGGATCCATGTCGAATTCATCAAGATCCTCTTCAAATTCTATAATTGGATCCATGTCGAATTCCTCAGGATCCTCTTCGAATTCTTAAGGATCCTCTTCCAGATCATCCTCAGAATCTTCCAGATCCTCTTCTGAAAAAATTTGGCGACGTAGTTCTCTACACAACTCGGTATATGCGATACGCTCTTCATAGCATCCCCGAATAGATCTTGCAGCTACTCTACCATGTCTCGACAATGAACGAATCAATGCCCCTATCCGGTAGTTATCTAGGACTGGAAACTCTTCCTGCTCAAGTTCCAAAATAGTTAATCCAGCCTTCCCATATGTCCTTGGATTCCAAGACTTGGGCGGTAGTCAATCTCCTCTATATGTTCCCTCAACTCATTCCGTCGCACCTCACAATGGGTCATTGTGGTTATAAACCTCGACATCTGGAATTGAATATCACAATGTTAGTACAAAATCGACAAACCAGTAACAAAATTGGTTCAATTCAATTCACATATATGCATAAACCCACAGAGTCATAAATATATAAGAAAAATAAACTTTCCTAATTTGAGGAGCTATATTGACTAACACACTGGGCTGATCGATTAGGAAATCGAATCCTTAGTCTGGGTCCATTGTTTTCATTAGAACTAATCTAGTTAGACAGGAATATCTTATTTAAGTCGTTCTTATTCAATCTTTAGCTCATTTAAATCAGAGTTATACTTATTGATTAAACCGAATAAATCAGCTCTAATTTGTATCAGACTGATCTGGTAAACCAACTAATGATTTGAATCTCCTCTCTTGGTCAAAATCCCTCTTCTCCCTCTCCTTCTTGCTTTGTGAATCTCCTCTTGTGGCTAGCACCACAAAGGTGATTCTTCTCCAAGGCTTGAGAGATCGTGTTCGTGTGGATACGTATAGAGGCATGGGCACTTGAGCATGCAAGAGATCCGGCATACCTCGGACAAGCGAGATAAGCGAAGGGCACGTGCCAAAGGTATACCTATACGATAGGAATTTGTAAATTAACTTGGTATGAGCTTTCTTTCGCATAGATCGCTCATGGGATCTCTTATTTCCGCTACGATTTTTTGAATATTTTTGTCTATATATCCCTACAGTGGTATCAGATCCACTTGCAAAAGATTTTACAAAGTTTAGAAAAATTTTTATATGTGATATAGAAGTAGGATATAATTTTGTTATGGATTGTGTAATGTATGAACATTTGTTGAGATACAAAAGTTTGTGTTGATCATACTAAAAGTTCATAACATTATCATATGAATATGAAAGTGTGTTATGGCCCGATTGTACTCAACCAATTTTATAACCTATGGTTTCGGCTCATGAGCATTTTACAATCATAATAAAAATTAATGTCCTAAATCTATTGTGTGTGATTGATAACATGGTGCATGGTTATAGCCTTAACCTCAATATGATTGGATGTATATGTGTGTGCATGCATGTTGTAATGTAATTCATAATACGACCTATGTGTCATGCCTTATCTCTATTTTTCTAGTTGTAAAATAGATTTAGACTCGAATGCAACTCGAGTTTTCCAAATTTGTAATGTACAAAATGAGGAGTGGAATGTCCATTGAAGAATGAAGTTACAAGAGAGAACCCGACGACACATGACGACCGAAGGATGCACTTGGAGAAGATGTTATCCCTAAGTTGACCATCAATTTTCTCATTAGCTTGAGAAGATCGTAGTATACGGGCCATAACCATGTCACATTTTACCGCTTATATGTTGATATATGCAATGTGTGTATGTGATGCATGATTAGATAAACATTTATCTTAATTAAGTCAACTCGATATGCCTACCAAAGTTTGATACTCATAAACTAACTCGATCATTTGTTGTTGGGTTTGCCAAAGTAAAGCGACACATTTTATCTTGGTAGAGTGCGAGAGGACAATTGTGATGTCCCGCTATCGAACTTTGGGTGAGACTTAACTAAGTCACCTCAATTGGATTGAGAAACTTAGAGACATATCCCAAAAGTTGGGAAAATTAGGTAAAAGAATAATTATATAAAGTCTTGGGTGATTAGCCAAAGCTAACTCAAGATGATGTGTAATGTGGATCTTGATCCTTTGTTTCCAAGAGTTGCATAAGATGTAATTGGTAAAATATTACATACCTAATTATACTAAGTCTTGGGCGATTAGCCAAAGCTAACTCAAGATGAGGTATAATATGGATCTTGTCCCACATGAATGTGATTTGGAGCTAGTAGTGTGGGCAAATTGAGTTTACCTACATCCATAACTAGCCCCTACCAAAGCTCTACAATTTAGTGGGAGTGTCATTTAATTAAAAACCTAATTAAATGATCTAGATATGATACTTATTTCTGCATATTTTACTGTTGTAGATCACCATGTCGAGTAATACGTCAAATATTCTCTCTCTGCGATCCGTCCTTGAGAAGGACAAGCTCAACGGAGCTAATTTTCTGGACTGGTACAGAAACTTGAGGATCGTCCTCAAATAAGAATGAAAACTGTACGTCCTAGAGCAACCTCTTCTAAAAGCACCTATCACTATCGCCACTCGTGTCGAAAAGGATGCTTACAAGAAGCATCAGGATGATGCATTTGATGTATCATGCCTCATGCTTGTCACCATGAACTCTGAACTTCAGAAGTAACATGAGAATATGGATGCACATGATATGGTTAAGCACTTAAAATAACTATATCAAGGGCAAGCTAGGCACGAGCAGTTTGAGGTGTCTAAGGCCCTATTTGCTTGCAAGATGCAAGAAAGAACTCCTGTAGGAACTCACGTACTCAAGATGATTGGGTATGTCGAGAACCTTGAAAGACTAGGATTTCCACTGGGTCAAGAATTGGCCACGGACCTTATCTTGCAATCGTTGCCAGAAGGGTACAATCAATTTGTTATGAACTATAACATGAACAAAATCGACAAGCCATTACCTGAGATACTCAGCATGTTGAGAACTGCTGAACCCAATCTCATGAAAACCAAGACCAGTAATGTACTGATGGTACAGAAGGGTAAAGGCAAATGGAAGCCTAAGGGCAAGGGTAAGACCCAAGCCAAAGGCAAGGCCAACTCTACTGTAATGAAGGACAAAGGCAGGGTGCCTAAGGAAGGTACCTGCTTCCACTGTGGTGAGACCGAATATTGGAAGCGGAATTGCAAACTCTACCTAGAGGAAGTAAAGAAGAAAATAAGTGAGACTTTTGCCTCAGGTATTTTTGTTATAGAAGTCAATCTATCTATTTCCTCTTCATGGGTATTAGATATCTGTTGTGCATCTCATATTTGTACTAATGTGCATGGCTTTCGAAGAGCTAGATCGTTGACAAAGAGCAAAATGGACCTACCAGTAGACAATGGCGCAAGAGTTGCTGCTATAGCTGTAGGAACATATTCCTTGTCTTTGCCTGCTGGGTTTATCTTAGAACTAAAGGAGTGCTTTTATATACCTACACTAACTAAGAACACAATTTTTTTTATCTTGTTTGGACAAGAAAGACTTTTTATTTATCATAAAGAATAAATGTTGTTCTATAATATTAAATGACATGTTCTATTGTAGTGCACCACTTATGAATGGATTCTATATTCTAGACTTAGAGAACTCAATCTATAACATAAATACCAAATGGTTCAAACCAAATGATTTGAACCAAACATATCTCTGGCATTGTCGCTTAGGTCATATAAATGAAAGTCGCATATCCCAACTCTATAAGGATGGATTACTGGACTCATTTGATTTTGAATCATATGAGACATGTGAATCTTGTCTTCTAGGCAAGATAACCAAGACTCCATTTAGTGAACACGGCGAAAGAGTGACAGACTTGTTAGGACTCATATATATTAATGTATGTGGCTCATTCAATGTCGCAGCTAGAGGAGGCTATCAGTACTTCATCACTTTCACTGATGATGTAAGTAGATACGGCTATGTGTATCTCATGAAATACAAGTCGGAATCCTTTGAAAAGTTTAAAGAATTTAAGAGTGAAGTACAAAACTAACTTGGCAAGAGTATTAAGATGCTTCGATCAGATCGACGTGGTGAATACCTTAGCCAAGAGTTTCGGGACCATCTAACAGAGTGTGGGATCATATCCCAACTCACTCCACCTGGAACACCACAATGGAATGGTGTGTCCGAGCTGAGAAATCGTACTCTATTAGATATAATACGATGATGATGAGTCAGATAGATCTTCCTACTTCCTTCTGGGAATTCGTTCTAAAGACAACTCTTTTTCACACTTAACCGAGCTCCATCAAAGGTCGTAATAAAGACACCATATGCGATATGGACTGAGAAGAGTCCCACGTTATCACTTATGAGGATTTGGGGTTGTGAGGCTTACGCTCGATGTCAAGTCTCAGATAAACTTGGACCCAAATTTGATAAGTGCTATTTTGTAGAATATCCCAAGGAAACGAAGGGATATTACTTCTACAATCTCACATTAGGCAAAGTATTTGTCACTAGAAATGATATTTTTCTTGAATGAGAGTTTATTTCTAGAAGAAATAGTGGGAGTAAAATCCATCTTGAAAAATTCAAGATGCAGATAGTGTTAGTAATATGAGAGAAGTGTCCTAAGGCAATCGCCTTATGATTGTAAATATTTATTTTAATAAATAAAAATTCACTATTTGAGTATACATGTTTGTGTATTTGATTGGGATCTTAAACTCATTTACTGAATGTCCGCAATACAATTCACAGCATGAGAGAATTTGTGATGAATTCACAACTAGTGATTATCTCTACATGTGCAATTGTGAAGTATTGAAATTGTCCCTAGTCGATGAATTGATAAATACGGACACTATCAATTCTGTTGAGACTAGCATGAGTTATTCTCTAATCAGCTGATTCTCACTGGCTGGTGACATTGGGATGTCCGGAGATAAACATGAATGCTAGTTAAGGGAACTAGTTCATTGGAGTGACTGGCTGTAAAACTTCACATGGTAGTCTATAAATAGACATGTCAGTGAAGTTCTTACCGCAGCTTAAGTGCGATGCTCCTTTGACTTGCGGTGTTCAAGTCATCTTGGTCATGGAGACTTATACTTTAACATCTTAAGTAAGCATCTCCAAGGAGGTGTGGACCCAGGATGGTTGGGTATAAGCCGAAGTGTCCGAAGATGTTTGAACAGCCTACAAAGGATTCACCACTCCTTGCGAGGAGATGTATACCCAAGGCCCATCGTCGGATTGTTACTCAAAGCCTCTGGCTAGAGCATGACATGTTTAGAGTATGAGTCTCTTAAATACATGAGAGTAATTAGAAATCCAAAGGACGAGAGAACGTTACTTGGGCTAGGTGTGACGTAGTCAGCCTAGTGGGGACTGACACACACAGACCATGTCCTGAACCAAGTGGGTATAAGATGGTGAAGGGAATGAGGCACGATTCATTATAGCTGCTGAAGGGTTTCAGAATTATTTCTGAGGTCAACCGTTGATCTTTCGATTAATTGGGGGTCATGATGTACTACTAGGTGCCACTCATGATCGTTCTATAATTGGTTGATTATAGACGGCCAACATAAATCGAAAGTCTATTTAGTCACACGCACTACGAGTAATCCTAGGGATTTAAAACGAGTTGAAAATTAGATTTTCCAATCAAGAGAAATAAGTCGAATCTGAATTTATCAGAGGCGCATCGGAAGCTTAAAATGGCTAAGTCTTTTGAAGGCTTATTGGACGAATTAAATGAGTTTAATTCGCAAGGGTTTGGCTTGGTGTGGCCGGCCAAAGAGGGTGCCCACCCTCTTTGGTTTGGCCGGCCACAATAAAGGAGGAAAACCAATTTATTTGGTTTAAATTATAAAATAAATCAAGCGTGATTTATTTTATAAAATTATGGATAAATAAATTTATATAAAGAAATTTATATAAAGAGATTTATTTTCATGGAAATTAAAATAAACCTTGGATTGGTTTATTTTATTTTATAAAATCTATTATGAATTGATTTTTCCATGATAAGAAAAATTTATATAATAAATTTATTCTTTTTATGGAAATTAAAAGGAACCATGGATTGGTTTATTTTATTTTATAAAATCAATTATGAATTGATTTTTTCCATAATAAGAAAAATTTATATAATAAATTTATTCTTTTTATGGAAATTAAAATGAACCATCGATTGGTTTATTTTATTTTATAAAATCAATTATGAGTTGATTTTTCCATGATGAGAAAAATTTATATAATAAATTTATTCTTTTTATGGAAATTAAAATGAACCATGGATTGGTTTATTTTATTTTATAAAATCAATTATGAATTGATTTTTTCATGATAAGAAAAATTTATATAATAAATTTTTGTGAAAATCTATTCCATAATAAAAGGGGAGATGTGTTTGTTTTATTATAAAGTTAGTTATAATAAAACTTGGCATAACGGAATAATTCATAAGAAAATTTATAAGATAAATTTCTTATGAAAATTTATTCCGTTAAAGGGGAGACTTGGCAATGGAGAGACTACTATATAAAGGAACCAAGGCAAGGCTTGAATTCCAATCAAGAGATAAAGTAGCAAGCTCTCTCTCTCTCTCTCTCTCTTATTCTCTCCCTCTCTCTCTAGGGTCAGCGCCCCTTTCTCTCTCTAGGGTCGGTGCCCTCTCTCCTCCCATAGGGCCGGCGCACCGCCTAGGGTTGCCGTGAGCCTCCGCCACCAAGAAGGTGCCAAAGAAGAAGAAGAAGCGGGTCACAACTCTCTCCTTCCCTTCCCCGGAATCTTGATTCCGTTACTTGGTGGTTAGTTTTCATCTCTCTCTCTTGATATTCTAGTTGTGCCTTTGGAGAATCTAGTAGTTCTCATCGGCACAAAACTCGTGGCTTTACGAAGTCATCCCGAAGAGAACTCGGCATGGACGCGAATAGAGGCAGAGCTTCCAAGGGACGCTACGGTTGGATCTCGTCCCTTACTTCGAGTTACGCGAGGTATTGAGTAAATTAGTTTACTTTCTGCAAAATTTTAATTTATGATCATGTCCACACATCATAAGGTTGCATGCTAGATACGTGGTTAAAATAATTTGAGAAATTATTTATACTAATTCTTCCGCTGCACGTAATTATTTTTTTAAAATTATGAACCCGTATCCATGTCAACATACACCCGGTCCCAACAGATAGTACTGAGACCTTGATGGGCATTGAACAGGCACCACAAAGTGTTATGAATCATGAGATTGTTGCACAAGAAGTTGTGGAGCAACAACCTATTCATGTAGACCAATCTCTTCGCAGATCTAATAGGATACGTCATCAGCCTAATGTTGGGGCAATCGGCCCTGAGATGATCTGGAGGATCATGATATTTTGATGTGTGGGCAATATGGTTAAGTTAGGATTTGTATTATTCTCACATGTGTACATGAGTGTGCAGGTGTACAGGTACACATGGACTTGGTTGACGTCTTCAGGTGAAGGATGGCATGGAGGCAAGCTGGAGGTTTGCGTGCACATCCGAGGGACCATTGGATAGCAGAGATGATGAGCTGAGGGATGCGGACTTCGAGGCGTACGTGAAGGGTGGCATGGAGGCAAGCTGGAGGCTTGCGTGCGTATCCGAGGGACGAGGGCCAAAGATGAAGAGGGCATGAAGGCAACAGTCAAACTGCTGGAGGAAGATCAACTAGGTTGAGAGAGGCTGAGTATGAGTGCTTGTACTCAGGGGTTAAAGTCGAGAGGGTTTGAGTGCGGAGAGACTTGTACTCCGGAGTGAAACCCTAGGCTTAAGTGTGTACCAGTCGACTGGCCCAGGGGCAGTCGACTGGCATAGGCTGAAACAGGTTAGCAGAATTCGAACG
>JAGFNQ010002328.1:247506-275230 GCA_024364735.1 Boesenbergia rotunda
TCAAATTAGATCTAGTGGTCCTAAGGTTAGGAGTTTGGAAAAGGAAAATCAAGTTCTAAAAGCTAAACTTGATAAATTGGAAAAGAACCTAGATAGACTCATTAGGAGATCCAAGGAATCAAGTGGAATACAAAATGATCAATTTCTCAGAAATGGTAGGCCAGGTCTAGGATATCATTTTAAAAGGGCTAATAGTGATAAAATATCGTATTCAAGGATGCCCTATGATTATGATAGAGAAAAGATCGAAAATTGTAAAGAAAAGAAATTTAAAAGAGAAAAGAAAAAAAGAGAAAAGAAAAGGTCAATCAAGGATAAGGTATGGAAAATCAAGAGAGTGATAGTTGAAAGTCAAGAAGCACCGGAGGAGCATCGGTGTGGTCTTGCCCTTATAGAAGAGTTACATGGGAAGGTAACTAAGTCTAGGAGCTCTAGGGAGAACATGAGAAGCCAAAATGGGATTCATGGTCAATGGATCTCAGGTGGGTTCCTCCTAGGAGATTGAAAAGGACTATAGTGTGTGCCAAGAAAGTTTAAAAGGCTAGGTTAGTCTTAATCTTGAAAATTGGCACACTAAAGGGGGAGTTTTAAGGAAAACAATGAAATTGGGATGTTAATTGAGACAATTAGGTATTAATGTCCAAATACCATGTAACTTGATGCCATGAAGTGACTATGAATGAATATAAGGAGAAGCATCAAGGTACGGTCAAAATTAGAACTCTTGGGAAAGGTTTCATGACACTTTTTAGAGAAATTTTAAAGTTTGTACCAATCTCAAGATTTGGGATGACTTTAACTGAAATTATATTTTTCCTAAGTAAATATAGGATCCACAAGTGTCCTCGCAAGATTTCAAAATTTTTGGGAATTTGTGGAATTAGTTAGGCATTTCTGAAATTCGGACTGAAAACCTGAAATTCAGAACATCAGAGGCCAGTCGACTGGCTGGAAGCCAGTCGACTGGTAAACCTCACAGAATGTAATTACATTATTGCCCAGTCAACTGCCCCAGGGGCAGTCGACTGGTTCGCGGGTTTTATAAAAGGAGAGGGTGCACCGGGAAAGCAAAATCTAGGGTTTTGGCTCACCTCTCCCAGCGATTTTCTCCTCCTCTCGACCCCTCTTGCGTCCTAAGCTCCTCCTAAGCCCTAAACCTCCTCCCTAAGACCTTCTCTAACTCCGATCTACCTCTAGGGTTAGTAGAAAACCCCTCTTCAAGTCAACCCACGCGATTTCCAAATCTCACAATGCAAAGGGCAAAGAGGTATGGTGTTTAAGGTTCATTTCTACATTTAGGCTTTGTATTGATACTAATATGTTGTTTTGTGTATGTTTTCCTTGATATTTTCTCTTCTTGGGGGGTTTCTTGGTGTGCATGCATACTTGGTTCATTAGGGCTGTGTCTAAAAGGTCAAGAGGTGAAGGATCATCCCGACAAGGTCCACAAGGCCCAGAAGAGTCTAGGTTTAGAAGTTTAGAATGCAAAAAGAGATTCGAAGAAAATGAATTTGTCCAACTACCCTGTCGGTATCTCAATAAAGCATATTTTGAAGATAAGGCACCTCATGTTATTGAGATGATTACTCATTTCGGCATATAGCAACTTGTCTATTGTCAACATGATGTTAATCTTGATCTGTGCAAGGTATTCTTTGCAAACTTGACTTGTCTTGACCAAGACAATAGGGTTTATGAGTCAAAGGTAGCGGGCGTCACCATTCCTTTCACATCCATGGTTTTAGCCAGCTTCCTAGAATGTCAGGCCTCAAACAATCCAAATACCTACTTTCCAAACGTTGTTGAACCACTTGAATTCCCAGGTGTCACTATTGATCAGATTCATGTCTACTACTTCAGGAGACATAGACATGAATCTGAGCGTACTTTCGATGCAAAACCCATGAGTCCATCCAGCCATGTTCTGTACAAGATTGTGGTAGAGTGTCTGCTACCCATTGTCACTAAGGGGAGGGCAAGAATCTGGTTGCCTCACTTGGTGATGATGTATGCTCTTGAGAGGCGGTTCGATATAGATGTGTCATTACAAGTGTTCACATCCATTTGTCACCTTTCCCAGAGTGTGAATGGGAAGATATACATGTCTTTTTGTCACATGTTGACTGAGTTCTTTCAGCTGTGTTTTGGTATTCGAGTCACTGTTCGTCAGGTCAGACACTTGTCAAAAGACTATGATCAAATTGGGACACGCCAATTGTCCTTGGCGGGTATTGAGTCTAGATAGCGAGTCTTTGCTTGGAGGGAGCGCCCAGAGGTCCCTGAGGCAGATGAGGAGCCAGGTGAGCTTGTCACACACGCGGAGTACACCCAGATGCGATCTGACGTACGCACACTTCAGGCAGATGTCCATCAGCTCCAGGAGGACGTGCATACCACTCAGGAGGATGTACATCACCTTCGGCAGACGGAGCAGCGGCTTGAAGAAAAAGTTGATGGGATCATCAGTCGCCAGGACAACATGTTCGCAATGATGCAGCGGTGGGACTTAGCTTATCAGGCACCTCCTCCTCCTCCTCCAGATGGTGACAACCACATGTATTTCTGATCAGATGGTGTAGTCGTTGGGTTTTAGTGTTGAGAGTGCTTTATTCTTGATGTTTTTCTATATCTCTCAAACGCTCTATATTTTGATGTCTGTGTTTGAATGATTTCCGGGCCTTATAGGTTGGCCCTAGACACTATATTAGGCCATATGTCACAGCCATGGTTGATGCATGAACTATTTATGGGTTGCCTTGTTATGTAAATCTATGGATGTGACTTATTTAATTAGCTTCTATTTGGTTTTTATCTTGACTCTTTAAATATTGCTTAAATATCTCTAAATGTTAATACGTGATTCTTTTATATCATCATATATAAGTGTTCTTGATATGTTTGAAATTTTATATTGATTGTTATCAAATATGGAAATCTAGAGGATATCATGATAAAGGAGATAATCATTTAGATTCAAGTGGAAAAGAGGGAGAGCTCTTGTCAAAATGAATACATCTATATGAAAAACAGGAGTGTATAACTAAATTTAAATGTCAAATGGAGTTGATAGAAAGTGCAAACTCTAGGATACAAGGATTAGATCGGTCACCCTTGATACAAAGTTTACATAATTTGAGAAATTTAGAGTTTGTACCAAAAGTCAAGCACGGTTGGTGTTTTTCATGAACCAAATTTTTCTAAGGTAGGGAATACCTTAACAATTGTGCTTGCAAAGTTTCACATTTTTCCAAATTTTCTGGAATTTTTTATTCATTTCTGAATTTCGACTGAAATTCTGAAATCTGTCGTATTAGTCGACTGCCCTGGGGGGAGTCGACTGGTAGAATGGACAGAATGGGTTTTGTGATTTCTGAGGGATTTTCAGAGATAGAGTTAAGCTGTATTTGGCACCAAGGGTAAGGGTTGCTTGGGCAATCATTTTGATGGTGTCAAAGGGGGAGAATTTGAGTGTTTAAGTTAGGTTTGGGTTGAAACTTAACATAGGCTTGGTTGTGCTTCAGAGTTAGGTTGGGAAAACTTAACATGGGATTAGCAATAAGAATTGAGATTTGGGAGAAAGCATAAGTTAAGGGGGAGGTTGCCTCTTGTATGTTATGCTTTGATTTCAATTGCTTTTGCTATTATTATTGCTATGTGTTTACCTAACTTAACATATTGCCACACATCAAAAAGGGGGAGATTGTTGGGGCAATCGGCCCTGAGATGATCTGGAGGATCATGATATTTTGATGAGTGGGCAATATGGTTAAGTTAGGATTTGTGTTGTTCTCACATATGTACATGAGTGTGCAGGTGTACAGGTATATGTGGACTTGGTTGACATCTTCAGGTGAAGAATGGCATGGAGGTAAGCTGGAAGCTTACGTGCATATCCGAGGGACCATTGGATAGCAGAGATGATGAGCCGAGGGACGCGGACTTCGAGGCGTACGTGAAGGGTGACATGGAGGCAAGCTGGAGGCTTGCATGTGCATCCGAGGGACGAGGGCCAAAGATGAAGAGGGCGTAAAGGCAACAGTCAAGACTGCTGGTGGAGAGTCAACTAGGTTGAGAAAGGCTGAGTGCTTGTACTCAGGGGTTAAGCCGGGAGGGTTTGAGTGCGGAGAGACTTGTAAAACCCTAGGCTTAAGTGTGTACCAGTCGACTGGCTCAGGGGCAGTCGACTGGCATAGGCTGAAACAGGCTGGCAGAATTCGAACGTTATGATGTAACGGTCGAATCTGAGTGGGACCAGTTGACTGTCATTTGGGCAGTCGACTGGTAGCGGTTGTTTCAGATTCAAGCCCTATTTAAAGGGGCTCGGTTCCTATCATTCTTCTTGACGAAACTTGCTTGGATAGGGCAAGTTAGTAGTCTTGTATACCCAGGAAGTGCCCTTGGTGCTGTAGCGAGGTTTCTCCACCCACAAGGAGCGACGAGTTTTAGCCAGAGGTTATCCGGGTTTTGATCCACCGACGGATTGTTGGATTAGTCACCCGACCGGGGTGGATACCAACTAAAATCAGGTTGTTAGCATTGTTATTTCTTTTGCATATTATTTCCGCTGCGCTAACATCTTTGTAGAGAACAAAATGATCCGCGAAAGTGCATTCACCCCCCTCTGCACGCCTACATCGATCTTTCACTAAGTCCTAGTCGGGGATCGGGCAAAGGAGTCTTTGCCGAGCGAGGATGGTAGATAGAAGTAGAGACGGGTCGAGGTTAGACGTCTCGAGATCCGAGTTCTCGGAGGCCGAGCAAAAGTCCAACCGGAGGTCCCGGTTGGCAAAAGCTGTAGTCAAGCGGGGATCGCGAACAGAAGTAGAGATGGGTCGAGGTCGGACATCTCGCGATTCTGGTTCTCGGAGGCTAAGCGAAAGTCCAACCGGAGGTTGGGAAATGCAACTTCTTCAGTGTGGAGTAGGTGAGAGCGCGTTTCCCGGGAAAGGGAACATTAGGCGTCGGTTCGACCTAGGGTTTCAGGTGAAATCCAAAGTTAGAACCATTCGGTAAGGCTAAGAATATTTATTTTGTTGTGTGTTTTATTATCTTGCAGGTACCTGGAGTTGGAGGCAAGATAGGAGAACGAAACACAAAGCAAAGCTGCCTGGGAAGGTCATCCAGGGTGCCTGACCTGAATCAGGCACCCTAGGCTTGTAGGGCGCCCCAGTTGGGGCAGCTCACTCCCAAGCCAGGCGCCTGTGGCTTCCTAGGTGCTTGGGAAAGAAGGTTTATCCCTGCTGTGAATTCGGTGTGAAGGATGAACTTTGACTGCTACGTGGCAGGCACCCCATAGCAACACAGGCGCCCCCTGGACACTACTATATAAAGGGGTTCGACCCCTCAATACAGAACATCAATTTCCACAACCGTTTAAGTAATTTCTGCAATGCAAAAGCGGTCAAGTCGAAGCTCTGCGACCAAGGAGGCTCCAGAAGGAAGTGCGTGGCACTTCGGATTTCCAGAGTTGGCCAAGTTCTGTTTTGGTTTGTGTGTTATTTTACGAGTTCAATTTATTTATTCTTTGCTTGTAAATCATACTGTAAGACGGGTATTCTCCGCCTCCGGAAATTCCGGAAAGGAGACCATTAGTGGACTCACGCCCAGTACATAGACCTTGGACGTACTGACCCAGGGGGTCGTGAACCAAGTAAATAAATTCTCGAGTTTTGTTGTTTTGTCTTTCTTTTATTTTATTATTTTCCGCTGCATACTAACCTGATAGAAAGATGTTAAACGAAATTTCCGACGAAGAGTTTTTTAAGTCGATATTCACTCCCCCTCTATCGATGGCATCGATTCTACATTACATACATGAATAAATCTTGAAGAGAATCGATGAGAAAATGTCGAATGAACTGCTATGTTGAAATCTTGATCAGTCCTCTTCGGAGAACACCCAATCTTCGGTCGCCCAATCATCATAGTTTTAGCAGGGCCAAACTTCAGAGATCACCTTTTAGGGTCCATTCTTCTTGCTGGTATTTTTACTTTGTTAAAATCCTGCCGGAATATGTGTTTTGTGATGAAACAGTGAATGTAAAATATGAATTGATAAGATAAGCACAGGGCTCAACATTACGTCATGCATCCCACTATTTTGTTTTAGAATTGTGGCTCGGATACTTGGAATGAGGTTAGCTATTGGTGAGAGAGGTAAAAGGGGAATGAGGTATGCATTTTGGAAAGAATGAAACCAAGATATGTCATTTGGGCATTCAGAAACTTTAGCTGCGGCTTTTAAGAAATTACCATATCGAAAGGGAATAATTTGTGGCTAGTTAAAGACTTTACAAATTAACTCACCCTTTAATCCATCAACGTGTCAAGCATCAATGTACCTGTCTCCCAATGCAACAACACAAAACACCCATTTAATTATATGATTCATCGAACTGTCTCCTCCCTCATTATACCACATGATCACGCACTGAACCATTTCATAAATTCAAACTGTGATAAGGAAGCCTTCTCTTCCTCTATTCTCCACCAAAGACATTCTAAAGTAGTTAATTCACAGCATTCAATGTGACTTGGCACGTAGTCACCAGCACCTCTTGGCCAAGCACATGAGGAGTACCTCAACACTAGAAGCTAGCTATACTAGCTTTGTCCGTCTGCTATATACGTGCTATTAATTTGATTCCTCACATCTACCATCTGATCGATCGAGTCGAGAGTGAAATCAGAGATGGCACATGAAGCTAAAACCAGGCATTTACAGCAGCATCGTGCATGCATCAGTCAATTGTTCTGCTGCAATTTCACAGAGCTAGCTAGCAAGCTAGCTCGCTCATGGTGGAGAAGGGACAGTAAAGTACGAGGCAAGTGGGATGGCATGGGTGAATATTGCACCTGCTGCATCAATGAGGATGAGGACCAGTGAAATAGTTGTGGTACGTACTCTGCTGTAATCCACCAGCTTGGGGAATGCCCCCACAAACAATAACTCAACGAAGCTTTGCTTCAGGGTAGACTTGCATCAATCAAAGGATAGACGGTGGGGGGCTACTTCCCCAGCCATTCACTCCTTGTATATTGTGAGAGTTCAAAGTTTTCACCATTTAATTTGCTTATTTGAAAATTTATTGTTCTCAATTTAAATTGTCCAATTCAGATTCGATAGTATAAATATATTTTAAAGGCTTACAAAATTACAATATTGCATTGAGTGATTTTAATACTCCGAAACTTGTAGATAGGCAAAATGAGAAATCCCAAAACTGCATTCGAGAATCAGTAAAATACCATTTATCCGGTGCCATTTGCAATTTGATATATCACCAATGAATTCATTCTTGTGTTTAATCTCTAAGTGCGTGCATGTTAGAACATGCAGAGATGTAGGACAGCTTCGAGCAGTGTTTCATGGGCGCCATGCAACTCCAACAGTGCCCAACAAAACCCCAACTCCTGCAATGCATGTTTCAATTAATGAGATATGTACCGGCGAGTTCCTTTTGGAAGACACAAAATCTTTTCTGATCATAAACTTCTAGTGCCCTGTTATATTATCGTGATAATTATATTATATAAAGTGTTTTCAAACGTGAAAAAGGAAAATATTTTTCAGATACGACCTGTGGGTTTGGGACATTCCAACTTCCTTGCACATGTCTATCTCTTTCACAGTTCTTTCTTCGATTTTATAATAATAATTAAGAAGAAAAAGAAGAAGTATTTCATGGTGGATACCCCTGTTAAAGAAGACAAACCGGAGTGGACCCTCACCATGCTGCATGCATCCTCCTGACCCCACACAAGATGAGGTGGATCCCTCCCTCCACCTCCTTGTGTTTACTTGAAAGGGAATGGATTTTATTCTCTAATTATTTTTATCCTAGTTAATTTGTTTTGTTTACTTGGATAAAACCAAAGGGTGAGAAAAATTCTTACCAATTGAGCACAGTATTTATCCATGGAAATAATAATAAAAGGATTAGAATATTCTTTTTTTGTTAAAAAAAAAAGAATTGCAGTCGCTATTTATATTTCACCATCCCAAATGAACAACCGCAGCTCCTCTGTTCCAAGTCATGGCGAAGAGCAGAAACGGGAAGCTGAGCAAGCTCAGGTGCATCATCAAGCGGTGGAATTCCTGCAGCCGCCTCACCCCCGCAGCGCCCTCCTTAGGCGGAGGCACCTCCTCGGGCTTCGAGTCACCGGCAGCGGCGACGACGTGGCGCTCTGCCTGGTTCAGCGGCGGCGACGACGTCCCTGCCGGACTCCACCCCGTCTACGTAGGAAAGTCTCACCGCCGGTACCTCGTCAGGGAGGAGCTCCTCAGCCACCCGCTCTTCCGGGTCCTCGCCGACCGCTCCAGCGGCACCGGCGGCACCGTGGTGGGCTGCGAGGTGGTGCTGTTCGAACACCTCCTGTGGATGTTGGAGAACGCAGATCCTCAGCCGTCTCTGGATGAGTTGGTCGAATTCTACGCCGGCGACTAGAGGCGGCTTTGGAGCTACTGACGCCGACCGGCGGCGATCGAGTAGTAGACTAGAAAAGTAGCGTGAATTAAAAAAAAAAAAAGGTAATGTTGCAGCATCATCTTAATTCGAGGGACTTATCTGCAAAAAGGACAGTGTGATGATTAATTAATTGATTAATTAACCATCTGTTCTAATTTAATTAACTAGGTATGTATAGTAGTTATTTGATGGTGAATTATAAATTAATCTCATAATTTATCTTCTTCATATAATTTTAGCACAAATTGTTTTTAAAGTGAACATAATCATATTTTACTATAATAATTTATACTTTGTGAAATCATATATATTTAAAGAAAAATAAAAAAAAATCTTTGTTTTTTTAAAATCATAAGATTAATGTCTCTTTTTTTTTATTATCAAAAAGCATCTCAGCCACCAAACCTCTATAAAATAATACAATTACTCTCAGGTATACTATTTAACATTATTATTTCCTCCTACACATATTAAATATGAATTAGTCGATTGGTTATATGAACAGGACAAGTTTACGTTGTAATAATTATTAAACCGTAACTACTATAAATATTTATAATAATTACAGTTTAGTAACTACTCAAGGACAGAGTCAAGGGGGCGTGCGTTGGCCACTTATAGTACAAGAGATGTAGAGTAGAGAGAGATAGGGGGTGATGACACGACTATGCCCACCCCCCCCCCCCCCCCCCCTCTTATTTGTCCTCTATTTCTATATTACTACACCTCTTGCATTATAAAATTGAGAGGGTGACCGTCGAGTCACCATCACCTCCTTGGCTCTGTCCTTGACTAGCTATAAAATTATAATTATTACAAATATTTATAACAACTATGATTTCGTAGCTATTCCAGGATGAAACCAAGGGAGCGATGTCGCCATCTCAATTTTGTAGTGTAAGAGGTGTAAGAGTATAAAATAGTGGATGAATGAGGGACGACGACGCCCCCCTCCACCAATATGAAAATCTCGGCCCGGTCATTGTAGCTATTACAACGTAAATGTTGTTGAATATGATATGTTCGAGTTGTATCTGCTGTTGGATATCTTGGATATCTATTGTGAATGGAAAGGGAGGTGATGGACTTTAGTCCCATATTGGAACTTTTCATTTATATCTATTGTAAATGGAAAGAGAGGTGGTGGGACTTTAGTCCCACATTGGAACCTTCCATTGAATGGAAAGTGAGGAGGAGAATAAAGGGACTCCCTTGTGAGTGGGGCTTTAGTCCCACATTGAGAGTTTTAAGCCAAAATATTTGGTTTATATTGTATCACAAGCATGATAGTTGTGAACAAATGCTAGGGGAGAGGCTCTCTCTTACGAGTGGGTGCGCAAGGTGGGGTGCAAATCCAGGGTCTGGATTTGTACTGAACCAAGTGAACTCGTGTGCGTGCACGACCCGCGCACGTCGAATGTCCGACCGGTTGGGGCAAAATTTGTCCAAGCAGATGAACCAATATTTTGCCAAATTGATTTTTGCTCAAATGTAACTGATGCATTAAATTTGATTAATGCGAGGTCAGTAACCCCCAGACGTTTTGATCTGGTCGGGTAAATGGCAGTAAATGACGATTAATTCGTCATTTATGACTGCAGGGGGTCTGAGCCTATATAAAGGGGCTGTGACCGAGAGCAAAAGAAACAGACACAGAGAAATTCTCCTCCGCTCCAACTCCATCTCGTTCCCGACCTCCGCTCCGCTGATAGCAGTAGGGTACATCCTCAGTTCGCCACGAGCAACGAGTGCTCCGTTGCGCCCGTGGTTTGGCTGTTGTATCCTGAGAGACAGAAGTCCATCTGAGCCTCGAAGCACCGCGGAGGAGGACGAATCTGTTTCAATGAAACTGCGCTGTGCAGGCCTCAGCAACATCCCGGTCGGGAGACGTCCGACCACTACTCAGGAGTTCCCAGTCGGGAAACTCCACTCGGCGGCTCGGGAGCTCACTCGGCTATTCCGCTCGGGACTCCACTCGGGAATTCCAACTCGGGAATTCCACTCTGCTCGGGAAACATTACTCCGGTCGAAAGCTTTACTCGGGACTGTTAGTATTATGAGAGAAGTGTCCTAAGACAATCGCCTTATGATTGTAATCATTTATTTTAATAAATGAATATTCACTATTTGAGTATAGATGCTTGTGTATTTGATTGAGATCTTAAACTCATTTACTGAATGTCCGCAATACAACTCCTTTCCCGGATCTTGATTCCGTTACTTGGTGGTTAGTCTTCCATCTCCCTCTCTTGATATTCTTGTCGTGCCTTTGGAGAATCTAGTAGTTCTTGTCGGCACGAAACTCGTGGCTTTGCGAAGTCATCCCGAAGAGAACTCGGCGTGGACGCGAATAGAGGCGGAGCTTCCAAGGGACGCTACGGTTGGATCTCGTCCCTTTCTTCGAGTTACGCGAGGTACTAAGTAAACTAGTTTACTTTTCTGCAAAAATTTTCATTTATGATCATGTCTCCACAACTTAAGGTTGCATGCTAGATATGTGGTTAAAATAATTTAAGAAATTATTTATGCTAAACTCTCCGCTGCACGTAATTAAACTTTAAAATTACGAACCCGTATCCATGTCAACATGCACCCGGTCCCAACAGTGGTATCAGAGCCGGTTAGTGTTCAACATAATCATATAATTGTTTTGTGGAAAACTTTGTCATGATCTCAATTTTGGAAAATTTTTCAATTATGAAAACTTTCCAATTATGATAAATTTTAGATTTAGGAATTTCAAAGTTTGGAAATCCTCATGAAATTTCGCAAACTTTTGAAATATCCTAGTTTCTGAAATTTTATGATAATTGTGAAAACTGTTGGTGCAATCTTGCTCCAAGTAATTATGGTTTTCATGTTAGGCTAAACAAGTTTAAGTTAGGCAATGTTTTGTGTTCTAACTTGTGTGCCTTGAGTAAGCAGGAAAGTTCAGGTGGAAGACTTGGCAAGGGAAGTCCAAGAAGAGAGTCTTGGCAAAGGAAGTCCCGGAGGTGTGACCTCTTGGCAAAAGGGAGACTTAGTATGACGAAGCCGATGGAAACACTTCAAGCAAGTGCAAGGATGAGGAGTCGTGGACTCGGAAGAATCCAAGAGAGGCACAAGGCTTGTGGAAGGTGTTTGAAGGCATGAGTCAAGACTAAGGGATGAAAAGAGAAGCTGAAATATGATTTCTCAGCTTCATCAGTCGACTGGTAAGTTGTCAGTCGACTGGGACCACAACCCACAACACACAGAGAATCGGGTCGACCCAAGGAGGGTCGACCAGTCGACTTCCAGTCGACTGGAATTGGTTCCAGTCGACCGGCCAGTCGACTGGTACTGTACCAGTCGATTGGAGGTCGACCGTTGCGAAGGCGGCTGAGGCACTCATTGCATATTTTGTAGCCGTTGAAGCCTACCAGTCGACTGGTAAGTGAGCAGTCGACTGGAGTCGCGGACGAAGATATAAAACCTAGTGTTTTATCTTGGAGAGGTCAAGGGCTTTCCTTGTGTACGAAGTGTGTGATCATTCTAGAGCTCTCCAAGCTTCACAACTCTCTCAATCTCCTCCTCCAAGTTTTCATTTCATTTGTAAGAGGAGGGAGATCATTGTGTAAGGGTTTCTCCACCTTCAAGTGTGATCTTGAGAAGGAGAAGTTCATAGTGAAGGGTTTGTGTGGTGTGTGTGTGGATCCTTGGATTAGTCACCTTGAAGAGGTGGATACCAAGTAAAATCAGTGAGTTAGCATTGATTCCTTTCCTACCTTCATATTTCTATTTGTATTGCTTCCGCTAACGTGTTTGTAGGAAAGTAAAATCGAAAGATAGCTATTCACCCCCCTCTAGCTAGGGCAAAGATCCTAACAAGTGGTATCAGAGCCTTGGTTAGCTTTGGGAAGATCTAACAATCTACAAAGCATAAAGAATGGCTCATCAAGAGGGATATAGCACCACACGACCACCTTACTTCGACGGGAACGATTTTGCTTATTGGAAAGGTAGGATGGAGTTTTACTTAATGAATGACTTTGAAACTTGGCTTAGTATTGTGGAAGGTTTCGAGAAGCCAACGAATGAACAAGGAGAAACTCTTCCGATCAAGGCGTGGCCAAAAGAGATAAGAAAAGAGGCTCAAGCAAACGCCAAGGCTATCACAACTTTGCAATGTGGACTGTCAAAGGAACAACTAAACAAGGTTGGACCTTTCAACTCGGCAAAGGAGCTTTGGGAAAAGCTCATTGAGTTGAATGAAGGGTCAAGTGAATCAAGAAGAGCCAAGAGGGATCTTCTTGTCGGCCAACTTCAAACTTTCTCCATGAAGCCTCATGAGACCGTAAGTCAAATGCACGGAAGATTCAAGGAGATCGTGAACGGTCTTCATGTGATAGGTGAGAAAGTTGAGAACCGAGATTTGGTGAGGTATGTTCTTCAAGCTTTCCCTAGAACTACCTTATGGGTGTCAATGGTGGATGCTTACAAGGTGTCTAGGGATCTTTCAATTGTCAAAGTTGATGAATTATTTTGTGAATTCGAACTACATGAACAAACTAACTTGTCTTCCAAGGAAAAAGGCATTGCTCTATTTGTAGAAAAGAAGGAGAAGAAGAGCAAGAAGAAGGAAAAGAAGGAGGTGTCCTCATCCGAATCCGAGCAAGACTCCTCGGATAGTGAGGAAGAAATGTCCGCAAAAGAAGTAGCACATTATGTGAAGAAGATGATGGGAAGATCCAAAAGATTTACAAGAAGGGATGTGAGGAAAATGTTCACATCCCCAAAAGGTAAGAGTAGTCAAAGTTCTAATTCCATTTCTAATGTCACGTGTTATGAGTGCAACAAGAAAGGGCACATCAAGACGAATTGCCCGGAGTTGAAAAAGAAGGAAGAAAAAGAACACAAAAGGAAAGAGAAGAAAAAGAAAGAAGTGATGGTGGCTCAAGCCGAATGGGACAATTCAAGTAGCGAATCATCGGATGATGAAGAGGAGTTGTGCCACATCACAAGGCACATGGCATTAATGGCACATCAAAGTGATCAAGACGCATCAAGCGAAGAAGAGAACTCAAGTAGCGATGAATCATCATCTAGCGAAGATGAGGTAATGGACTCTCCCAAAGAAAAATTTCTTTATGATACTATTGCTTATCTTAAGAATGCTTTGGTTAGGTCAAAAACTAAGGTCAAGGGGCTAAAGGAAGAAATTAGGACCCTTAAGGAGGACAAAGAGGAATCATGTGATGTAAGTAAAGTGAATGAGGAGAACATCAAATTAAAGGAGGAAGTTGTTGATCTAAAGAAGCGCTTAGAGAAATTCTCAATTGGATCAAAAGGACTTGACTTGCTCCTAAATAGTCAAAGGGTTGCCTATAGGAAGGCCGGGCTAGGATATAAAGATAAAGAAGTCTCCTATATTTCCCTTGTAAATAGAAAAGGATCATCCAAGAAAAAGGGTGTCAAGGGTAATGTGAAACAAGTGTGGGTTCCAAAGAAGGATGTAAAAAATGCAAAGGGTTCAAACCTTAAAGGCAAGGTAAAACAAGCATGGGTGCCTAAGAAATACCTCAAAAATGTTAGTGACTCAAACCTTTGGGTACCTAAGAGTGATGTGTTTTATGTTGTCTAGGTAAAAGAAAAGAAGGACACAAGCATGTGGATCTTGGATAGCGGATGTTCAAGCCACATGACCGGGGATGTGAGAAAGTTTTCAAAAATCAAATACACAAAGAAAGGGAAGGTGTCCTTTGGAAATTGTGGAAAGCTCAAAATTATAGGTAGAGGTACAATTGAGGTATCTTCTACTATCACAATTCATAAAGTTCTTCTAGTCAAGGATATGGAGTTTAACTTGCTTAGTGTGAGTCAATTATGTGATTCCGGGTATCAAGTGGAATTCCATACCAATAAGTGCTTGGTTAGACAATTAGGGTTGAAAAATGTTGTCTTGGAAGGGTTTAGGAGGCAAAATCTTTATTACATAAATCTCTCTTATGCTTCTAACCCATCTATTGAGTGTTTCATGTCAAAAGAAGATGAAGGATGGCTATGGCATAGAAGACTTGGACACACCAACATGAAGAATATAGCCAAGGTTGCTAAAATGGAATTGGTAAAAGGCTTACCTAAAGTGAAGTTTGTCAAAGATAAGATGTGTGATGCATGCCAAGAAGGTAAGCAATCAAAGTCTTCACACAAAGGTAAAACTTTAGTAAGCACTAAATTACCTTTGGAATTATTGCATTTAGATCTTTTTGATTGTCATAGTACTCCTTCATTGACGGGAAATAAATATTGCTTGGTTATCATTGATGATTACTCTAGATATACATGGGTTTATTTTTTGAAACATAAGGATGATACCTTAGCAATTCTCATAAGCTTTACCAAACGGGTAGAAAATGAAAGAACCTTGAAAATCAATAGGATTAGGAGTGATCATGGTGGAGAGTTTGAGAATTCAAACTTCTCTAATTTTTGCTTAGAAATGGGATACAAGCATGAATTTTCATGCCCTAGGACTCCCCAACAAAATGGAGTGGTTGAGAGGAAAAATAGGGCTCTACAAGAAGCGGCTAGAACTATGTTGAATGCATACTCTCTTCCCACCTATCTATGGGCGGAGGCGGTTAACACCGCTTGCTACATTCAAAATAGGGTTGTAATTCATAGATTCTTAGGAAAAACACCTTTTGAATTATGGAATGGGAAAATTCCCAAAATTCACTACTTTAGGGTGTTTGGTTGTAAGGCTTACATCCTAAACACAAAGGATGACTTGAGAAAATTTGATGCTAAGGCGGATGAAGGCATTTTTGTTGGGTACTCACTCACTAGTAAGGGGTATAGGGTGTACAATAAAAGAACCCAAGTAGTTGAGGAATCATCAAATGTTGAATTTGATGAATCCTCTAACACTTACCCTAGAAGATCTCCTATTGATAAGGACATAGAAACTAGACAAAAGGAGATAACCCAAGTTTTTCAAAACTTACAATTGGAAAGCAATGATCAAGGGGGAGGAAAAGGAGAATCGGATGATGAAAGGAGAAATGATGATGGTGAAAATGTTGAGGTCACTCATTCTAGAACGTTAAGGAATCACCACAATCACCCCATTGATCAAGTAGTTGGAGATATTGACCAAGGAGTGAGAACTAGATCCTACTTTAGGGAACATGCTGGTCAAATAGCTCTAATTTCTAGCTTTGAACCGAAATCAATTAATGAAGCCCTAGGTGATAATGATTGGATTTTGGCAATGCAAGAAGAGCTAAATCAATTTGAAAGGAGTAAAGTATGGGATTTGGTTCCTAGACCCGATGGAAATACAATTGTAACAACAAAATGGGTGTTTAGGAACAAGCTAGATGAGCAAGGCAAGGTCACTAGAAATAAGGCTAGATTGGTTGCTAGAGGCTTCAATCAAGTTGAGGGGCTCGATTATGATGAAACATATGCCCCGGTAGCTAGATTAGAGTCTATTAGAATCCTATTAGGATATGCCGCTTACATGGGTTTCAAACTTTACCAAATGGATGTAAAATCGGCTTTCCTAAATGGAGTCATTAGGGAAGAAGTCTATGTAGAGCAACCACCCGGATTTGAGAGTCAAGACTATCCAAACCATGTTTATAAGCTTAACAAGGCTCTATATGGGTTAAAACAAGCTCCTAGGGCTTGGTATGAAAGACTCTCATCCTTCCTAGTGTCTAAGGAATTTAGGAGAGGAACAATTGACCCAACCTTGTTTATTAAATCTAGAGAAAATGATTTATTTGTTGCCCAAGTTTATGTTGATGATATCATCTTTGGGTCAACAAATGATGATTTTCTTCAAGAATTTATTAAACATATGGAAAATGAATTTGAAATGAGTTTGGTTGGGGAGTTAAAATTTTTCCTAGGTCTTCAAGTCAAACAAACACATGAAGGAACTCATGTATATCAAACAAAATATGCTAAAGAAATGATTTCCAAATTTGGTATGGAAAATGCTAAGGTGGCATCTACTCCAATAAGTACAAATGCTAAAATTGATAGTGATCTTGAAGGGAAAATAGTTGATCCTAAACAATATAGGAGTATGATTGGTAGCTTACTATATCTAACCGCCAGTAGACCGGATATACTTTTTGCGGTAGGTATGTGTGCTAGGTATCAATCTTGTGCCAAAGAATCCCATTTAGTGGTGGTCAAGAGAATCTTGAGATATGTAAAGGGCACCCTAAATGTAGGACTTTGGTATCCGAGGAATCAAAACTTTGACCTAATAGGATATACCGACTCGGATTATGCCGGGTGTAAGTTAGATAGGAAAAGTACTAGTGGTGGTTGCCAATTCCTTGGATCCTCCCTAGTAAGTTGGTGTAGTAGGAAGCAACCATGTGTTGCTTTATCTACTACCGAAGCCGAATATGTAGCCTTAGGAGGATGTGTGGCTCAATTATTATGGATGATGCACACCTTAGAAGATTATGAGCTTCACTACTCCAAGGTCAAAATCCTATGTGACAATATGAGTACCATCAACTTGACAAAAAATCCGGTACACCACTCTAGGACTAAGCACATTGAGATAAAGCATCATTTCATTAGAGATCATGTGGCACGAGGAGATATTGAATTACATTACATTGAATCCAAATCGAATCTTGCCGACATCTTTACCAAACCCCTACCCGAGGCCGAATTCACCACACTTAGGAGGGAACTTGGTATGTGCTTTGTGGAATTCTAGGAATTTAGTATTACTTGATCCCTTAGCATGGAGGCACTTAAATACATCTCACAAGGACTATAGGTTGGCTTGATTATGTTTTCACTGTGCTATATTGTGGGATGCTAAGGGATGATGCTTATATTTCGCTTGTGCTTGTGGCATGTTGATGAAATATCATGTGTATCAATATTGAATGTTAAATACCAACCATGGGGAAAGCAAATGTTCAATTCATGGATATCTTTCCCATCGATCATGGTTGGACATTTGAAATGGCTTAAAACCATTTCTGGGGTGTATTCATGCTAGTGGGTAATTAACCTCTATAAGAATTCAAAGCAGATCTTGAGTTTGGTACAAAGTGTATCAAATAAGTTCACTTCTCGAATTTGTACCAAACTCCTAAGCTATCTTGAATTTTCATGTTGCACTATTTTTCCTTGATCATACATGGTGTAGGAAAGATGTCTGCAAAATTTCAAATTTTTTCAAATTTTCTGGAATTTCTACGGCATTTCTGAAATTCACCAAAGAAGGCTGAAATTCAGCTACCAGTCGACTGGCTCAGATACCAGTCGACTGGTATCAGGCGACTGGGAGTCGACTGGTATCAGGCGACTAGGAGTCGACTGGTAGCAGGCGACTGGGAGTCGACTGGGAGGTCGACCAATATCTCTGTACGCAAGCAAGCCTGAAGCCAGTCGACTGGGACCATCCCAGTCGACTGGAGCCAGTCGACCGGGACCATCCCAGTCGACTGGTCTGGCGATTTTCTATATAAAGGGGCACTCGACCGGTCGCCTAAAACCCTAGATCTACTTCTCCTCTTCGACGCCCCTTCTCTGTTTGAGCGTGCCGACCTTCCCAAACCCCTCCAAGCATTAGGTTTTGCTCCTACTCCATCTTCTCCATCCCTTTTGAGTGAGATTAGGGTTTGTAAAGGTGTTGCTTGGGCACCTATTGGCTTTTGGACGATTTTGCTATACCTTCCTACTCTCAACCATCATGGAACGAAGGTAATGGCTTTCTCCTTTCCTACTTCTCTTGTTAGTACTTGTTTTCCATCATGATTATCAACTAATCAAGTTTTTTTGGTGTTGTGTGCTCTTCATTGGTTCACCCATGACATTCATGCATTTCATTCATGCATTTAGGGTTAGGCAAAAACGTGTTGCATCCAAAAAGGGTAAGCGTAGCTCCCAGCAATCCCCTCCACCACCTCGTCGTCAAGGAGAGGGAAGCTCCCAGCAACCCTCTCCTTCTAGACCGGGGCTGCGTGTACCTAGGTTCTACTCTGCGGCCGCTCAAAGAACGTTTGAAGATACCGAGTTCCATTTGATGGATTGCCGGTATCTAAATCGTTCATATTTTCAAGAGAGAACCCCACACCTCATTGAAATAATTGACTACTACCATCTAAACAAATGACTGGATGCAAAACGATGTCAATGTCACACTCCTTAAGGAATTTTTTGTAAATTTACATTCCATAGGTGGTCATGAGCACAACTTGAGTCTACTGTAGGGGGAGTAGTGGTTGAGTTCAATCCTGACAGTCTTCGTCACTTTCTACAGTGTCGTGAGTCGGCCAACCCATTTACATGCTTTCCGACCATGCCTGGCCGCATTACGGGTTCTTTCTCTCATGTCACCATCGATCATATTCATCGCCACTATTTTGGCCGTCCTCGACCCATCACGTCGAACATCTTTGAACATACAAACATGGGGGTAGTTCAGTACATATGGTATCGCATCATTCTAGACTGCATTCTCCCTCTTGTCACCCGGGGACGGTCTGTCATTCGACTCCCGCATCTGGTTATGATGTATGCTCTTGAGCAGCATTTTGACATAGACGTTGCCCTGCATGTCTTTCTTTCCATCCTACATTTTTCAGGTCCGATCCAGGGGAAACTCTATCTGCCTTTTGGCCACATTTTGACAGAGTACTTTGCATCCAAAGGAGTTGATACATCTAGGGGTGAGATTAAGAAACTATCCCCTCAATATAGTCAACTAGGGGAACTGCATCTTAAACTCGCCAAGATTGTCTGTCATGGGGGAGTCATGATGTGGAAGGCTGAGGTTCCTCGTCATGATGATTTAGCAGCCGAGGAGGACGCCCCTGCTGTACCTGCGGATGCCGCTGGAGCTGCGGATGCCGCTGGAGCTGAGGATGCCCCTGGAGATGCTCCTATGCCTGATGCTCAGTACCCCGACTCTCTTGTTGAGCGGGTTACACATTTGGAGGAGATGGTCGGCCAGGGCTTTCAGGAGTTTCGTGACTTTCGTCAGGCGACATATGACCGGTGGACCATGGAGGATCAGCGTCACAGCATCTATGACCAGCGTCAGCTGGAGATGTATGAGATGCTACGTGCTATGCAGATCTCTCATCAGTATCCTCCACCTCCTCCGCCTGCCGACGAGTAGATTGAGTTGCCTTCGAGACTTGTTTTATTAGTCCATATATTGTATCTCGGACGCAGGTCTTTCTGGTTGATGTATTTGGATGACACTTTAGTTACCTGGCTATGGTTGATTTCCCTTCTGTTTGTGTTTTTAGCTATGTAAAAACTCTATTTGCGGTTATGAAGTAGTTTCGTCATTTTGGGTTGGTAATCATATGAGTTGTTTTGGATTATGTTTGATACTATATTCCCTTTGGCAGTGCAAAATCTATACTCTTATTTTTCTTGCTGCCATCAGCCCTTTGTATGATCGGTATGAATTTTTAATGACATAATGGATTAAGGGGGAGTCTCCTTGTTGGCTAAGAACAAGAGTCTTATTTATGGCCATATCCATGTATTCTTGGTAATCATTGATCATGAATCTTAAATTTGCCTTGAACACGTTTCCTAATCCCCATAGAATGACATAGCATAGGTCTTTTATTGATGGCTATAGTTGGTGCCTAGATTGATACATAGTTTCATGAGTATCAAGTTATTTCTGGATTTTTCAAACTTTGTATCAAACCACTATTTCAAGGTGCATATATTTTTCAAAATATTTTTCATGAATAGTGGGTAACTTCAGAAATGTTGGGGTGAAATTTCAGAATTTTTCGATCACTGTACATTTATTTCTGCATTTCTGAATTTCGGGAGGAAAACTGAATTTTTCAGCTACCAGTCGACTGGTACAGTACCAGTCGACTGGTAGCAGCCGACCAGAGGTCGACCGGGTGACTCTGTTTTGTGCTGAAATTGAAGTTTTGTCCGTCCTTTGAACCCTGTTTGGTCAAGGGAGTCGTTGGATGCAAGTTGACACGCAAGGGACATTATTGGTGCAATGATCCAAGGGGAGCTAAGCCTTTAACGGGTACATGTCTATCAAGGGATAGTAGATTCCATTATCCAAGGAGGAGAATTACTAGGGTCTATCTTGACTTATCTCATGTTTCATTCCTCGTTGGGTGTTGTCACTCCCTTTTGTGATTTTTGTCAAAAAGGGGGAGAAATAGATTAAGTTAGCTCTTAATCATGATTATGTGTTTTAAATTACATGAAATGTTGCATGATTATATTCATATGCTTATCTTTATATGCCTCATGTTCATGTATCATTATATTTAAAGACCTAACTTAAATGAGTTTTGCCAAACATCAAAAAGGGGGAGATTGTTGGTGCAATCTTGCTCCAAGTAATTATGGTTTTCATGTTTGGCTAAACAAGTTTAAGTTAGGCAATGTTTTGTGTTCTAACTTGTGTGCCTTGAGTAAGCAGGAAAGTTCAGGTGGAAGACTTGGCAAGGGAAGTCCAAGAAGAGAGTCTTGGCAAAGGAAGTCCCGGAGGTGTGACCTCTTGGCAAAAGGGAGACTTAGTATGACGAAGCCGATGGAAACACTTCAAGCAAGTGCAAGGATGAGGAGTCGTGGACTCGGAAGCATCCAAGAGAGGCACAAGGCTTGTGGAAGGTGTTTGAAGGCATGAGTCAAGACTAAGGGATGAAAAGGAAGCTGAAATATGATTTCTCATCTTCATCAGTCGACTGGTAAGTTGTCAGTCGACTGGGACCACAACCCACAACACACAGAGAATCGGGTCGACTCAAGGAGGGTCGACCAGTCGACTTCCAGTCGACTGGAATTGGTTCCAGTCGACCGGCCAATCGACTGGTACTGTACCAGTCGACTGGAAGTCGACCGTTGCGAAGGCGGCTGAGGCACTCATTGCATATTTTGTAGCCGTTGAAGCCTCCCAGTCGACTGGCAAGTGAGCAGTCGACTGGAGTCGCGGATGAAGATATAAAACCTAGTGTTTTATCTTGGAGAGGTCAAGGGCTTTCCTTGTGTACGAAGTGTGTGATCATTCTAGAGCTCTCCAAGCTTCACAACTCTCTCAATCTCCTCCTCCAAGCTTTCATTTCATTTGTAAGAGGAGGGAGATCATTGTGTAAGGGTTTCTCCACCTTCAAGTGTGATCTTGAGAAGGAGAAGTTCATAGTGAAGGGTTTGTGTGGTGTGTGTGTGGATCCTTGGATTAGTCACCTTGAAGAGGTGGATACCAAGTAAAATCAGTGAGTTAGCATTGATTCCTTTCCTACCTTCATATTTCTATTTGTATTGCTTCCGCTAACGTGTTTGTAGGAAAGTAAAATCGAAAGATAGCTATTCACCCCCCTCTAGCTAGGGCAAAGATCCTAACAAAAACTTCCCATTTTTGAAAACTTTTCAATTTTGGAAATTTCCTATTTTGAAAATTTTTTAATTTTGGAAATATGTAAATTTTCTTTGTACCAGAAACTTACAATTATTCTGAAAACCTATTATGAAATCTCGCAATTTTGGGCACTTTCTTTCAAAGAAAGTCTAGACAAATTTATGGATCATTAATTGACAATTAAATTCGAATTGGTTTTAAATTATCAACAAAATTCTTTATTTTGGATTAAGCCTCGGGAGCCGTCCAATTTAAAGTTAGTTGTTGTAATTTAATTTCCTAATTTTGAATAAAATTGTCATGTTTAATTTGCTTACGCCTCGGGGAGCGGACCAAATTGGATTTACGACAAATTTCTTTTCTTTGGGTATCTGAGCCTCGGGGAGCCACCCTTAGAAAATAATTTGTTGTAATTAATTAATCCATAAATAAAATATGTGATCAAATCTTGGAAATTTAAGATAATTTCCTTATTTGATTTAAGAGGTGATGCTCTTACATATTGTTGTCTCCAAAATTAATTAGGAAAATGGTTTCCTATAGAGTTTTCTTAAATAAGATTTTCATGAAAATAATATGTGGTTGAATTAAGGAAATCTGTCTCTTAATTTAATAAGATTTGATTTAGAGAAATCAAAGTCTTAAACATATTATTTCGAAATTGATTATGACAATTTAGGAAATTGTTTCCCAAAACAATTCCTTGAATAAAGTATGAAATTGGATTAGGAAATCGGTTCCTAATTCAATTAATGAGACTTGATAAATTAAGTCACATACATACTTTATCAAGGAAATCGTTAGTCATGACATAATTATATGTCATGAATGTGCTTTGAAAAGAAAGGATGAGACCCAAAACCCCTTACAAAATATTAAGGCCAACACCTTCCATTAATATGGTTAGAACCGGAGTTTTGTTTCTCGTTTGGGTTGATGGACACATCCATGCCCGGCTTGAACCTCAACATGTTCAAACCATGGAATTAGTTTATGATTAATATAGTTGGAGTCAGAGGTCAATCCTTAGTTTTGGTTGTTGGACACATCCAAGCCTGACTAAACGGTTGAATGAACTCCAACCATATTAAAACTATTTCTTGATTAATGGGTCAACCTTAAGCTTGGAGCATCGATTTGTTGTGCCACAGCCAAGGTCGATGTAAAGAGAGGTGCAGTTGGGTGCTATGTATATTGTTGCATACTTGTTAATGAGTTAACAACCCAATGATTTATGCAAACATTCAATTAGTTGATAGCATAAAGTGATAGTTACATATATGTGATATGTAATCGGTATAATTACCTACCTTCATAGCTAAGAATAACTTGATGGCCACAGCCATGGTTGTTCTTATCTATGGTTGGATATCAACCTATTTGGAGATGTTCCTACGATCTCCCGAATTGATAAAAAGGGTTATTCAATTTGAAAAATAAATAGGATTTAATTAATGTATGTTGATGCATTCTTTATCATTCTTCTCACATAAGCTCAATTTGTATTTCTAGGATAATCACTCGATCATGTCTTCTCTGAATTTGCGTTCCATTTTGGACACCAATAAGCTGACTGGGCCAAACTTCATGGACTGGCTTCGAAACCTGAGGATAGTCCTCAAGGCAGAAAGCTTGCTTATGTCCTTGAAGATCAACTTCCCAACCGTCCTCCAGAAGATGCAACTCCAGACCAGTTAGTGGCCTATCAGAAACATGTGACCGATTCTGAACTTGCGAGTTGCATCATGCTAGCCGCTATGGTACCTGAGCTGCAAAAGCAGCATGAGCATATGGATGCTTATACCATCATCTTCCATCTTCATGAGTTATTTGAAGAGCAGGCGAGATCCGAAAGGTTCGAAGTCTCCAGACTCCTCTTCACCTCTAGATGCAGGAAGGCACTTCTGCTCACAGTTTGTGTTAAAGATGTTGGGGTACATTGAGCGACTGAGCACACTCGGTTTTGCAATGGATCATGAACTAAGTATTGACTTAATTCTGCATTGTTTGCCCAAAAGTTATTCACAATTTGTGATGAACTATCGGATGAACAAGCTGGAGACTACCATTCCTGAGTTGCTCAACCTGCTGAAGACTATAGAGCCTTCTGTAAAGCAGGATCAGAAGACGGTACTGTTAGTTGGTTCCTCGAAGAAAGGTTCTAAGAGGAAGGCCAAAGAACAGAATAAGGAAAGAAGAAAAAGGCCAAAAAGACTGAAAAGACACAAAAGGCACTTGCCATCATTGTGGCAAGGAGGTCACTGGCGAAGAAACTGCAAGGTTTATCTTGAGTCTTGAAGAAGAAGGCATCCGATGCCCCATCCTCTTCAGGTATCTTCGTTATTGAATGTCACTCTATTTCCTCAGATACCTGGGTACTTGATACTGGGTGTAGCTCACATATATGTAATGACATACAGGGGCTAAGGAATAGAAGAAGACTCGTCAAGGGAGAAGCGAATTTGCGAGTTGGAAATGGAGCAAAGATTGCTGCTGTTGCCATCGGAACATATTTGCTAAAGCTCCCTACTGGACGTGTCTTAGAATTGGATAATTGTTATTTTGTTCCTTCGTTAATAAAGAACATTGTATCTATTTCATGTTTGAATGAAAAGGGTTATCATTTAACTTTTAGTAACAATTGTTGTTACATAACTTTAAATGGTGTTCTTTATGGGACCGGAACTTTGTGCAATGGTATCTACACGTTAGATTTATCCGGTGACGTTTTCAATATCGAAGTTAGCAACAAACGTGCTCGAATAGATAATCGAATAGACTCCTACACATGGCATTGTCGTCTTGGCCATGTAAGTAAGAAACGCATGACCAATTACACCGATGTGGAATTCTGGAATCATTTGAACCCGGTTCATTTGATACATGCGAATCATGCTTAAAAGGCAAAATGACCAAATTATCCTTTTCCGGAAAAGGTAATCCAGTGGGAGAATTGCTTGGTCTAATACATACTGATGTATGTGGACCAATGTCAACTCTTGCACAAGGAGGCTATAGCTACTTCATCACCTTTATCGATGATCACTCACGATTCGGGTATGTGTTCTTGATGAAACACAAATCTGAAGCTTTTGAGAAATTCAAAGAGTTCAGAAATGAAGTAGAGAAACAACTTGGCAAAAGTATTAAGATACTTCGATCCGATCGGGGTGGTGAATACTTGAGTCAAGAGTTTCAAGATTATCTTAGGGACAATGGGATATTGTCTCAATGGACTCCGCCGTATACACCACAGCATAATGGTGTATCTGAGAGGCGTAACCGAACCTTGATGGACATGGTTAGATCCATGATGAATCATGCAACTCTTCCAAAATCCTTTTGGGGCTATGCACTTAAGACAGCTGTTTACTTGCTAAACAGAGTCCCGACCAAGGTAGTCTCTACTACTCCATATGAGATGTGGAATAGTAAGAAACCTCACTTAACTCACCTTAAGATATGGGGTTGTCCTGCTTATGTGAAGCGGACTGTATCAGACAAATTGGATGCTAAGTCTGATAAATGTCTATTTATTGGATACCCTAAGGAAACGAAGGGTTACCAATTCTATCATCCCTTGGAACAAAAGGTGTTTGTTTCAAGGCATGCTGTATTTCTGGAAAAAGAATTTCTTTTACAAGAAAACAGTGGGAGTAGCATTGAACTTGATGAAGTTCAAGAAACTCCAATAGACATTACAGAGACACCTAGTCTAGACCCACAACCAATAACTCATAATGATGAGCTATCAGTTGAACCTAAAACAACACCACCTCTTCGTAGGTCTGATAGGACACGCAATATTCCAGAGAGATACGGATTTCTCATAAGTGAATCGAACGACGTGTTACTCATAAGCGATGACGAACCTATCAGTTATGAAGATGTTCTGAAAAGTTCTGAAAGGGACAAATGACTTGAAGCCATGAAGTCGGAAATGGATTCCATGTACGAAAATCAAGTATGGGACTTGGTTAACCCACCTGAAGGGATTAAGCCCATAGGGTGCAAGTGGGTTTTCAAGAAGAAAACCGACATGGAAGGTAATGTAGTTATCATTAAGGCTAGATTAGTGGCAAAAGGATATCGTCAGAAACAAGGAATTGATTATGATGAAACCTATTCGCCAGTAGCTATGCTTAAATGCATTCGGATGCTCCTGGCCATAGTAGCTCATCATGATTATGAGATATGGCAAATGGATGTGAAAACAGCTTTCCTTAATGGAAACCTGCTTGAGGATGTATACATGATACTGTTGGGTTTTTCGGGCCGCGAAAATCGCCTTTTCGCGTCGCGAAAACCCCGAGAACCCAAAGCCATGGATCTCGTGCGAAGAAAAATTCTGAAACAAAAATCACGTATTCATTTCATGCTCAAAACTCGATCTACTCCTAGATCTAAAGAGGGATAAACCATTTTACCTTTGGTGCGTGCCCCGCTTAATCCCGCTCGCTCCTTTTGGATGTCGGATCTCTAGGACGTCAAGTGCCGTCCCTCTAGAAGTATCCACGCGAAAAAAGTGGATGGAGGAAACCCTTTAGGTGTGCTAGCACCTTTCAAGGGTTCGGCCAAGAGGAGAAGAAGAAGAAGAGCACCAACACTTGGAGGAGGAAGAAGAGAAGACACACGTTTAGAAAAATAGAACCAAAACTTGGTTTTATTCTCTCATTATGGCCGGCCACATAATGGCTATTAATGGCCATTAATGGCCATTAAGTGGCCGGCCATAAACCCCCTTTCAATTTGAATTCAAATTCAAATGGGGGGTTACAACCTTTGGAGATGATGTGGAGCATCATCATTGGTCAAATACCAAGCCAAGTCATCACTTGGTCAAGTCAAGGTGAGGTGGCCTTTTGGTCAAGTCAAACTTGACCATTAATCTTCCTTGATGAGGTGGCATCCACACTTAATGCTCTTGATGATGTGGAGCATCATCAATGGTTGGCTCCATGCCAATTCATCACCATGATGTGGCATTAAGTCAAGTCTAACTTGAGGTGGATTTGGGTCAAGTCAAACATGCCTTTTATGGACTTTCTATATTTTGTCAAGTCAAACTTGACTCCATTTCTTCTCCCATGTCAAGTCTAACTTGAAGTGGAACCAAGTCAAGTCAAACTTGATTTGGATTTGGGTCAAGTCAAATTTTCCTTTTATGGACTTTCCATATTTAGCCAAGTTAAACTTGACTTCATTTTTTTTTCTCCATCTATTTGTTCTTTGTGTGTGACCCTATAGGTTCTTGTAACGTTGGCAATGCTTCTAACATCTTAGAAACATAAGCAATGAGCGGTATCTAGCAACACATCATTGCTACCCAAGTTACAAGAATGTTGAGATCCAACATCACCAATGTGACTACTAATTATGACTTTCATAATATGTGACAATGTCCTTCTATCGTCAATATCTAGATTGATCTTCTATGAAGCATAGACCGTGTCATCCTCCAATCAATCTATGTGTCTTGAACTCCAAGTAGACTTACTATAATCAAATAAGCTCAATATCTCATATTGCCTTATTTGGGCATGACCATGCACTTAGTGATCTCACTCTATCAAGACTATGATATCTCTCCCGTCATATAGGAGGGATAGATCCCATCTACATCACTCACATCCCTCCGCATAATTTGTTACATACCCAGTAATCGCCTTTATAGTCCACCCAGTTACGGGTGACGTTTGACGAAACCAAAGTACATAACTCCTTATGTAGGGAACTATGGTGACTTCAGGTCTAAGGACTAATAGTCATACTAATAGTCACATGAGAAAGTATATGACACTCATATAACGATCCATGATACTTTCTCATGGTGGGTCATTCAGTATACATTCTCCAATGCATACTCATGTGTCAACTTGATATCTCATAT